>JAGFNQ010001835.1:1550077-1601353 GCA_024364735.1 Boesenbergia rotunda | reverse complement strand
GTAGGTCTGATAGGACACGCAACATTCCAGAGAGATACGGATTTCTCGTAAGTGAATCGAACGACGTGTTGCTCATTGGCGATGACGAACCTATCAGTTATGAAGATGTTCTGAAAAGTTCAGAAAGGGACAAATGCTTGAAGCCATGAAGTCGGAAATGGATTCCATGTACGAAAATCAAGTATGGGACTTGGTTAACCCACCTGAAGGGATTAACCCATAGGGTGCAAGTGGTTTTCAAGAAGAAAACCGACATGGAAGGTAATGTTGTTACCTTTAAGGCTAGATTAGTGGCAAAAGGATATCGTCAGAAACAAGGAATTGATTATGACGAAACCTATTCGCCAGTAGCTATGCTTAAATCCATTCAGATGCTCCTAGCCATAGCAGCTCATTATGATTATGAGATATGGCAAATGGATGTGAAAACAGCTTTCCTTAACGGAAACCTGCTTGAGGACGTATACATGATACAGCCTGAAGGTTTCACATCGGTTGATAAAACCAAGGTATGCATGCTTCGACGATCCATATATGGACTGAAGCAAGCATCTAGGAGCTGGAATATCCGTTTTGATGAGACAATCAAAAAGTTTGATTTCTCACAAAATCCTGACGAACCCTGTGTGTACAAGAAGGTTAGTGGGAGTGCAGTCGTATTCCTAGTATTATATGTCGACGACATCTTACTTATAGGAAACGATATTTCAGTCTTACAGACAGTTAAAATTTGGTTATCCAAAACTTTCTCCATGAAAGACCTGGGAGAAGCAACCTATATCCTTGGGATTAGAATCTATAGAGATAGATCAAAACGGTTGCTCGGTCTTTCGCAGTCTACATATATAGACGAGTGCTAAAAAGGTTTAGCATGTCGGAATCCAAGAAAGGTTACCTTCCCATTAGGCATGGGATCAACCTTTCAAAGTCTATGTGTCCGCGCACAGAAGACGAGAGGATTTGCATGAATAAGATTCCCTATGCATCCGCGATAGGATCTATCATGTATGCTATGTTATGTACTAGGCCTGATGTATCGTATGCTTTGAGCATCACAAGTAGATACCAGTCGGATCCAGGAATGGATCACTGGGCGGCTGTTAAGACAATCCTTAAGTACTTAAGAAGAACTAAGGATGTGTTCCTAATATATAGAGATGGAGATTTGGTAATACGTGGGTATACAGATGCCAGTTTCCAGACAGATAAGGATGACTCCAAATCGTAGCCTGGATACATATTTACTTTGAATGGAGGCGCAGTAAGTTGGAAGAGTTCCAAACAAGACACCGTAGCGGATTATACCACGGAAGCGGAATAGATCGCAGCTTCGGAAGCAGCAAAGGAAGCAGTCTGGATCAAGAAGTTCGTCTCCGAACTTGGTGTGGTTCCAACCATTGATGATGCAGTGCCGGTTTACTGCGACAACAATGGAGCTATTGCACAAGCAAAGGAACCAAGGTCTCATCAGCGATCCAAACACGTGCTTCGCCGCTATCATCTGATCTGAGAGATTATAAGTAGGAATGACATACAAATTGAGAGAGTTCCCACTGAAAGGAATATAGCGGATCCTTTAACTAAGGCCTTGCCTCAAAGCAAGTTTGAGGGTCATGTTAGAGCCTGTGGTATTGGATACCGTACCGATTGGCATTAAGCCAAGTGGGAGTTTGTTAGTGATATGAGAGAAGTGTCCTAAGGCAATCGCCTTATGATTGTAAAACATTTATAAATGATAATTCACTATTTGAGTATACATGCTTGTGTATTTGATTGGGATCTTAAACTCATCTACTGAATGTCCGCAATACAACTCACAGCATAAGAGAATTTGTGGTGAGATCACAACTAGTGATTATCTCTAAATGGCCAAATGTGAAGTATTGAAAATATCCCTAGTTGATGAATTGATAAAAATGGACACTATCAATTCTGTTGAGACTAGCATGGGTTATTCTCTAATCAGCTGATTCTCACTGGCTGGTGACATTGGGATGTCCGGAGATAAACATGGATGCTAGTTAAGGGAACTAGTTCATTGGAGTGACTAGCTGTAAAACTTCATATGGGAATCTACATATAGATATGTCAATGAAGATCTTACTGCGGCTTAAGTGCGATGTTCCTTTGACTTGCGGTGTTCAAGTCATCTTGGTCATGGAGACTTATACTTTGACATCTTAAGCAAGCATCTCCAAGGAGGTGTGGACCCAGGATGATCGGGTATAAGCCGAAGTGCCCGAAGATGTTTGAACAGCCTACAAAGGATTCACCACTCCTTGTGAGGAGATGTATACCCAGGCCTATCGTCGGATTGTTACTCAAAGCCTCTGGCTAGAGCATATCATGTTTAGAGTGCGAGTCTCTAAAATACATGAGAGTAATTAGAAATCCAAAGGACGAGTAAGACATTACTTGGGCTAGGCGTGACGTAGTCAGCCTAGTGGGGACTGACACCATTGACCGTGTCCTGAACCAAGTGGGTATAAGGTGGTGAAGGGAATGGGGCACGATTCATTAGAGCTGCTGAAGGGTTTCAGAATAATTTCTTCTGAGGTCAAACCGTTGATCTTTTGATTAATTGGGGATCATGATGTACTACTAGGTGCCACTCATGATCGTTCTATAATTAGTCGATTATAGACGGCCAACATAAATCGAAAGCCTATTTAGTCACACGCACTACGAGTAATCCGAGGGATTTAAAACGAGTTGAAAATTGAATTTTCCGATCAAGAGAAATAAGTCGAATCTGAGTTAGTCAGAGGCGCAATGGAAGCTAAAAATGGCTAAGTCTTTTGAAGGCTTTTTGGGCGAATTAAATGAGTTTAATTCGCGATCGGTTCGGGTCGGTTTTGGCCGACCAAAGAGGGTGTTAACCCTCCTTGGGTGGCCGGCCATTAAAGGAAAAAAAAACCAATTTAATTGGTTTAATTAATAAGATAAATCCAGCGCGATTTATTTTATAAATTATGGATAAATAAATTTGTATAAAGAAATTTATATAAATAAATTTATAGAAATTTATTCTTTTATGGAAAATTAAAATAATCCATGAATTGGGTTTATTTTAATTTTGCAAAATCAATTATGAATTGATAATAAGAAAGTTTATAAATTTCTTATAAAATTTATTCCATAATTTAAAGAGAAGAAGAATTAGTTTTTATTATAAATTAGTTTATAATAAAGACTTGGTTTAAATGGAATTAATTCATAAGAATTAATAGGATAAATTTCTTATGATAAATATTTAGTTTTATTATAAAGTTAGTTATAATAAAATTCATAAGAGAATTTATAGGATAAATCTCTTATGATAACTAATTTGTTTTATTATAAATTGTTTATAATAAGACTAGGCTTAAATGGAATAATTAATAAGAAAATTTATAAGATAAATTTCTTATAACTAATTCCGTTAATTCCGTTAATTCGGTTTAGAGGGAGACTTAGCAAAGGAGTTGCTACTATATAAAGGAACCAAAGGCTAGCCTTTATTCCTAACTCAACTTATCATAGAGCTCTCCCTCTCTCTCTTAATCTCTTCTCCTCTCCCTCTCCCTCTCTTGCCTAGGGCCGGCGCCCACCCTTGTGGATTAGGGCCGGCGCACCCAACCAACTTCCAAGGTGAAGTTGGCGTGAGCAATCAAGAAGGAGGAGAACCCGAACACGAAGAAGAAGAAGCGGATAGTGACGCCTCTCTTCCGGAATACGATTCCGTTACTTCTTGTTGGTTAGTTTCCTAATCTCTCTCTTGTTCTTCTAGTTGTGCCTTCCGAGAATCTAGTAGTTCTCGTCAGCACAAAACTCGTAACTTTGCGAAGTCATCCCGAAGAGAACTCGGCGTGGACGCGAATAGAGGCGAAGCTTCCAAGGGACGCTACGGTTGGATCTCGTCCCTTACTTCGAGTTACGCGAGGTACTTGGTAAATTAGTTTACTTTTCGCAAACTTTTATTTTATGATTATGTCAACACACCATAAGGTTGCATGCTAGATACGAAGTTAAAATAATTTTGAAAATTATTTTATGCAAATTCTTCCGCTGCACGTAAAAATTTTGAATTTTACGAACTCGTATCCTTGTCAACATGCACCCGGTCCCAACACAACGTGCCAAAAGTGCTAGCAGAGAAGAACAAACGATATTGGACACTGAGCAATCAAGGGTCAGGCTTCGGATTCCTCCTTGGAGCAATGATCCTCAACTCCTCTGCATTTGGTTTTCATGAAAATCATCAACCAGTCCAGCGAGGCACCCTTTTTGAAAATGTTCTGGAGACTTCAAATGATTTCTGCAGCTATACCACAGTGTGGATAATTCAGACAGTTCCCAGCAGAAAGAATTGCATCTGCATTGGCTGCATTTGCTGCATTTTCTGCATCTGTCCATCTGCATTTGCATCTGCATTTTCAGATGGTGCAAAACCTGATAGCATTTGGAGTGCCTGGCAGGAGGTGGAGTGGCGCATGGCTGATGCTGGGTTATTGAGAGAATCGGATATGCTTGAAAATACGCAGTGGATTATTGGATGGTTGTACCTGCAAAGGGCGTGCAGGAACTGCAGTTTTGTGCCAGAGTCAGATGAGATGGACTGGGGTCATGAATCAAGGAGCTGAGAAAGGGACAAGGAAGCTGAATTGCTGAAAATCCGTTGAATTAGGGAGGGAGGTTATAAGCTGATCTGATCAATTTGCTTTAGTTGGAATCTCATCTGGTTTGGATTGTTTTTTGCTGAGTGAAATTACAGAAAATAGAAGAATTCTTTGCAGTGGATCGCTTTGTTTCAGAGAATTGGAAAAGTCTCATTTGCAGCAGATACACGAGAAGTGTCATTTACAAAATTTACTGCAGTGCAGGAGGTTATAGGCTCGAAGGATCAAGATGGAATGGATGAAGATTTGGGCTCAGATGGATTTGGTTTGGGGTACGGCAATGGTATCAACTGGTGGAGCTGGTGCAGATCGACGAGGGATATTGGGAAGCAAGAGAAAAGAAATGCTACTAGAGATTGATTCTAACACTAGTGTAGAATTAATAAAACCGGCTGATAAGTGTAGAGATTCATATAGAAAGCTGGTGTTTAAATTGGTTGAATTTTACTTGTAAATCATTTAGAGTTGATGTAATTCTATATTAGAGGGTTAGGACTGGTCCCCCTTCTAATATAGATCTTCTTTTCATAAATAAAATATTCCTTTTACCAAAAAAAAAAGCATGAAATAGACACAATGTTCTTTATTAACGAAGGAACAAAATAACAATTATCCAATTCTAAGACAAGTCTAGTAGGGAGCTTTAGGAAATATGTTCCGATGGCAACAACAGCAATCTTTGCTCCATTTCTAACTCGCAAATTCGCTTCTCCCTTGACGAGTCTTCTTCTATTCCTTAGCCCCTGTATGTCATTACATATATGTGAGTTACACCCAGTATCAAGTACCTAGGTGTCCGAGGAAATAGAGTGACATTCAATAACGAAGATACCTGAAGAGGATGGGGCATCGGATGCCTTCTTCTTTAGGGACTCAAGATAAACCTTGCAGTTTCTTCGCCAGTGGCCCTCCTTGCCGCAGTGATGGCAAGTGCCTTTTGGTGTCTTTTTAATCTTTTTGGCCTTTTCTTCCTTCCCTTATTTTGTTCTTTGGGCTTCCTCTTAGAGCCTTTCTTTGAGAAACCAACTAACAGTACCGTCTTCTGATGCTGCTATACAGAAGGCTCTACAGTCTTCAGCAGGTTAAGCAACACAGGAATGGTAGTCTCCAGTTTGTTCATCCGATAGTTCATCACAAACTGTGAGTAACTCTTGGGCAAACAATGCAGAATTAAGTCAATACTTAGTTCGTGATCGATTGCAAATCCGAGTGTGCCTAGTCGCTAATTGGTGTCCAAAATGGAACGCAAATTCAGAGAAGACATGATCAGGTGATTATCCTAGAAATACAAATTGAGGTTATGTGATGAGAATGATAAAGAATGCATCAATATACATTAGTTAAATCCTATTTATTTTTCGAATTGAATAACCCTTTTTATCAATTCCGGAGATCATAGGAACATCTCCAAATAGGTTGATATCCAACCATAGATAACAACAACCATGGCTAGAGTCCATCAAGTTATTCTTAGCTATGAAGGTAGGTAATTATACCGATTACATATTATACATATGTAACTATCACATTATGCTATCAACTAATTGAATGTTTGCATAAATCATTGGGTTGTTAACTCATTAACAAGTATGCAACAATATACATAGCACCCAACTGCACCTCTCTTTACATCGACCTTGGTTGTGGCACAACAAATCGATGCTCCAAGCTTAAGGCTGACCCATTAATCAGGAAATAATTTTAATATGGTTGGAGCTCATTCAACCGTTTAGTCAGGCTTGGATGTGTCCAACAACCAAAACTAAGGATTGACCTCTGACTCCAACTATATTAATCATAAACTAATTCCATGGTTTGAATATGTTGAGGTTCAAGCCGGGCATGGATGTGTCCATCAACCCAAACGAGAAATAAAACTCCGGTTCTAACCATATTAATGGAAGGTATTGGCCTTAATATTTTATAAGGGGTTTTGGGTCTCATCCTTTTCTTTTATGCACATTCATGACATATAATTATGTCATGTTCTAACGATTTCCTTAATAAAGTATATATGTGACTTAATTTATCAAGTCTCATTAATTGAATTAGGAACCGGATTTCCTAATTCTAATTTCATACTTTATTCAAGGAATTGTTTTGGGAAACAATTTCCTGAATTATCATAATCAATTTCGGAAATAATATGATTAAGACTTTGATTTCTCTAAATCAAATCTTATTAAATTAAGAGACAGATTCCCTTAATTCAACCACATATTATTTTCATGAAAATCTTATTTAAGGAAATATACTCTATAGGAAACAATTTTTCTAATTAATTTTGGAGACAATAATATGTAAGAGCATCACCTCATAAATCAAAAAAGGAAATTATCGTTTGAGAATCACCTCAAAAATTTCCAAGAATTGATTACATATTTTATTTATGGAAAATTAATATCAATAACTTAATTTGGAGGGCTCCCCGAGGCTCAATCCAAATTAAACATTTGACAGCTTAAATTCAATTTAGGAAATTTAATTATAACAACTAACTTTAAATAGGACGGCTCCTCGAGGCTCAATCCAAAATAAAGAATTTTATAAATAATTTAATTTCCAATTATAAATTTAAATGCCAATTAATATTCCCATAATTTGTCTAGGCTTTCTTGAAAGAAAGTGCCCAAAATTGTGAGCTTTCCATAAATGGAAAGTTTCCAAAAATGGAAAGTTTCCAAAAATAAAAGGTTTTTAGAATAATTGTATGTTTCTGGTACAAAGAAAACTTATATTTTTCCAAAATTGAAAAATTTCCAAAATAAGAAATTTTCAAAATTGGAAAGTTTCCAAAAATAGAAAGTTTTCATAATTATCATAAAATTTCAGAAACAGAGATATTTCAAAAGTTTACGAAATTTCATGAGGATTTCCAAACTTTGAAATTCCTGAATCGAAAATTTACAATAATTGGAAAGTTTCCATAATTGAAAATTTTCTAAAATTGAGATCATGATAAAGCTTTCCGCAAAACAATTATATGATTATGTCAAACACAAACCTCGACTCTGATATCACTGTTGGAACCGGGTGCATGTTCACATGGATGCGGGTTCGTAATTTTAAAATTAATTACGTGCAGCGGAAGGTTTAGCATAAATAATTTCTCTAAATCATTTAATCACACATCTAAGCATACAATTTTATCTTGTGTAGACATGATCATATATTTGAAATTTTGCAGAAACGTAAACTAATTTACATATTACCTCGCGTAACTCGAAGGAAGGGACAAGATCCAACCGTAAGTGTCCCTTGGAAGCTCCGCCTCTATTCGCGCCCACGTTGAGTATCTTCGGGATGACTTCGCAAAGTCATGAGTTTCGTGTTCTCGAGAACTACTAGATTCTCCGAGAACGCGATGAGAAAACCAAGAGAGAAGTCGGAAGACTAACCACAAAAGGATGGCCGGCTGGTGCTCCTTCTTGGGGCTGGTTGGCGCACGGCAAGAAGGGGAGAAGAGGAGAGAAAGAGAGGGAGAGAGCCTATGTCTTTATCTCTTCGATTATCACCCAAGCCTTGCCTTGGGTCCTTTATATAGTGGCCTCTCAACCATCAAGCCTCTCAAATATGGAATAACTTATTCCATCATGGCAAGTTTAATTTTATATCATGGTTAAAATCATATTTTAATTCATGATAAAAATCAATCAAGTCTCTTCTCTCTTATGGAATAAATTTTCTTATCATGGTAAATCAATCCATGATTGATTTTATAAAATAAACCAATCCATGGTTCATTTTAATTTCCATGAAAAATAAACCAAACCTTGGTTTATTATATAAAAATTTATATCATCCATAATTTTATAAAACAAACCACACTTGGTTTATTTTATAAATTGAACAAAAAACTTGGTCTCTCCCTTTGTTGTGGCCGGCCAAGCAAAGAGGATGGAGGCCCTTTTTGGCCGGCCCATCCAAGCCAAGCCCCAATGAATTAAACTTATTTAATTCATCTATTAAGTCTTCAAAAGACTTAGCCATTTTACACTTCCGATGCGTCTCTGAAAAATTCAGATTCGACTTATCGTTTGGCTCAACCAAACCTAATCTCTCTTGATTAGAAAATCCAATTTTCAACTCGTTTTAAATCTCTCAGATTACTTTGTAGTGCGTATAACTAAATAGGCATTCAATTTATGTTGGCCGTCTATAATTAATCAATTAATTATAGAACGATCATGAGTGGCACCTAGTAGTACATCATGATCCCCAATTAATCGAAAGATCAATGGTTGACCTCAGAAACAATTCTGAAACCCTTCAGCAGCTATAATGAATCGTGCCCCATTCCCTTCACCATCTTATACCCACTTGGTTCAGGACATAGTCTATGTGTGTCAGTCCCCACTAGGCTGACTACATCACACCTAGCCCACCTAGCCCAAGTAACGTTTTCTCGTCATAGGGATTCTAATTACTCTCATGTATTTAAGAGATTCATACTCTGAACATGTCATGCTCTGGCCAGAGGCTTTGAGTAACAATCCGACGATAAGCCTCGGGTATACATCTCCTCGCAAGGAGTGGTGAATCCTTTGTAGGCTGTTCAAACATCTTCGGGCACTTCGGCTTATACCCAATCATTCTGGGTCCACACCTCCTTGGAGATGTTTGCTTAAGATGTCAAAGTATAAGTTTCCATGACCAAGATGACTTGAACACCGCAAGTCAAAGGAACATCGCACTTAAGCTGCAGTAAGAACTTCACTGACATATTTATATGTAGACTACCATATGAAGTTTTACAGCCAGTCACTCCAATGAACTAGTTCCCTTAACTAGCATTCATGTTTATCTCCGGACATCTCAATGTCACCAGCCAGTGAGAATCAGCTGATTAGAGAATAACCCATGCTAGTCTCAACAGAATTGATAGTGTCCGTATTTATCAATTCATCGACTAGGGACAATTTCAATACTTCACAATTGCACATGTAGAGATAATCACTAGTTTTGAATTCATCACAAATTCTCTCATGCTGTGAATTGTATTGTGGACATTCAGTAAATGAGTTTAAGATCTCAATCAAATACACAAACATGTATACTCAAATAGTGAATATTCATTTATTAAAATAAATGGTTACAATCATAAGGCGATTGCCTTAGGACACTTCTCTCATATCACTAACATTCTCTACATTACGGGCTTCTCCATTGATGTGGGTACCTCTGACTTGTCTCCTTAGTTCTGATATTTTGTGCAGGACTTATTGTTATGATAGCAGTAGGTTATTACCTATTATCTGCTTTTGATTATCCCACATGATACTTAGCTGCTTGGACTTATGATAATCATATTTATATCTATATAGTCTCACTTTGATACTCTTACTATGTATAGTACACATGTATGAGCATGTGCATAGGATTGGTTGTATATCATATTATACCTGACATTGAGTTTACCACTAGTTATACTTTTACCTGTATATCTAGTTGCGTAATGCTTAGGTTATGATACATGATTCAGACCTATGCATGTTATATTATGGTATGGATGATGATCCGGTAAGTGTTGCATTGATTAGTGTCATGCACCATCCTTACATTATTGTATAATTATCAACCCTTGGCTCTCTTGTGGTTGAGACAGGTCGATAGTGATATCATGATTTGCCCACTCAACTACTTAGGGATTAGTGGTTGTCGGTGTGTGGGCAGTTGTCACTGTCAAGACATGCTCAACACTCAGGGGTGTGGTAGTCAGAGCGATATTTATTCGGTGGATCCCTTATCGTTTTGGTAATACTAGGGGATGAGAGCGGTGCTCCCCCATTTGGTTGGGGTAGAAGTGTGGTACTCTGTTTGCATTCTGTCCACTCGCCTACTCTGTAGTAGTGGCAGCAGAGTGCGTATAGTTACCACAACACTACTCACTCGGTCGTTTGCAAACGGCATATGACAGTAGCTTGACTGGATTTAGGGGGTGACACATAACATTGCATCCTATGCATATGATTCATCATTACATTTGTTTTTGCTTGTTGCACTTGATTGAGTTATGTTTACTGTATATGTTTGACATACATATACAGAAGGTATTTGCATATGGTTGTATGACCTTGCACTAGCTCGTGTGGTAAGAGCTTATCCATGGAGGATTTTACTGAGGATCTCTGATCTATATCCCCACGAGATGGGTTGACTCTAGTATATGTTAGATTGTGTACGTCTTGCTAGAGGGGGGGGGGTGAATAGTAATTTTCGCTTTGTTCTTCCTACAAGGTTAGCGTGCGCAAGCGGAAACAATAATTATACAATCAAGCAATGCTAACACAAACCTATTTACGTGGTTCATAATAATACAATCAAGCAATGCTAACACAAACCTATTTACGTGGTTCGGATATAACGCTCCTACTCCATGATAGTCCGTAAGATGGACGATCCCTCGATCCTTCAGCGGATCACTCCCCGGATGCCCTCCGGCTAGCTTGTGTAGCTCCTTGTGGGTGGAGAAACCTCGCCACAATCCCAAGCACATCTCTGAGCACAAAGACTACTATTTGGCTCTTAACCAAAGCCAAATTCGCCAGAGATCGCCAGCCAAAACTGAGCCTCTTTAAATAGAGCTCAAGGCTGGAAAACACCCTACCAGTCGACTACCCCCAGGGCAGTCGACTGGTCCTACTGAAAATCGACCGTTGCAGCTCAACGTTCTAATTTACAGCCAACAGCACCAGTCACTACCAGTCGATTGCTCCCAGAGCAATCGACTGGTCCAGGGATGACTACCTTCTGTGAGTTTCTGTGAGTTTGATTTTTCTGCTAGTAGTCGACTGGTCCATTCCCAGTCGACACCAGTCGACTGCCCAGCTTATAAAAACACTCCTCCTTACTCCGAAGACCCTCCTTCACGTGTGCCTTCAAGTTCACTCTCTTGGCTTGCCCTTTGGAGTCCTCTTCCCATGGCTCTCGTCCCTTCATGACTCAACTGACTCTTCACCATCAGCCTTGACTGTTGCCTTCACTGTTGGAACTTGGATGACTAGAGAGAGGGGGGGGTGAATGTAGCCAGACACAAAAATCGCTTTCTCTTTTACACTTCTCTGCAGTTAGGGTTAGTAGCATAGCGGAAGCATGAACAAAGTATAACTGCTGAAATGAAAAACAAACTACAAATGCTAACAAAGAAGATTTATAAGGTTCGGGGATAACTTGCCCCTACTCCTTGTCGTGCCCTTAAGGTGGGCGATCCCTTGATCGTCGGCAGATCAAGCCCCGGAAAATCCGGATAGAAAGCAACCTCCTTCTTGGTGGAGTAACCTCTCCACAGCGTTTCAAGATGAATGAAGTATTAAGTACATGAAACACAAGAATAAATCTTACTGAGCACTTAGAACCTCAAGAACACAAGCAAACTCCTCACCGAGCTCCACTCAGCACAGATCTCACGCAAGAACTCCCTTCTTCGTGTCTTCTTGCTGATGGACTCGGCAAGCTTCTTGTTTCTTCTTTCCAAGTGCTCAAGTAATAGTAGATTACTTTAAGATTCAGAGTGATGCTTAACAGATCAGAGTTGTCGCAAGAGCAGAACAAGAGATGTCGCAAGAATTCTGCAGCTCCATCTCCACTCCTTGGCTTATCCTGCTTCCATCGCCAAGTCACACGCTCCTCTACAGCAACTCCCAGCTGCTCACCTGCAGCAGCCAGCTATCCCTGACCTCCTCTGGACTCACTGAAACCCCTCCAGTTGAGCCCCAAGTCATCAACTCCTCAGCCGCTGCAGCTCGTGCCAGAGGACGTTACAACCTGCGGAAACAAACGGACAAACCTGCTGTAGCGAAAACCTTCGTTTAACTTCCCTTGGATGATCTCTAAGTCACCTGCACACTTAGCAGCTCATTAGCTCAGCAAATTAACAGAGTATCAACAATCAGTAGTTAGGAGTAGAAATCAGTAGTGAATCAGCAGAGAAACAGACGAAATTAGAGCTCTGACAGCGTTTTTGAATTAAAGCTGCTAGCTACTGATCGGTCACCGGACTGATCAGAGCGACTCCTGATCGGTCACCAGACCGATTAGGGTGGGTTCAAACCGATCAGGCTCCATCCTGATCAGTCCCCAATGCGTAATCAGAAATCACGACTTCTCCGGGACCGATCACCAGACCGATCCCAAGTCGTGGATCAGTCACCAGACCGATCCACCCCTTTGCAGGGTGATTTCCCAGCTTTGCAGTCCAACCTCCTGATCGGTCACCAGACCGATCAGGACATGCTCAGACTGATCAGGATCCATCCTGATCGGTCATAGTGAGGAACTCGCGACATTTGATCATTCACCAGAATGATCTGAATAGTAACCCTGATCGGTCATCAGACCGATCAGGAGCCGCATAGAATGTTTTCCAAACTCACTGTATGCTCCCTGATCGGTCACCAGACCGATCAGACATAGCTGGATCGGTCACTAGACCGATCCACGAGGGAACTTCGTGCCAACTTCCCTGATCGGTCACCAGACCGATCAAGGCAAGGTCAAATCTCCTCTAAGTCACGAGAACAAGCTTCCAACCCTTCTCTGACTCATTCTTAGTTCCACAGACCAAGACTCCGTGCCCAGTTTCATTCACTGGGACTTTAACCTAGCCCTCCAAGCTAGGACCTGGCCCTCCAAGCCAGGATTTCAAACACCCGGCTTCACTCACCATGACCCGGCTTCACTCACCGGGATTTCAACCTAGCTTCACTCACTAGGACTTCAATCACCTGGCTTCACTCACCAGGACTCAGCTTCACTCACCGGGATTTCATCCTAGCTTCACTCACTAGGATTTCAATCACCTGGCTTCACTGACCAGGACCCAGCATCACTCACTAGGATTTCAACCTAGCTTCACTCACTAGGATTTCAATCACCTAGCCCTCCAAGCTAGGACTTTTTCACACCTAACCCTCCATGTTAGGACTTTTCACACCTAGCCCTCCAAGCTAGGACTTATTAACACCTAACCCTCCAAGTTAGGACTTTTCACACCTAGCCCTCCAAGCTAGGACTTTTTCACACCTAACCCTCTAAGTTAGGACTTTTCACACCTAGCCCTCCAAGCTAGGACTTTTTCACACCTAACCCTCCAAGTTAGGACTTTTCACATGCCAACGTACGATATCCTGATCCACCTGGACTTAATCCGAATTCAACCAAACTTCAATCAAACTTAAATCCGTGTCAAGCACCAAAACAACAATCAGGGTCAGACTGCATCAACATTCACGCCCTCTTCGTCTTCGACCCTCGTCCCTCAGATGCGAACACAAGCCTCCAGCTTGCCTCCATGCCATCCATCACGTATGCCTCGAAGTCCGTGTCCCTCGGCTCATCGTCCCTGCTATACTATGGTCCCTCAGGTACGCACACAAGCCCATGGCTTGCTTCTATGTCACTCTTCACTGTATATGAAGCCGTCCAGCTAAGTCAATATGTGTAACCTGCAAGACCTGCACACTCCAATACACACATCAAAACACAAGGGTAAACCTAACTTAAACTCTTTGCCCAAACATCAAAACACATGGTCACTCTGGACCATAGATTGCCCTAACAAGCTCCCCCCTTTTGATGTTTGGCAATACGTTTAAGTTATGGAAAACAAATAGCAATAAATATCAATAACAATGCTAAACAGCCATTTGGACTTACGTTGTCAGGGCTCCACCTTGGACTTACACCGCCAATGCATATGCAATGCAAACATGGATCCTATCCCAAGGCATCCCACACCTAACCTTCCCAAGTTAGGAATTTTACCAAAAGGGGCTTTTTAAGAGCCTTTCCAAGGCTCCCCCTACATTGGACTTACAAAGATTTTTTAAGAACCTCTTCAAGGTTCCCCTTACGCCAAGAATGGAGCAACAATGCTCCCCCTTCACCTAAGCTCCCCCTAGACTTAGGATTTCTTGCAAAGGTGTGTTTGGTTTCCCACCCAACACTTCTCTCCCTTTGCCTAACATCAAAAATACTCCAACAATTTCTCCCTTATTAGATCTTTTAACCCCTAATGATCATAAACACAGTGTACTAGTCCCCCATACACTTGTTTTACATCATTTGGACACTTTCCACCTGTTGAAACCCAATTCAGCCCAGACCAGTTGACTGCCCCTGGGGGCAGTTAACTGGCACGCTGAAAAACCCAATTTCAGCTTTCTAAATACAAATTCAGAAATGCGACAGAAATTCTATAAATCTCCAAAAATTTCCAAATTTTGTAGAGGAGTTTGTAGTACCCATACCTACTTGGGAAATATACATTCAAAAATGCATTTATCACCATTCCCAAGTTTGACAAAAAAATTCAAAACTAACTAAAAAGTTCAATTTAATCTTGACCTAAAGTCCTAGTTTTGGTCTTCCCTTGATGTTACTGCCCATACAAGACCACAATACATCCCTAGCATTGATTTATATGACATTTATTCATCAAAAACTAATTCTCATGCTTTATGACCCCAATGTCGTATTTCTACACATGAAACTCAAAACCATCAAACTGAAACCTAAGAATTGAGACTCAAGCCCGTCTCCAATTCTTTTGGCACACTCCATGGTCCATCTAGACCTCTAGGAGAGCACCTCCTGAGATCCATTCACCATATATTCCAAAGGCTCCTAGAGCTCCCCCTTGAGCTCTTAGCCCTAGCCACTTCCATAGGTGACTCAACTACTACTAGGCCACACCGGTGTACCTCCGATGACTCTTGGCCTACAAACTTAATCTTCTTACCTTAGACACCTTGTCCTTGGTTATGCCCTTCTTTTTCCTTTTAAATGGCACCCCTTACCATTTTTGGACTTCCCCTCCTTGCCATAATCATATGCTATCCTAGCATACTTCTTTCCATTGGCCTTGGAGTCCTTAGACCGGTATCGCAACCCCGATCTATCATTATTGCGTTTTAGACCACCCAACATCATATCTAAACCCTTAGTTCCAACCATGAATCTTCCTAGGGTTTTCTTCAATTTATCAAGTCTTGCCCTCAAAGCTTGATTTTCCTTTCTAGGCTTTTGACCCTAGAATCCACATGTCCACCTTGGACATCCCTAGACATACCCATCTTCCTAGGCATATGTCTCCCCTTGGGATTTTTGCCTTGATCCTTAGGTCTAAAGGTCTTAGATTTTTCATGATGCATGATCTTTCTAGGGTTTTGATCTACCTTGTTATTCCTATTCCTATCGTTATACCTAAATCCATGATTATGCACAAGCAAGCATTTTTCATTATTTATAGCATACATGGATGAATTTGAAACATGCTTAAACTTAGAGATTACCTCCCTTACCCTTGGAGCTCCCCCTTGATGTAAGCTTCTTTTCTTCTTTTCCTCTTTCTCCCATTTTCTCAAATGCCCCAATTTCTTGATCTCTCCTTTTCTTGGACATTTGGTGTGATAGTGCCTTAGCTCTCCACATGTGAAGCATCTAATTTTTATTTTTTTCTCTTGGGCTTCTCCATTCCTACAACTCATGTTAGATTTAAAGGAAATTGAAATGGGTTTAGGATTTACCTCATTTTTCTTACCATTTGGACACTTATCCTTGTAGTGTCCCTTTTCATTGCACCCAAAGCAAATGATGTGGTCTTTTGTTCTTGTTTTGGTGGAGGTAGGAGCTTCTTCTTACTCTAGTATTGATGAGGGTATCTCCTCCCCCTTAATTCTTGAAGTGGAGACCTCTTCTTCTTCTCTTGAGGAAGTGGATGATCCTTCACTTTATTGTGCCACTTCACTTGATGAGATTGACAATTCTGTTGGTGCAGGCAGCACCTTAGTCAAACCTGGGTTTTGATAATGGCAAAGGGATCAAGAGTTAAGGTGTTATTGTGTTCTAATGTGCTTACTAAGTGTGCAGGAAGAATCCCTAGGTACACTACGCAAAGAAGTCCTGGTCAAGGACTGGGCAAGAAGACCTGACCGGAAGTCGGGCAAAGAAGTCCTGGTCTAGGACTGGGCACGAAGTCCTGGCAAGGGGCTGGGCACTGAAGACCTGACCGGAAGTTGGGCACGAAGACCTGGTTGTAGGACCGGTGCCATCGATAGAAGGGGGGGTTGAATATCGACCGTTCAAAATCTCTCGCGGAAACCTCGTGGAAAACTCGGATCATTCTAGTCTTAAAATATTAGTAGCAGCGGAAAATAAACAGAATGAAGAGAAACAAGACAGTGACACAGCGGATTTTTACTTGGTTCCCGACCCCCCAGGGTCAGTACATCCAAGGCCTATGCACGGGAACGCCCGTCCACTATTGGTCTCCTTCCCGGACTTTCCAGAGGCGGAGAAACCCGACTTACACTGCAAGATTACAAACAAAAGGTATAGAAAACTAATTGCAGTATAATTAAAGCAAACCGAACAGAACAAGTATGAAGCTCGGCCGATCTGGACCTCCGAAGTGCCGCGCACTTCCTCCTGGAGCCTCCGGGTCGTACAACCTCGTCTTTAGCGAGTTGTCGTCGGTCGAAATGATCAGAATGGATCTAGAATGTCGTGTTTGAAGAAGAGGGGTCGAAGCCCCTTTTATAGCACTCCTGGGGGCGCCCTGGACGTCGGGGGCGCCCCGGAAGACTCGGTCAAACTTTATCCCTGCGCCTACCTCGCCGCAGCTGATAACAGCTTTGACCAGGGCGCCCCGGACCTTCTGGGTGCCCAGCTTGAACCCATTTAGTGCTAATCCACTGCTTCAGCCTCGCAGCAACGAAACAGGGTTCACCCGGGCACCCCGCTTGACAACTGTTCTGCCTGCTTCACCTAACTGCTGATTTCCTCTTTAGCTCAGGGCGCCCTGGCTGTTGGGGGCGCCCTGGATGATGGGGGCGCCCCCCCTGATGGGGGCGCCCTGCTTAATGGCTGCAATCCTGTTTTCTGCTTGCTTTGTCTCCGAATCTTGGTACCTGCAAGATACAAACACAAAAGCATATATACATTTAATATTTGCCTTAGGGATTTGGTTCGGACTTCGGATTTGCACGAAACCCTAGGTCGAACCGGCGTAAGTTCCCACCCCTGAGAACGCGCCTTTCACCTACTCCTTTCAGGAGATGGTTGCCACCCAGTCCTTCAGGTGGACTTTTGCTTAGCCTCCGATTACTCCGGATCTTGAGACGCCCGAACCTCGACCCGTCTCTACTCCTGTCCTTAGTCATCGCTTAGCTAAGTTGCTTAGTCCCTTGGACCAAGACTTCATTACCTAGCATTCCTTCGCCAGGTGCCTAGCAGCCCTTCGCTAGGTCTTCTATGCCTAGCAGCCCTTCGCTAGGTCTTTTATGCCTAGCAGCCCTTCGCTAGGTGCCCACCAGCCCTTCGCCAGGTCATAGGGTATCGATGCCTAGCAGCCCTTCGCTAGGTGCCTAGCAGCCCTTCGCTATGTCTTAGGGTTTCAATGCCTAGCAGCCCTTCGCTAGGTGCCTAGTAGCCCTTCGCTAGGTCTTAGGGTTACGATACCTAGCTTAACTAGGACATTTCTTCAACTTAGGTTACTTCTTCTTTGCTCCCCTTTGTCTGTTCAATGTATCACTGACTTAAGTATATTGTCAAACATTAAAACACTTAAAGAGGAACATCATTGATGCAACTTGCACCAACACTGGTCAGGTGGATCAGGCAAAAGTTCAACCAGAGGAGCTGGTTGGCAAAAGGTAAACTGTCCTGAGAGGAGTAGGTGAGGACGCGTTCCTCGTCGAGGGAACAGTAGGTGTCGGTTCGACCTAGGGTTCCATTTGGGAGACCCGAAGTCAGAACCAAGACAGCTACGACTGTAACTACTACTTATCATGTTTTTGGGACTAACCTTAGTTGCAGGGTTGAAGGACTGATCGTTTGTAAGTGATGGTTCTTCACTGGGCCTAGGCGGCCGAATGGGGTCAGGCGCCCGAGTGGGCTCAGGCGCCCGTAAGGATACGGGCGCCCAAGGGTGAAGGCAAAAACCAAGAACCAGCCGCGAAGCCACTGAACCAAGGCGGATCTGGCGCCCGTGATCTCACGGGTGCCCCCATCAGCTCAGGCGCCCAAGTGGGGAGGATAAGCGCTGACTGAGCCCGCGGATAAGGATTCGCAGATCGGAGGACACGTGTCAGGCGCCCCCAAGCCATCAGGCGCCCGATGGAGGACTATAAAAGGGGCTCGACCCCAAGGCTTCAACAACACAACTTTCTAACGCTCCAAAGCTTTTCGTTCAAGCACTCCGCTCCGACAAACTCTGATTTCGAGATTCCAGCGCCGACGACGACCCTCTGCTCTGAAGAACGATCCACATCGGGCGTCGGTAACGAAAAGTGTAGTTCATTTCATTTACTGCAATATTCTTTTACTGAAAATTGTAAACCTTTTGCGCTATTATAGAATTGCCCAAAGTAAACAGTCAAGGACCGTGGGCCTTGGAGTAGGAGCCGATTGCGACTCCAAACCAAGTAAAAACTACTCGTGTTCCTGTGTAATTGTTTTATTTCCGCTGCGCGTTATCTCTTTTCTTAATCCGAAACATTTTAACGATATTCACCCCCCTCTATCATTTTTCTCGATCCAACAAGTGGTATCAGAGCGGGTGGCTCAAATTTGGTGCAACCACCAATTTGAGAGTTTTTCGGATTTTATGAAATATTTTTTATTTTTTTCATCGAATTTTTCTCGTCAATCGAGGTTGGTGCAACACCACTCGATCGTTTTTTTTCTTAATTATCTTATTCCCGCACTACTAATCCAAGACCAAGTCTTGGGACAGAATTTTTTTTATTTTAGTAAATCTCAAATGGCCATGCAAGAGGGTTTCAGTACAGCCAGACCACCACTCTTCAGTGGAGAAGACTTCTCCTACTGGAAGAGTCGGATGGAGGTCCACCTAAAAACTCAGGTGGACATGTGGATCATAATCCAATCTGGCTTGGAAATCCCGAAGAATGCTGAAGGAGTGGCACAACCTTACACAGAATGGGATGCCTCGCTGAAAAAGAAAATCGAGGCTGATGCAAAGGCGACTCAGACACTCCAATGCGGACTAACCAAAGAAGAGCTGAACCGGGTGGGACCCTTCAATGGTGCGAAGGAACTCTGGGGAAAGTTGATCGAATTGCACGAAGGAACCTCCGACACCCGAATCAGCAAGAGGGACCTACTGCTGAACAAGTTGTACACCATCGAAATGAACGAAGGTGAGTCAGCAGCCCAGCTCCACGCCAGGATCCAGGAGCTGATGAACGGTCTATATACAATCGGTCACAAGGTAGAAAACCGTGACCTTATCAGGTATACCCTAAATGCTTTCCGAGAAATACTTTATGGGCATCTATGGTAGATGCGTACAAAGTTTCAAGGGACCTTTCCAAAATTAAATTAGACGAGTTATTTTCTGAACTTAAATTACATGAGCAGACTAACTGCACCTTAGCCGAGAAAGACATTGCTTTTGTTGCAGGCAAAACAGGAAAGGTGGCCAAGAAGAAGCCTCAACCTGCACCCGAGTCTGACTCAGACTCAGACTCAGAAGACAGTGAAGGGGATCGACCCAAGCTGGTTCGGCTAGCCCGGGACTACTACAAGGAGCTGAAGCATCAGACCAACAAAAGAAAAGCCAGCCGAAAGAAGGAAGATCCAGCTGAACCATCTAAGACCAAATCAAACGTAACCTGCTACGAATGCAACAAGAAGGGACACTACAAATCGGAGTGCCCTAATCTGAAAGAAGCCAAGAAGACAAGAAGGAAGAAGGCCCTTCAAGCCACATGGGATGAGTCTTCCTCCGAAGAAGAAGAAGAGGCCCCACAATCGAACCTGCTCGCCTTGACTGCATCCGAAGACATCGACACCGGATCAGAATCGGAGCCGGACGACGGAAAGCTCACGATTTCGGAGGACGACAAAATTACTGTAAGTGGTTACTCTAAAGTTGAATTAGCAGAATTAATTGCTTACCTATCTAGTAACTTGGTGAAAGCCAAAATTCGAGTCGAGCCCCTCCGATAGGAAGTAAAACTTCTGAAAGAGGGAGCTGACTCTAGATCTTTGACTGAGAAGGTTCAAGAAGGAACCTCTGCTCAAGTTGAAAAGCTTGAAAAAGAGAACTCCTCCTTGAAAACTCAAGTCAAGGACCTTAGAGCAGCTTTAGAACGATTCACTTCGGGTTCCAAGGGTCTTGACATGATCCTTGGAAAATAGAAGTCCGTTCTAAATCGATCTGGGTTAGGGTATCGAACCAAGGCTAGACAAAGTTCATACTATGCTGTACTGAATCAATCTAGACCCAAAGTTCAGGCATGGGTACCCAAACTTTGCCTGAACAACCAAGCTGGACCAAACCAGTATTGGATCCCCAAGGACAAGATTCATATCTTGCCTAATCATTACCGTGGATTTAGTCAGGGGGAGCCAACTTAAAAACCATTTTTATAGTTAAATAAATTCTTTTTCTTATTGTAAAATTGCATGCTTGCTTGTTTATTTACTTTACCAATTTACCATGCTTAGACCTAGGACTGGTTAGATTAAGGACTAAAATGATTAACTGAAATTTGAACAACCTAGTATTGGGTGGAGGTGAGATGATAGTACGTTAGGGAAGCCATTTTGGCGGAACTAGCCGAAGCTACCGATCCAAGACCCAAACTAGTTAGACCAAAATCTTTCAAGGAGTAACTTGAAAATGAATTTTCAATAAAAGGCTTTGTCAAGGAAAGGGTTGATGATCCAATAAGGCTACGGCCAAAGAAGGCCTAGTGCCTCGCCAAGACCTGGAAGCCGATTATTGAAAACAAATTCACTTTACTATTGTCAGATTTGAATCTAACACAGATTTCAATTAATCCTAGATTCAACCATGTTTTTCTTCAAAGTTAAAGCATAATAAATTGTTTTTAAAATTAATTTAACTTTTCAAAATTAATCATGGGTTTTCAAAATAAATTTCTTACTTCTATTAAAACCTGTTTCACAAAACCCATAAGGTTAACATGATTGATAACTCTAGATTGGGTGAGAAGGTTAGGATCTAATTAAAATTCATCTGTTTTTTTAATCATGCAAATTAGAGCTTAACTGACCTAATTGTTAGTTAATCAAAAGAGTCGAACCGGGTCAAAACGGTCAAATCTGGTCAAATGGTCAAACTGGTCAACAGTCAAAATACTGTCAGGTCAGGCGCCTGTGACCTGTCGGGCGCCCCAGCCTTCCCTTCGACCGAGACAGCAAAAGCTGTCAACCCTACACACCTAACCCGGGCGCCCATGACCTATCGGGCGCCCATATCTGTCTCTTCAACCAAGGCAGTCAATTTTGCCAAAAGCCTGCCGTCTGACCCTGGCGCCCGTGACCTTATGGGCGCCCCAATGAACTCGGGCGCCCGTGAGCTATCAGGCGCCCGTATAACACTATATAAGAAGCATGGCTCCTTCCACTTCCCCCACACCAAAATCCAAACATTCCTTCACTCCTCTTCTTCTCAAGGCGCCCGGACGCTCCTTCCTCACGCTCAACTTCGAAAATGCCACCCCGGTATCAATTTAATTATGCATTTTCAAGTAATTTTCTTCCTTTATTTCATTTATTAAATGCATCATTTTCTTTTATATACTTAGAAAACGCCGAGTCTCCCAACCCAACCCCGTGGCCGAGCCTAGCCCCAACCCGAGGTTTCCCAACCTAGAATTGTTCAATAAATTTGCCCAAACGACTTACAAGCCTATTAAGACTAGTTTTCTGAATAGGCAATTCTTCACCCAATCCTGTCTCGTGGCAATGGACGCAATCAACTTTTACCAACTAGACCACCTAGTTTTCTGTACACATCCGGTAAACTCAACCCTATGTGCAGAATTTTATAACAACCTTGTCAAGATTGATGATCTACTCTTTACTACCACAGTACAAGGCACTCCCCTGACCATTTCTCAAACGTTGTTCAATCGATTTCTCAGACTTCGACAGTCGCAGTCTACTTTCTCTTGTTATCCTCCGGCAGACCCTCCCTTCGCACCCCCCTACTCGCACATTACTTTAGACATTCTCTACTCTTATTTCTTCGGAGACGTGCGAAACCCTTTAGCTCGACGATTTCAGTCGTTAGACCTCCGAGTTCAGGATTATGTCCTTTATCGAGTGATAGTTCGCTGTGTTCTCCCACTTACCACTCGAGATGTCACGACCATGGACCATTTCACACCTTCTTACTCTATGCCATGATTCATCAGCTTGACATCGACATAGGTCTTCACATATTCGGTACCATCATTTACGCCTCGAGCGTATCCACACACGATCGAGTTCGTATGCCTTACTGCCATGTCATCACCGCTCTTCTTCACCACCACGGTCGCGACATTACTGCCGGAGAGATTATTTCCATGACCGAGTTCGATGAGATAGGGATTAGGAACTTTTCCTTAGCGGGGATAGATGTATCGGCCACGGGGGTACTATCATGGAGACGGGAGAGAGCCAGACGACAGGACGACTCCGACGAGGAGGTGGAGGTAGACGTAGTTGATCTCGCAGCCGAGATCAATGAGCATCTACAGGAGCCTCCACCTCTGACCACCGATCAGCGCATCACACTGCTGCAGACGGAGGTACACAGTCTTAGGGAGGAAATGGAGGCCCATCATACAGAGTATATGGAGGCAAATGAGGCACATTACATGGAGTATATGAACACCCTCAGAGCCGATCGAGAGACTAACGACGCATGATATAATGAAATGATGTCGTTATTCCGATCTTGGCAGCCTAGCTCATCTGATCATCCTGGCCCTTCCTCCTAGTTCAGATTGATATTTGCAGCTGTACCCTTGACTATTTTGCTACCCCTACTGAGTAGGGTTGACATGTATTTAACTTGTATCTGACTCGTATTTGACCTGACACTTGACTTTGATTTCTCTGGTCCTACTATTGACCAGATGGATTTTATGCATCTACTTGCCATTTTTAATTAGCATGCTTAATCAATTGTGATGTTATGCTTGGTAGAATAGGACTTCTCTAATTATATATTTTTTTAAAAAACTGTTTTATTACTCAATTTGCAAAATCATTTTCTTTATTTATTTAAAATAATTTTCCGACTTAGTTTTTTAAAGCTTACCCCCTTCAAAACTAGGGCTTTTTCGCAAATGGACTTAGCTTAGGCCCTAACCCTAGAACTGCATGCACCTATAGATCTAGAAGCCAGCATCTCACAAGCACCTTAGGGTACTTTTGTTTGATAACCTAGACTGGGTTGAGATGCTTAGGTCTATGCCTTGATTCAAGATGCTTTAAGTCAGTGCATCTGCAGTAATTGGGGCGATAAATACCAATTAAACAGTAATCAGGTTAAGTGTCAAGCTTAGAAAATCTAACTTGATCAAATCACTTAACTTGACTTACCCTAGCGAAAGCTACTATTTATAACAGTTAGTAAG
Organism: Boesenbergia rotunda; assembly: GCA_024364735.1. Lineage (NCBI taxonomy): Eukaryota > Viridiplantae > Streptophyta > Magnoliopsida > Zingiberales > Zingiberaceae > Boesenbergia > Boesenbergia rotunda. The sequence goes on along the minus strand of JAGFNQ010001835.1, from coordinate 1,577,292 downwards.
TAGCTAACTGGGTAAGACAGGACCCGAAAGAGGAAATTCAAATTGATTTGGTTCAGTTCAAACTTAGAATTGGTTCAGTACAACACCATACTTTGATTACTCATTTTTTTCTATATTTTTTTTGATATATGACAAAGGGGGAGAGAGTGGAAAGGAGAGAAAAGGAGGTTTAAAAATTTAAATTTTTCTCCTTTTTCAAAAACTTTTATCTCCTTTTTCAAAAAGTAAAGGTCTATAAGTACTTAAGCTCTTTTTGAAAGTCAATTATTTTCAAAAATATTCTAAGTACTTACTCAAAATTTTCTGAAATTTTTCTAAGTATTAAAACTGCTTGAAAATTTTCTAAGTGTTAAAACTTCAAAATCAGTTTAGAAAATTTTTTGAAGTGCAAAAACAAATTGTTTTGAAAATTACTTTAGTACTTAACTCAAAAGTATTTTTGAAATTATTTTTTCTGTACTTAACTCAAAAGTGTTTTTCGAAATTATTTTTAAGTACTTACTCTGAAATTTTTTGGTAGAAAATTTTCTAAGTGTGTTGAAAATTTTCTAAGTGCTAAGTATGTTGAAAATTTTTCTAAGCGCCCAACACAAATTTTTTTTGGAAAATTTTTTAACTTAAAAATCCCGTTTTGAAAATTTTCTAAGTATGGAAAACTTGAAAATCTTTTCAACAATGACTTAGAAACTTTTTCAAAAAAACCCCATGAATTTTTGAAAAACTCAGGGGGAGATTTCTTCCAGGGGAGGAAATTAAAAATTGATACTTTACCTATCTTTCTATTGTTTAACTTAACTTTTTGAACCGGGTTGCCATAAATCAAAAAGGGGGAGATTGTTGGTGCAGCAGTCACCTAAGTCAAACCTGGGTTTTGATAATGGCAAAGGGCTCAAGAGTTAAGGTGTTATTGTGTTCTAATGTGTTTACTAAGTATGCAGGAAGAAGCCCTAGGTACACTAGGCAAAGAAGTCAAGGTCAAGGACTGGGTAAGAAGACCTGACCAGAAGTCGAGCAAAGAAGTCCTGGTCGAGGACTGGGCACGAAGTCCTGGCAAGGGGCTGGGCACCGAAGACCTCATCGAAAGTTGGGCACGAAGACCTGGTCAAGTGGATCGGGTAAAAGTCCAACCGGAGGAGCCGGTTGGCAAAAGGTAAACTCTCTTGAGAGGAGTAAGTGAGGATGCGTTCCCCATCGAGGGAACAGTAGGTGTCGGTTCGACCTAGGGTTCCATTTGGGAGACCCGAAGTCAGAACCAAGACAGCTACGGCTGTAACTACTACTTATCATGTTTTTGGGACTAACCTTAGTTGCAGGGTCGAAGGACTGATCGTCTGCAAGTGAAGGTTCTTCACTGGGCCAAGGCGGCTGAATGGAGTCAGGCGCCCGAGTGGGCTCAGGCGCCCGTAAGGATACGGGCGCCCAAGGGTGAAGGTAAAAACCAAGAACCAGCCGCGAAGCCACTGAACCAAGGCGGATCAGGCGCCCGTGAGCTCACGGTCGCCCCCATCAGCTCAGGCGCCCAGGTGGGGAGGATAAGCGCTGACCGAGCCCGCGGATAAGGATTCGAAGATCGAAGGGCACGTGTCAGGCGCCCCCAAGCCATCAGGCGCCCGATGGAGGACTATAAAAGGGGCTCGATCCCAAGGCTTCAACAACACATCTTTCTAACGCTCCAAAGCTTTTCGTTCAAGTGCTCCGCTCCGGCAAACTCTGATTTTGAGATTCCAACGCCGACAACGACCCTCTGCTCCGAAGAACGATCCACATCGGGCATCGGTAACGAAAAGTGTAGTTCATTTCATTTACTGTAATATTCTTGTACTGAAAATTGTAAACCTTTTGCGCGATTATAGAATTGCCCAAAGTAAACGGTCAAGGACCGTGGGCCTTGGTGTAGGAGCCGACTGCGACTCCGAACCAAGTAAAAACTACTCGTGTTCCTGTGTAATTGTTTTATTTCCGCTGTGCGTTATCTCTTTTCTTAATCCGAAACGTTTTAACGATATTCACCCCCCCCCCCTCTATCATTTTTCTCGATCCAACAAATTCTTTTCCTTGTTCTTCTTCTTGAACCATTTGACTTGTCTCCTTGAGCTCTTGAGCTTGTGTAGGGTTTCCATGAGATTCTCCTATCTTGTTTCATAGCTCATATGCATTGTGATACTCTCCTACACCACTTAACACATTAGTAGGCAAAATGTTAATTAATCCTGAAATTACCTTCTCATTTGCCCTTGATTGACTTTGTTGCTCTTTAGTCCAAGATCTAGGTCTAAGTCTTTTCCCATGCTTGTCTCTTGGAATTTCAAAGGGCTCTTCTATTACCATCATACATTCCCACTCCATTCCAAGCCAAGTCTTCATCCTTGTCCTCCAATAGTCAAAATCTTCATGATCATAGGAGGGTGGAGTTTGATATCATCCCCCAACTTGTCTTCCATCATCTTCTCCTCTAGCTTGCGCTCCTTTGGCGGTTATTCCAACAAGAGCGGACCTTCGCTCTGATACCACTTGTTAGATCGTGTACGTCTTGCTAGAGGGGGGGGGGTGAATAACAATTTTCACTTTGTTCTTCCTACAAGGTTAGTGTGCGCAAGCGGAAACAATAATAATACAATCAAACAACGCTAACACATGTTGGTGCCGGAAGCACCAAAGTCAAACCTATGTTTTGATAATGGCAAAGGGTTCAGAAGTTAAGGTTGTGTTATGATCTAACAATGCTAATCAAGTGTGTAGGTAAAGTCCTAGGTACACTAGGCACTAAGTCCTGGCCGCGGGCTGGGCAACTAAGTCCTGACGTATGGTTGGGCACTAAGACCTAGTGATTAAAGATGGGCACTAAGACCTGGTGAGTGAAGCTGGGCACTAAGACATGGTCGGGGACTGTGCACCGAAGACCTGGTGAGTGAAGCTGGGCAAAAGTCTAACTGGAGAAGCCGGTTGGCAAACAGGTAAATTCTTCCGAGAGGAGTAGGTGAGGACACGTTCCCCGTAGGAGGGAAGATTAAGCGTCGGTTCGACCTAGGGTTCCATTTGGGAAGCCCAAAGTCTGTACCAAGATAGCTCAGGCTGTAAAACATGGTTTAATCTTATCATTTATATGCTTCTTGTGTTTTGGAACTAACCCTGATTGCAGGAACGAAGGAATGAAGGTTTCTGCATTCAGGCGCCTCAATGGAGTGAGGCGCCTCACTGGGCTAGGTGCCTGTGTTTAGATAGGCACCCCAGCCAAAGAGGGATTCCAGCCATTCGAAGCAAACTGCCACGCAAGCCTTAAGACCAAGTCATTGAGGCGCCTGTGTTAACACAGGCGCCCCATTTAACTCAGGCACCCCAGTTGAAGGATAAGCGCTGGCCAAGTCTGCGGATTGAAGTTTTCACAAGACAGGCCACGTGTCAGGCGCCCCCTTCAGCACAGGCGCCCCTGTTAACACTATATAAAGGTGTTCACCCCCAAGGCTTCGATATCAATTGCTTCCGACACTTTCGTTCAAGCGCTACGCTTCGACAAGATCCATACTCGTGACTTAAGCGCCAATGACGACCCGTTGCTCCGAACTTCCAACTTCTCCAGTCGTCGGTAAAAGTTCATTTTTTTAAGTGCTGTAATTCTTTTTAAATTCTATATTTGTACTCAATTTGTAATCACTTTTACGAAAATATAGAATTGCCCATCATAAACGGTCAAGGACCGTGGGCCTTGGAGTAGGAGCCGATTACGACTCCGAACCAAGTAAAAACAAAAAGTGTTAGCGATTGTTTTTGCTTTTTTCGCTGCACAATTACTCTCTTTATTTCCGAAAATTTAACGATCGATATTCACCCCCTCCTCTATCGATTCAATTCGATCCCACAAGTGGTATCAGAGCGAGTGGCTCAAACTTGGTGCAACCACCAGTTTGAGAAATTTTTTTCGGATTTTTGAATTTTCAAATTTCAAATTTTTTTCTCGCTCGAATCATTCTCGTTAATCGAGATTGGTGCAACATCACTCAATTTTTTTCGTTATTAATATTCTTCCCGCCCTACTATTCCAAGACTCATTCTTGGAACGAGTTTTTTTCTTTTTCAGTTAAAAAATTTAATGGCCATGCAAGAGGAATACAACACTGCTAGACCCCCTCTTTTCAGTGGAGAAAATTTCTCCTACTGGAAAAGTAGGATGGAAGTCCACCTGAAAACTCAGGTGGACATGTGGATCATTATCCAATCTGGGCTGGAAATTCCTAAAAATGCACAAAGCGTGGTGCAACACTATACCGAGTGGGATGACCCACTAAAGAAAAAGATCGAGGCTGATGCAAAAGCGACCCAAACTTTGCAGTGCGGCCTAACAAAAGAGGAGCTGAACCGTGTAGGACCCTTCAACAACGCGAAGGAGCTCTGGAACAAGCTGATCGAGCTGCACGAAGGCACATCCGACACTAGGATCAGCAAAAGAGATCTATTGCTCAACAGACTCTATATAATAAAAATGCACGACGGAGAGACTGCAGCTCAACTCCATGCCAGGATCCAAGAGCTAATGAATGGGCTGCACACGATAGGTCACAAGGTTGAAAACCGTGACCTAATAAGGTATACTTTGAATTCATTTCCGAGAAACTCACTGTGGGCGTCTATGGTAGATGCCTACAAGGTTTCTAGGAATCTCTCAGAAATAAAATTAGACGAGTTATTTTCTGAACTAGAACTGCATGAACAAACTAATACTACTTTTGTCGAGAAAGGTATAACTTTCGTTGCAAGTAAAACTCAAGAAAAATTCCCAAGAAGAAGCCTCAACCAGCACCCGAGTTCGACTCAGACTTAGAATTAGAAGACAGTGAAGGGGATCGACCTAAATTGGTCTGGCTAGCTCGTGATTATTACAAAGAACTCAAGTAGCAAATGAGCAAGAAGAAGTCGAGCCGAAGAAAGGAAGATCCGGCGGAACCGTCAACGAGCTTGAAGAGTAAAAACAACGTCACCTGCTACGAATGCAACAAAAAGGGGCACTTCAAGTCAGAGTGCCCCAACCGAAAGGAAAACAAGAAGGCGAGGAGAAAGAAGGCTCTTCAAGTCACCTGGGATGAGTCATCTTCCGAAGAAGATGAAGAAATCCCTCACGCAAACTTGCTCACCTTGACCGCCTCGGAAGACGTCGACTATGGATCAGAATCGGAACCAGACGAAGACGTCAACACTGGAAGACTCACAATCTCGGAGAACAGACAAATCACTGTAAGAGGTTATTCAGAATATGAGTTATCTAAATTAATTTCTTATTTGCCCCGAAACTTGGCGAAAGCCAAAATTCGGGTTGAGTCCCTCTGACAGGAAGTTAAACTCCTGAAAGAGGAAGTCAACTCGAGGTCCTTGACCGAGCCAAGTCAAGAAGGAAACTCAACTCAAGTTCAAAATCTTGAGGAAGAGAATTCCTCCTTGAAAAATCAAGTCAAGGAGCTCAGAGTTGCCTTAGAACGATTTACTTCAGGTTCCAAGGGTCTTGACATGATCCTTGGAAAATAGAAGTCCGTTCTCAATCGATCCGGACTAGGTTATCAAACCAAATCGAGACAACATTCATATTATTCTGTATTGAACCAACCTAGAACTGAAGTCCAAGCATGGGTCCACAAGCTGTGTTTAAATAAACAAGCTGGACCAAACCAGTATTGGATCCCCAAGGACAAGATTCACATCTTGCCTAACACTTATCGAGGCTATAGTCCAGGGGGAGCCAATATAAAAACCATATTTATAGTTAGATAATTTTACTGAATTGCTTGTTTGCGTGTTTATTTTTTTTCAATTTTTAATTATCATGCTTAGATTTAGGACTGGTTTGATTAAGGATGAAATATTTAATTAAAATTTGAATAACCGAGTATTGGGGGGAGGTGAGATGATAGTACGTTAGGGAAGCCCTTCTATTAAGGTCAAGTAAGGTAAGGCGTACCCTACTTGGTCTGTTTAGTCTGGTGGAACTAGCCGAAGCTACCGATCCAAGACCCAAACTAGTTAGACCAGAATTTTTCAAAAAGTAATTTTGAAAATGAAATTTCGATAAAAGACTTTGTCAAGGAAAGGGTTGTTGCTCCAATAAGGCTACGGCCAAAGAAGGCCCCCGTGCCTCGCCAAGACCTGGAAGCTAATTTTTGAAATTCAAATTCAAATTACTATCTGTCAAATTTGAATCAAACACAAATTTCAATCAATTATAGATTTAACATATTTTTCATAACCAATAAACTTTATTCAATATTTTCGAAATTAACCATTTTTTCAAAATTAAAATATTATTTTAAAAACCTGTCTCATAAAACCCATAAGGTTAATATGTTTGATAACACTAGATTGGGTGAGACAGATTAGGCTGTGAAATTCAATTCAAGCTATCCCTAACTCTAATGGATCCAAATCAATAAATACTTTATGTGTAGGAACATAAAGATTTGGACCAGTGGATGTTGGATAGTGGATGCTCTAGACACATGACTGGAGACAAATTGAAATTCACCAAAATCAAGTTCAAGAACCTAGGCTCAGTAGCATTTGGCAACAATGCTACACTCAAAGTAATTGGGTTAGGTAACATTGAACTTAAATCTGATTTCATTATTATGAAAGTACTCTTGGTTGAAAATTTTAAGTTCAATTTGCTTAGTATTAGTCAACTCTGTGATACCGGTTACATAGTTACCTTCACCAACTCCGACTGCCTTATTAGAAACCTCCAAGACTCAGAAATAATGCTTAAGGGTATTAGGAAAAATAATATTTACACTATTAATCTACCCTTAGTACCAAAATGCTTTCTGACGCAAGTAGAAGAATCTAGCCTTTGGCATAGGAGATTAGGTCACACTCATGTCAAGCTGATTTCTAAAATTACTCAACTTGGTTTAATTAAAGGTGTACCTAAAATCAAGAATTTTGAGAACATAATTTGTAACTCATGTAAACAAGGTAAACAAACTAAGTCTACTCACAAACCAACTCAATCAGACTTAACCGAAACCACACTTGAGCTCCTGCACCTTGACCTATTTGATTCACATGGAGCAAAGTCACTATGCAGGAATCGGTACTGCATAGTAATTATCGACAATTACTCTAGGTTTACCTGGGTTAGGTTCCTGAAAACTAAGGATGGAACCTTGAACTTATTTATTGACTTATGCAAAATGATTGAAAATCAAAATGATACTAAAATTAAAAGACTTAGGATTGATCATGGGGGAGAGTTTGAAAATCAAAGATTTGAGGAATTCTACAAAATCAATGGGTATATTCATGAATTTTTCTGTCCTAGAACCCCCCCAACAAAATGGGATAGTAGAGAGAAAAAATAGAACCCTTCAGGAATCCGCTAGAACCATGCTCAATAAATATAACCAAGCTAACCAATTTTGGGCAGAAGCGGTAAGTACGACATGCTATATTCAAAATAGGGTCCTAATTAATAAAAAGCACAAAAACCCCTTATGAACTATATTATCATAGATTGTCTAACCTGTTGGATCGAGAAAAATGATAGAAGGGGGGGGGGGTGAATATCGTTAAAATGTTTCGGATTAAGAAAAGAGAAAACGCGCAGCGGAAATTAAACAATAACACAGGGACACAAGTAATTTTTACTTGGTTCGGAGTCGCAGTCGACTCCTACTCCAAGGCCCACGGTCCTTGACCGTTTACTTTGGGCAATACTATAATCGCGCAAATCAAATTTACAATTTGAGTACAGAAATATTGCAGAAACTGAACTAATTACACTTTTCGTTACCGACGTCCGAAGTAGATCGTATTTTGGAGTAGAGGGACGTCATCGGTGCTGGAATCTCGAAATCGGAGTTTGCCGGGGTGTAGCTCTTGAACGAAAAGCTTTAGAGCGTATGAAAACTGTCTTGTTGAAGCCTTGGGGTCGAGCCCCTTTTTATAGTCCTCCATCGGGCACCTGATGGCTTGGGGGCGCCTGACACGTGCCCTCCGATCTGCGAATCCTTATCCGCGGGCTCGTTCAGCGCTTATCCACCCCACTTGGGCGCCTGAGCTGATGGGGGTGCCCGTGAGCTCACGGGCGCTTGATCCGCCTTGGTTCAGTGGCTTCGCAGCTGGTTTTGGGTTTTTGCCTTCACCCTTGGGCGCCCGTTTCCTTACGGGCGCCTGAGCCCTCTCGGGCGCCTGACTCCATTCGGGCGCCTAGGCCCAATGAAAAACCTTCACTTGCAGACGATCAGTCCTTCGACCCTGCAACTAAGGTTAGTCGCAAAAATAAGATAAGTAGTAATTACAGCCGTAGCTGTCTTGGTTCTGACTTCGGGTCTCCCAAATGGAACCCTAGGTCGAACCGACGCCTACTGTTCCCTCGACGGGGAACGCGTCCTCACCTACTCCTCTCAGGAGAGTTTACCTTTTGCCAACCGGCTCCTCCGGTTGGACATTTGCCCGATCCACCTGACCAGGTCTTCGTGCCCAACTTCCGGTCAGGTCTTCGGTGCCCAGCTCCTCGCCAAGACTTCGTGCCCAGTCCTCGACCAGGACTTCTTTGCCCGACTTACAGTCAGGTCTTCTTGCCCAGTCCTTGACCAAGACTTCTTTGCCCAGCCCTTTGCCAGCACTTCTTGCCTAGTGTACCTAGGGCTTCTTCCTACACACTTAGTAAGCACATTAGAACACAATAACACCTTAACTCTTGAACCCTTTGCCATTATCAAAACCCAGGTTCGACTTAGGTGCTGCCTGCACCAACATAACCTACACTACCTAAGGGTCTTTGGGTGCAATGCCAGTGATACATTTACAAGGGAAGGGGAGTCAAGAAAACTGGACCAAAGTGAACCAAAGTCCTAGTTAACCTAGGCACTAAGTCCTGGCCGAGGGCTGGGCACCTAAGACTTGACCGAGGGTTGGGGTTGGGCACTAAGTCCTTGTTCATGGAATTGGGCACTAAGACCTGGTGAGTGAAGCTGGGCACTAAGACTGGTGAGTGAAGCTAGGCACTAAGTCCTGGACCTAGGGTTTGGGCACGAAGTCTTGGTCCGAGGGATTGAGCAACTTAGCTGAGTGATGACTAAGGACAGAAGTAGAGACGGATCGAGGTTCGGACGTCTCAAGATCCGAGAGTATCGAAGGCTAAGCAAAAGTCCAACCGGATGATCTGGGTGGCAACCATCTCATGAGAGGAGTAGGTGAAAGGCGCGTTCCCGGGGGTGGGAACTTAGGCATTGGTTCGACCTAGGGTTTCATGGAAATCCGAAGTCAGAACCCATTCGTTAAGGCTAAGATTATATATGTGTTTGCCTTGTATTTATGTATCTTGCAGGTACCTAACATTGAAGACAAAGCAGGCAAACAAACACACAATGCGGCTGGAAACCAAGCTGCTAGGCGCCCCCATCAAATAGGGCACCTCAATGAACCAGCCGCCTCCTTCAACACAGGTGCCCTGGATCAAAGGGTTATCTGCTGTAACGAGTTTGGCGCGGAGATAAGCTTTGACCAAGCCCTGTGAGGCGTACCCTTCAACATAGGCGCCCCAATGAGTACTATATAAAGGGGCTTCAACCCCTCAACATACAACACTTCGAACATCATTCTGAGCCTTCCAAGTGATGACAAAGCGCTAACGGTGAAGCTCTGCGACCATGGAAGCTCCGGGAGGAAGTGCGAAACACTTCAGAGTTCCAGATCGGTCGAGTCTTTGACTCATTCTTGTTTGGTTTGAATTTACAATTCTGCAATTATTTTACTATATCCTTTGATTGTAAATCTTGCACTGTAAGACGGGTTTCTCTGCCTCCAGAATGTCCGAAAAGGAGACCATTAGTGGACGTGCATTCCAGTGCTTAGACCTTGGATGTATTGACCCTGGGGGTCGGGAACCAAGTAAAAATCCCGTGTGCATGTTGTGTCGTCTTTTATTTTTCTGTTTTGTTTTCCACTATGCTACTAACTCTGTGATTAACGAAGTTTCTAAAGATGAGTTTACGAAGTTTCTGCAAAGTTTTTACAGTCGATATTCAGCCCCCTCTATCGATGACACCTGTCCCCACAAGTGGTATCAGACATCGGACTAACAGCCGACGAAGCAAAGACGCTAGGAGTTGAGGGGGAGCTCACGGGTGAATCAGGTACATTTTTTTTAATGTCAATTTTTAAATTTCATATTACGTGTTTTAAGTGCAGGGAGAGAGGATACTATAAAAATCAGTGTCCTACTCATAAGACTCGGTCTACATCACCGGCGACAAAAGAAGTACCAGCACCCGGAGTCCGGCGGGACAAAAGCTACATCAAATGCTTCAAATGTGAAAAGTACGAACACTACAAAAATAAATGTCTGGCAAGGTACGCAAAATTTATGTTCGGAAAAATTTTCAAATTCCTACACTATCCTATGTAGATAACTTAAAAATTTTTCTGAAAAATTAAACTTTATAAATAATCAAATCAATATTTTGCATGATCAGTTGCAAAATGTAAATAATGTTAAAATATCAGAAATTAACAATTTAATCCTTAATGTCAATTCAATAATCTCTAAAATTAATTCTGATAATTTTACTGATAATCCTAAAATTAATTCTGATAATTTTACTGATAATCCTGAAATTAATTCTGATAATATTACTGATAATCCTGATATTATTTCTAAAAATTCTAAAGATAACACTGAAAATCTTGAGGATAACACTGAAATTATTCCTGAAAAACTTAGTGATAATTCTGAGATTATTTCTGAAAATCCTAAGGATAACACTGAAAATATTTCTGAGGATAACATTGAGATTATTTCTGAAAATCTTGAGAATAAAAATAATATTTCGGAGGATATTAAAAATAAAATCTTTTTAGATAATAATTTAATTATTCTCTTGGATAATCCTTAAACATTAACTAGTGGCCCAAATTACTCTACCTACTATGAAGATATAGAAGGATGTGATTTTAATGATGAGGATGAGGAGGAAATTGAATTCTCTGAGATCAAGGCTATAGTTAATAAAATTTACAAAAAGTCAAACAAATAAAAATTGTTAGAAAAACTCAGAAAATTAAATAAAGAAGAAGTAGTAAATGAATCAGATATTTTTAAGATAATAAAAATGATGAAATTAAACCCACAACTTTTAAGTAACCAAGAAATTTTAAAACATAAATCAAATCTTAAAAACCTTAATTAAACTTTAATTAATTTTTTTCCTTAATTATTTCATCCTTAATTAATCTTTAGCATTAATTAATATTTAATTATTTCAACTTTAATTTTTAAATTATTTTAACTCTAAATAATCCTTAATTAAACTTCAAATTAATTACTAATTAATTTAACTTTAATTATTTTTTTAAAATTAATTTAACTCTAAATAACTTAAACTTAAGTCTTAGAAACTTTAATTAAACTTTAATTAATTTTAACCTTAATTAATTAATCCTTAATTAATTTTAATTTAATTCTTAATTAATTCAACTTCAATTAATTCTTAATTAATTCAACTTCAATTAATTCTTAATTAATTCAACTTCAATTAATTCTTAATTAATTCAACTTCAATTAATTCTTAATTAATTCAACTTCAATTAATCCTTAATTAATTCAACTTCAATTAAACCTTAATTAATTCAACTCCAGTTAATTCTTAAAAAACATAAACTCGAACTAAATAAAATCTTACCCAAACCACAACAATTAATTTAATAAAATTAAATATGTCAAAGTGGGTTGACATATTCGCAGGTTCACACGACATGTATCAAATCGGAAATTTGATACATTATTAGAAACTTAAGTAAACTGTCTCGAATTGTTTGACTCATGCATAACTACCAAGCCATGCATTTGCTATGTTTTTTAATATATGTCATGTCATTCATGTTTAATTTTATGCATGATTTAGAATGGCTATAGGAACAAGTCTAGTTGAAACTTGAACAACCTAGTATTAGGTGGAGGTGAGATGATAGTACGTTAGGGAAGTCATCTGGTGGAGCTAACCGAAGCTACCGATCCAAAATCTAAGCTAGTTAGACCAAAATTTTTCAAGAAGTAATTTGGAAATGAATTTTCGATAAAAGGCTTTGTCAAAGAAAGGGTTGTTGATCCAATAAGGCTACGGCCAAATAAGGCCTCTGTGCCTTGCCATGACCTGGAAGCCGATTACCGAAAATCAAATTCACTTTACTATTTGATAAATTTGAATCTAACACAAGTTTCAATTAAATCTTAGATTTAACAATAAAGTATGAAAAATGATTCAAGCATCTCACAATGCACCTATAAGACAACCATGCTTGCTTGTATTGAGACATCTAGAATGGGTGAGATGTTAAGGACTAATAAATTGAAGAATATTTTTCAAAACTGTTTTCCAAAATTCTTAGAATATTTTTCTAAAAATCTATTTTCAAATTAGTGCTTTAACATTATAATGTTTTTATGGATTTCATGTGTGTCTGATTGATTATAAATGATAGATTTTCAAAATTATATTCTTTTGAAAAATTGTTTGACCTACACAATTAGACACAAGCCCCTTAGGTTGACACTAAAGTCCTTTAAGGCACCTAGATAAAGTCAAACGGTGTTGGATACAGGGGGAGTGTTTTTTTGGTGATTGTTTTTCGAAAACTGTGCTTTAAATATCACTATCTTTTAAAATATTTTTCGAAAATTGTGCTTTAAACATCACTATCACTTCAAAATGTTTTTCGAAAACTATGCTTTAATTACTATCACTTATGTTTTCGAAAAGGCTTATGCTTTAAAAAAAACTATCTTCTTAAAAATTACCATACTCAAAATGTCAGTCAAAACTATTCTTTTGATTTTGATAAACCCTAAAGACATAGAGGAGGTGTATTTCATGATCTACAAGGACTCCAAGGATGTGTCAAATTTAGGGGGAATCTGAGTCAAAAGAAAACTTTATGACAAGTTTTTTAATTTTTCTGGCAATTATTTGTTTTAAAATTATTAGATAATTCTTTTGATCTGAACCAAACCCTAAAAACTCAGAGGAAGAGTACTTGTAGTCAACAAGCTTCCAAGGACTATGTCAGGTTTAGGGGGAGGTCAAATTAAAAGAATTATTGAACATTTCAAATATGTTTGCATGCACTGTATTGTTGAAATCCTTTTAAAAACATAAGTAATTTTTTTAAGTACTATCATTTTTTTATAATTTCTTTTGTTTTTTTGGAAATAATACTTACCTAAATTTGGAGAATTTTCAGGACACTTAGGAAAATATCCTTGTAGTTAACAAGATTTCCTAGGATTGTGTCAGACTGAAAAAGAAACCAAGTCAATTAAAGTATTATGTTTTCAAAAATGCATAATATCTTTTCAAAAGTACTTATATTTTTCAAAAATGCATAATATCCTTTCAAAAGTACTTATATTCTTCAAAAATGCATAATATTCGTTTCAAAAGTATTATGTTTTCAAAAATACATAATATCTTTCAAAAATACTTATAGTTTTCAAAAATGCATAATATCTTTGAAAAATACTTATATTTCTCAAAAAGCTCAATATATTTTTTCAAAAGTACTTATATTTCTCAAAAAGCTCAATATATTTTTTCAAAAGTATTTATATTTCTCAAAAAGCTCAATATATTTTTTCAAAAGTACTTGCATTTCTCAAAAATCTCAATATATTTTCAAAAGTACTTTCATTTTTCAAAATGTTCAAAATATTTTTCAAAATATAATTTTTTCGAAAGTACTAATATTTTTTCAAGGTACTAATATTCACTTTGTGCGAAATTTTTTTAATACTTTTCAAGAGTGTAGATATTTTTCAAAATACTAACATGTTTCAAATAACAATTTTGTCCAAAGTGAAAATGTGTTAAGTGTAAAATATCTTTCAAATTTTTCAACATTTTTCAAAGTATTCTTCGAAATGCATTGTTTTTCAAGTGAAAATCTTTTATGAGTGAATTTTTTGAAAAATCATTTCAAAATAAAAGTTTTTCTAAGACAATAGTTTTCTAAGTGCGAGAAATTTCTAAGTTCAAAATATTTTTCTACAAATACAAAAAGGTTTTCCAAATTGCACAATACCTTTCAAAACTGGAATTTTTTTGAGTGCAATTTAAATACCTAATTTTAACTAGCTTTTTGCTTTCAAAAATTATACCTTCAAAAGAAAAGGAATATTTTCATTGTTGGTGCAAATGTTCCTATCATTTTTTTGATGTATGACAAAGGGGGAGAGTAAGCTTATGTTGTTAGAAAATTTTTTTCTTCCCAAAGGATCAATGAAAATCAAAATTTTTTTTTCAAAAAAGGGGAGAGTGAGCTTATGTTAGAAATGTTTTTTCCCAAAGATCAAAATGTATTTTTTTCAAGGATCATAGTTTAGCCCTTTCATCCAATCTAACTTAAGATATTGTCAAACATCAAAAAGGGGGAGATTGTTGGTGTAGGTTACATCAGTGATGCCCTCCTCTAAGTGTTTCAATGTTTGACAATATGCATAAGTCAGTGATACATTGAACAAGGGAAGGGGAGTCAAGAAAACTGGACCAAAGTGAACCAAAGTCCTAGTTAACCTAGGCACTAAGTCCTGGCCGAGGGCTGGGCACCTAAGACCTAACTGAGGGTTGGGGTTGGGCACTAAGTCCTAGTTCATGGAATTGGGCACTAAGACCTGGTGAGTGAAGCTGGGCACTAAGTCTTGGTCCGAGGGATTTAGCAACTTAGCTGAGCGATGACTAAGGACAGAAGTAGAGATGGGTCGAGGTTCAGACATCTTGAGATTCGAGAGTATCGAAGGCTAAGCAAAAGTCCAACCGGATGAGCCGGGTGGCAACCATCTCCTAAGAGGAGTAGGTGAAAGGTGCGTTCCCGGGGGTGGGAATTTAGGTGTCGGTTCGACCTAGGGTTTCACGGAATTCCGAAGTCAGAATCAATTCGTTAAGGCTAAGATTGTGTATGTGTTTGCCTTGTATTTATGTATCTTGCAGGTACCTAACATTGAAGACAAAGCAGGCAAACAAACACACAACGTGGCTGGAAACCAAGCTGTTAGGCACCCCCATCAAACAGGGTGCCTCAATGAACCAGGCACCTCATTGATACTGGCGCCTCCTTCAACATAGGTGCCTTGGATCAAAGGGTTATCTGCTGCGACGAGTTCGGCACGGAGATAAGCTTTGACCAAGCCCTGTGAGGCACCCCCTTCAACACAGGCGCCCCAATGAGTACTATATAAAGGGGCTTCGACCCCTCAACACACAACACTTCAAACATCATTCTGAGCCTTCCAAGTGATGATAAAGCGTTAACGGTGAAGCTCTGCGACCAAGGAAGCTCCGGCAGGAAGTGTGCGACACTTCGGAGTTCCAGATCGGCCGAGTCTTCGACTCATTCTTGTTTGGTTTGAATTTACAATTCTGCAAATATTTTACTATATCCTTTGATTGTAAATCTTGCACTGTAAGATGAGTTTCTCCGCCTCCGGAAAATCCGGAATGGAGACCATTAGTGGGCGGACGTTCCCATGCTTAGGCCTTGGATGTATTGACCCTGGGGGTCGGGAACCAAGTAAAAATTTCGTGTGCATGTTGTGCCATCTTTTATTTTTTCTATTTTATTTTCCGCTGTGCTACTAACTCTGTGATTAGAATGAAGTTTCAAAAGACGAGTTTACGAAGTTTCCATGAAGTTTTTACGGTTGATATTCACCCCCCTCTATCGACGACACCGGTCCCCACAGAATTCGTGTACTAAGTTTAGGGGTCGAAGCCCCTTTATATATTCTTTTATTGGGCGCCTATGTTGAAGGGGGTGCCTCAGAAGGCTTGGTCAAACATCATCTTCGCGCCGAACTCACAATAGGGATAAGCTCCCCCTTCCCAGGCGCCTGTATCAACACAGGCACCTGGGAGCCCTCAGGTGCATGTGTTAACAGGCGCCTGGGAGGGGCTGCCCAGTCCAGGGCGCCCTAAAGCTCTGGGGTGCCTGTTTCAATACAAGCGCCCTAGAGGTCTTTCCAGGCATCTTGTTTTCTCTTCTATCTTGCTTCCAACTTTAGGTACCTGCAATACAATCAAAGACAAGACAAATATGCAGAGATATATCAGCCCAGCCCTCGGCCAGGACTTATTGCCCAATCCATGATTAGAACTTAGTGCCCAATTCTTTGAACCAGGACTTATTGCCTAGGTTAACTAGGACTTTTCTTCACTTTGGTACTATTTTCTTGACTAACCCTTCCCTTGTTCAATGTATCACTAACTTAAGCATATTGTTAAACATTGAAACACTTGAGGAGGACATCACTGATGCATCTTACACCAACACTTGTTCCACGACTAAGTCTTGGATTAGTAGTGCGGCAGAAAAAAAATCGAGAGGTGTTGCACCAACCTCGATTAACGAGAAAAATACGAGCGAAAAGAAATATTTAAAATTTGAAAATACGAAAAATGCTCAACTGGTGGTTGCAACCGGATTATTGATTAATAGACTCATAGATATTTTTCATGCTTGATATGTAGGATTTGAGCTTAAAACAAAGCCTTAGATTTGAAGGCGTTTGGACCAATCTACCAGGATTGGTCTCCCCTAACCTCTGTTTGATAACCCGTATCTCTACCACCGGTAAGGACACTCGTTATTTTTTTCTCCAAATATTCTCCTTTCATTCTTTGACACACTAAGCATCGAAGACATGATTTTTTTTCCTCCCCCCAACTATTCTCCTTTTTCATATAACCAATATCTCATGAAATTGGACTCATATATACAATGCATAATCCTACAACTTTGTATAGCATAATAATTTCAAATCATTGATCACCTAAACCATAAATGTTTAGCTATGTGAAAGGATAATGATTCCATATTCTATAAAACCAGTAGTGATGGACCTTAAACTTCTAACTGAAAATCTCCCCCATCCTTATTAAGTCAAAACCTATTTATCCACAAAGTTCCAACATGAAGCAAATATCTATGAGTCTATTAATCAATCCATGGGTTACCAATCCTGGTAGATTGGTCCAAACGCCTTCAAATCTAAGGCTTTGTTTTAAGCTCGAATCCTACATATCAAGCACGAAAAATATCTATGAGTCTATTAATCAATAATCCGACCCTATTAATTAATTAACCAACTTCACAATTTATTCATAATTCTAATCATCCGTGATAACCATCCGTGATAATTCTATCCGTGATAATTCTTTTCTTATGGTTAACCATCCGTGATAATTCTATTCTTAATCTTAATTGAACAATTTAATCAATTAATTACTAAATTACCCAAATTCATCAATACAACACATTTATGATCTCTATTACTTAATAATTAACCAATTGATCCAATTGATCCCAAAACCAAATTCATCAATTCCACGGTGAAACCGAAGGAACCTATCCTAAACCATTCACATATGCAGATTTAATATTCAAATTTGAAGTATGATAGATCAACAGTAGATCAAAAAACCATTACCCCTTAGTTTTCCCCGTCGGTTGTTCGCTGCCGTAGAAGTGGCTCACGGCGACGGTAGACTCAGGAGACTAGGAAGGCGATAGCGTCAGGTGAAGTGTCTTGCACACAAGGGAGCTGTGGCGTCGAATTAGGGGAGAGGCGCTGGCGGTCGGGAGAGGGGTTGAGGGCGCCGGGAGCGGGGCAGCGTCGTCGAAGAAGAAGAGTGGAGTCGGCGACGACCGGCGCAGCAAGTCAAGAGGGGGTGAGCCACCGGCGATCACGAGGAGGGGAAGAGGAAGGATCGGCGGTGGGCTTCACCTGCGGCTAGGTCGCGCGGAGGGGGACGAAGGGAAGGAGTCGGCGCTTGTGAGTCTTTGCTTTGGCTGCGCTGCGCTAGGGCACGAGGTAGGTTTAATAAAGAGGGGGGATTTTTACAGAAAATCCCCTTACCTTTCTCCATTTCACACTAAACCTTTATAATTTCTGATTTTTAACATTTAACTCCCGTAGTTTGCTTTACTAGCCCTTAAGCCCTCAAAATGTATAATTTTATTCCATCTAACTCCCCGAAACTTCGCCTAAGGGGTCGGAATCCCTAGACTCAATCCGGAAAAATCCCAAAAAACAATTGTCTAGTCTAGATTTTCAAATCGCCGTATTTTACATTTTCCCCGACTAATAAAAATTTGGTCCCCAAATTTCGTTAATTACTCACAACAGATACTATCAATATATAAGTAATATAACTGCTGAACGATATCAAACCATGCTTCACCAAATTTTGAGAAATAAATTGCCAAAATAAGTATCGCAGGGGTCTCCACTAACCTCTGCTCTGGTACCAGGATTCAGAAATTTTAGTACTTAGCCTGGAGGTCTAGAGTTCGAATCCTGGGGAAGGCAAAAATCCACTGGCCAGGGGTGGAAAGTTCTTGTGAGTAACGGCACGACCGAGGTCGCCAAAGGGGCCGCCAAATAGAGATTTGGCCATCGGAGGGGTCGCCAAATAGAGATTTGGCCGCCAAAGGGGCTGAGGGGCCGGGGTCGTTACAGTCACCACCACTGCAGAAAGAGATAGTAGATTATGGAGTGGAGATCATAGATGAGTAACTCTCAGTATTGACACTAGAGTCAACTCTACTTGAGGATATACAGAGAAAGCAAGAGCAAGATTCTGATATTCAAAGGATCAAGCAAGAGATGCAAGAAGGAGAAAGTAAAGAGTTTAGAGTATCTGACACTGGAATACTCTATTATGGAGACCGTCTATGTGTCCCTAGTAGTGAGGAGCTAAGAAAGATGATTCTTGAGGAAGCCCATAGAACTCCCTACTCTATGCATCCTGGTTCTACCAAAATGTACCAGGATTTAAAAAGAAGATTTTGGTGGTCTGGAATGAAAAGAGATGTAGCTAAGTATGTTAGTAACTGCCTGACGTGCCAAAGAGTGAAAGCAGAACACCAGAGGCCAGGAGGAGTCCTACAGCCTATACAGATTCCGGAGTGGAAATGGGAAGACACAACCATGGACTTCATTGTTGGTCTACCCAAGACAACAAATGGCTATGATGCTATACAGATTGACCAAGTCTACCCATTTCTTGGCAATCAAAGTGTCCTACTCCATTGAAAGACTAGCCCAGTTATATATTCAGGAAGTGATCCGACTGCATGGAGTTCCGAAGACCATTATCTCCGACAGAGATGGTCGTTTCACTTTGCATTTTTGGGAATGTGTACAGACAGCACTTGGCACCAAACTGAAGTTTAGCACAGCTTTTCATCCTCAGACTGATGGGCAGATAGAAAGAGTAAATCAAGTTTTAGAAGATATGCTCAGAGCTTGTGCATTAGATTTCAAGGGCAGTTGGTGCAAGTACTTATATTTAGCTGAGTTCGCCTACAATAACAGTTACCAAGACACTATTGGTATGACGCCTTATGAAGCTCTTTATGGTAGGAAGTGCAGATCTCCTATCTGTTGGTATGAAGGTAGTGAGAAGAAAGAAATGGGGTTTTAGGCTGATCTTATTGAGGATACCACGGAAGCTATAAAGAGCATCCGCCAAAGAATAGAAACTGCTCAGAGTAGGCAAAAGAGTTATGCCGATGTGCAACGTAGACCACTAGAGTTCGAAGTTGGGGATACAGTTTTCCTCAAAGTAGCCCCCATGAAAGGAGTAATGAGATTTGGCAAGAAGGATAAGCTAAGTCCTCGTTACATAGGACCCTACCTAGTATCGAAAAGAGTTGGTAAGGTAGCTTATGAGTTAGAGCTACCTCCAGAGATGTCAGCCATTCACAATGTGTTCCATGTCTCAATGCTAAAGAAACATGTTCCCGATGCCAACCAAGTGATTGAGCCACAGGCGGTACAAGTTCAAGAAGATCTCAGTTATGAAAGTCGACCTATTCAGATAATAGATCGAGCAGTCAAGAAACTAAGGAATAAAGAGGTACCCCTAGTGAAGGTTCTATAGCTAAACCGGAAGCATGAAGAGGCAACTTGGGAAACAGAAGATAGCATGAGGCAAAAGTATCCAGAGTTATTCTAAGTTCGAGGATGAACTTTCCATAAGGTAGGGAGGATTGTAACATCTAATTTTTTCAGAATTTTTTTTTCCAAAATAAACAAAAAGAAATTAAAATTTTCTTTTAAAAGGGTCGGAGTAGGGACTCGAACCCGTGACCTAAGGTAAGGGTTAGTTGCAACTTTCCAATTGAGCTAATGATTAATTTTTTATATTTGGAATCGATATTAGATAAGTGATAGTAAGCATCTTTTATGAGTGATGCTTCAACTTCCACTTAGTATATAAAGGAATAGAAGAAGAGAAAACCAAGAGTTTGCTCATTCTTCTTCTTCCTTGCCGAAAACAAGAAAAGAACAAGGGTTTCTCCACTTCTTTTCTTGTGCTCAAGATCCGGATCGTGCGAAGGAAGTGGACGAGGAGTACCACGCTAGATCTTACGTCAGTATAGTGAGTTCTAAGCGTAAGGATATAAGTAGATCTCTCACCTGCAGTAAAAGTAGTTCTCTAATGAGTTTTAAACATGATTTTCAAGTCTTTTGTATGATGTGATCCTAGTATAGAAAGACCAAGGTCTTGATTTGCCCAAACGTGAGGTTTTGGGATTTTGGCACGCAAGGTGTTCGATACCGATGTTCTGAGTAAGACCAAGGTTTTACTAAGCCCTAGAACAAGTTCTAGGACTATGAAATGAGATAACAAACAAGACCGATGTCTTGTTGTGTCCTAAAACAAGTTTTGGGAACATTATATTTTTAAGTGCTAAGTTATGCATTTTAAATACAAACATGAGTACAAGTTAAGTATATTACTTTGAAAGACCGAGGTCTTTTTGGTATGTACCGGGCCGAGGCCCATGAGATCTAGGTGAGCTAGTAAGATGTCCTATTAGGATTAGGTGGCTAGCTACCCCGAACCTATTAAGGATGCGCGCATTGGTACTATGCCGGGGCCCAAAGGACGATGTTTATTATTTTGAAGTATAAGAAGTATAAGTGTATAAGTTTCAAGTTTTTCAAAAGCAAGAAATCATTTCAAGCATGTTACACATTTTTCATTTCAAGCAAAGTTTCCAAATGCAAACATTTGTTACAAGTGTATTCATGAGCTTATTCATTTTAAGCATAGCATTTTCAGTACATATGTTTAAAAGCAAGCATTCTTGACCAAGAGCATGTTTGATATCGATTGCATGTTTTTGTGAGATAGGTATCTACTTACTAAGCTATTTGCTTATAGTTGCATCCTTTTACTGCAGATAAAGGTAAAGGGAAGATGTAAGGTAAGGAGGCTCAAGGATGGATGATTCATGTCAGTGGCGGCGGAACCGTGGAGTAGGATCCTTCAGGATGAATTTTCATTAGCGTTTAAAACTATAAACAATAGAACTTTATGAGTATTTTCTTTTGAGTTTATGTTAGTAGTTTACTTCCACAAAGACTTTAAGTTTGAGTAGTTAATTTGGAGTTTGAAATGCATGCAAATGGAGTATGATTATGGTTATTATGTTTGTGAGTCTATAATCTTGTTGTGTAGTTGAAGTAGAATGTATATATATACTTGAACGGTGTTTCTGAAACCTGGAACTGCAGTTCCAGGCGTATCAATCGACTGATGCAGGTATCAGTCGACTGGTAGAGGGAACAGAAACATTCGGATGAGTGAGTCCCAAGTGTAGTCAACTGCCCCAGTTGACTGGCAAGATATCAGTTGACTGGTGCCATTGTAAAAGAATAGGTGTTCTAGGGATGATGGTTAGTGCTTCAGTCTTGCAACTAAGAGGTTTATGGGTCAAATCTTGGTAAAGCCAATAAAATTAAAGTTTTTTTTATTTTGGCTGACCCAGCAGTAAAGTCAACGTAACGACCCTATAAGGTCAAAGTTAGCAAGAGAGGGTCGTTACATTTCTAATAATGTATCAAATTTCTGATTTGATACATGTCGTGTGAGCCCGCGAATATGGCAACCCACTTTGACAAATTTTATTTTATTAAATTTATTGTTGTAGTTGAGTAAGATTTTATTTAGTTTGAGTTTAATTTATTTAAGAATTAATTGGATTTAAGTTAATTGAAGTTAAATTAATCTATCTATTAATATCTATAAAACACAGTTTTACATGCAGACGTGACATTCACATGGAGCTTAGGATTCTCGCCTAAACCGAATATAAATTTTCTAAATAAAAAATTTATAATTAAAAATATAAATTCAAAAGAAAATATATAATTATAAATCCTAAAAAGAAAAATTCAGATCTTAATCCAAAATTAAAATTTTAAAAAATAATTTATCAAATTCAAAAAAGATAATTCAAAAAATAATTTTGATATAAGAAAAATGATAGTCCCACATCTGAAGTTACCCAGGCGAATTACACACAGAGCAATTATAAAAATGGACAAAGAACGGTAAAGCAACTCATACCTTTCTCGGCCTTTTGGCTAAGATCAAGTGTAGTATCTGTTCTTATCCGTTTAATATCTGATATGTGGGTCATTGTCCACTTTGATATTAAATTAATTTTTATATGGGAGATGACCCATCACAATAGCTTGCTACTAGGGTTTTTATGTGTCGCCTGTGTTGGGACCGGGTGCATGTTGACATGGATACGGGTTCGTAAATTTTTAAAATTAATTACGTGCAGCGGAAGAATTAGCATAAATAATTTCTCAAATTATTTTAACCACGTATCTAGTATGCAACCTTATGATGTGTGGACATGATCATAAATTAAAATATATACATAGCTATAAAGTTATTCGTAGCTATGAAGGTAGGTAAATATACAGATTACATATCACATATATGTAACTATCACTTTATGCTATCAACTAATTGAATGTTTGCATAAATCATTGGGTTGTTAACTCATTAACAAGTATGCAACATTATACATAGCACCCAATTGCACCTCTCTTTACATCGACCTTGGCTGTGGTACAACAAATCGATGCTCCAAGCTTAAGGCTGACCCATTAATCAAGAAATAGTTTTAATATGGTTGGAGCTCATTCAACCGTTTAGTCAGGCTTGGATGTGTCCAACAACCAAAACTAAGGATTGACCTCTGACTCCAACTATATTATTCATAAACTAATTCCATGGTTTGAACATGTTGAGGTTCAAGCCGGGCATGGATGTGTCCATCAACTCAAACGAGAAACAAAACTCCGGTTCTAACCATATTAATGGAAGGTGTTAGCCTTAATATTTTGTAATGGGTTTTAGGTCTCATCCTTTCTTTTCTAAGCACATTCATGACATATAATTATGTCATGACTAACGATTTCCTTAATAAAGTATGTATGTGACTTAATTTTCAAGTCTCATTAATTGAATTAGGAACCAGATTCCCTAATTCTAATTTCATACTTTATTCAAGGAATTGTTTTGGGAAACAATTTCCTAAATTGTCATAATCAATTTCGGAAATAATATGTTTAAGACTTTGATTTCTCTAAATCAAATCTTATTAAATTAAGAGACAATTCCCTTAATTCAACCACATATTATTTTCATGAAAATCTCATTTAAGAAAACTCTATAGGAAGCCATTTTCCTAATTAATTTTGGAGACAATAATATGTAAGAGCATCACCTCTTAAATCATATTTTATTCATGGATTTAATTAATTATAACAAATTATTTTCTAAGGGTGGCTCCCCGAGGCTCAGATACCCAAAGAAAAGAAATTTGTCGTAAATTCAATTTGGTCCGCTTCTGAAGCGCAACCAAATTAAACATGACAATTTCATTCAAAATTGGGAAATTAAATTACCACAACTAACTTTAAATTGGACGGCTCCCCGAGGCTCAATCCAAAATAAAGAATTTTATTGATAATTTAAAACCAATTTGAATTTAATTGTCAATTAATTATCCATAAATTTGTCCAGACTTTCTTGAAAGAAAGTGCCCAAAATTGTGAGATTTCATAATAGGTTTTCAGAATAATTGTAAGTTTCTGGTACAAAAAAACTTACATATTTCCAAAATTGGAAAATTTCCAAAATAAGAAATTTCCAAAATTGGAAAGTTTCCAAAGATGGGAAGTTTTCTCAATTATCATAAAATTTCAGAAACTAGGATATTTCAAACGTTTGCGAAATTTCATGAGGATTTCCAAACTTTGAAATTCCTAAATCTAAAATTTATAATAATTGGAAAATTTCCAGAATTGAAAATTTTTCCAAAATTGAGATTATGACAAAGTTTTCTGCAAAACAATTATATGATTATGTCAAACACTAACCGGCTCTGATACAACTGTTGGGACCGGGTGCATGTTGACATGGATACAGGTTCGTAAATTTTTAAAATTAATTACGTGCAGCGGAAGAATTAGCATAAATAATTTCTCAAATTATTTTAACCACGTATCTAGCATGCAACCTTATGATGTGTGGACATGATCATAAATTAAAATTTTGTAGAAAAATAAACTAATTTACTTAGTACCTCGCGTAACTCGAAGAAAGGGACGAGATCCAACCGTAGCGTCCCTTGGAAGCTTCGCCTCTATTTACGTCCACGCCGAGTTCTCTTTGGGATGACTTTGCAAAGCCACGAGTTTCGTGCCGACAAGAACTACTAGATTCTCCAAAGGTACAACTAGAATATCAAGAGAGAGAGATGGAAACTAACCACCAAGTAACGGAATCATGATTCCGGGGAAAGGAAGGAAGGAGTCGCGACCCGCTTCTTCTTCTTCTTCGGCGCCTTCTTGGTGGAGTTGGCTCACGGCAACCCTAGGAGGAACTTCTAGGGCCGGCGCCCACTTGGAGAGGGAGAGGGAGAGGAGGAGAGGCTAGGCAAGAATCCTTGATCACTTGAAAATTTATTTCCAAGCCTTGCCTATGCACCTTTATATAGTAGCCTCTTTATCGCCAAGTCTCCTCTTAACGAAATTTTTCATAAGAAATTTATCTTTATAAATTTTTCTATGAATTATTTCGTTATACCAAGTTTTTATTATAACTCTATTTATAATAAAAACAACCATGACTCCCCTTTTATTATGGAATAAAATTTATTATAAATTTTTCTTATCATGGAAAAATCAATTCATAATTGATTTTATAAAATAAAATAAACCAATCCATGGTTCATTTATTTCCATAAAAAAATAAATTTATTATATAATTTTTATCATGGAAAAAATCATTCATAATTGATTTTATAAAATAAAATAAACCAATCCATGGTTCATTTTAATTTCCATAAAAAGAATAAATTTATTATATAAATTTTTCTTATCATGGAAAAATCAATTCATAATTGATTTTATAAAATAAACCAATCCAAGGTTTATTTTAATTTCCATGAAAATAAATCTCTTTATATAATTTCTTTATATGAATTTATTTATCCATAATTTTATAAAACAAATCCGCGCTTGATTTATTTTATAATTTAAACCAAATAAATTGGTTTCCTCCTTTATTGTGGCCGGCCAAACCAAAGAGGGTGGGCACCCTCTTTGGCCGGTCACACCAAGCCAAACCCTTACGAATTAAACTCATTTAATTCGTCCAATAAGCCTTCAAAAGACTTAGCCATTTTAAGCTTCCGATGCGCCTATGATAAATTCAGATTCGACTTATTTCTCTTGATTGGAAAATCCAATTTTCAACTCATTTTAAATCCCTCGGATTACTCGTAGTGCGTGTGACTAAATAGGCTTTCGATTTATGTTGGTCGTCTATAATCAACTAATTATAGAACAATCATGAGTGGCACCTAGTAGTACATCATGACCCCCAATTAATCGAAAGATCAACGGTTGACCTCAGAAATAATTCTGAAACCCTTCAGCAGCTATAATGAGTTGTGCCTCATTCCCTTCACCATCTTATACCCACTTGGTTCAGGACACGGTCTATGTGTGTCAGTCCCCACTAGGCTGACTACGTCACACCTAGCCCATGTAATGTCTTTCTCGTCCAACGGATTCTAATTACTCTCATGTTTCCTAGAGATTCATACTCGGAACATGTCATGCTCTGGCCAGAGACTTCGAGTAACAATCCGACGATAGGCCTTGGGTATACATCTCCTCGCAAGGAGTGGTGAATCCTTTGTAGTCTGTTCAAACATCTTCGGGCACTTTGGCTTATACCCAACCATCCTGGGTCCACACCTCCTTAGAGATGCTTGCTTAAGATGTCAAAGTATAAGTCTCCGTGACCAAGATGACTTGAACACCGCAAGTCAAAGGAACATCGCACTTAAGCTGCAGTAATAACTTTCATTGACATATCTATATGTAGATTACCATATGAAATTTTACAGCTAGTCACTCCAATGAACTAGTTCCCCTAACTAGCATTCATGTTTATCTCCGGACATCCCAATGTCACCAGCCATTGAGAATCAGCTGATTAGAGAATAACCCATGCTAGTCTTAACAGAATTGATAGTGTCCGTATTTATCAATTCATCGACTAGGGATATTTTCAATACTTCACAATTGCACATGTAGAGATTATCACTAGTTGTGATTCCATCACAAATTCTCTCATGCTGTGAATTGTATTGCGGACATTCAGTAAAAGAGTTTAAGATCCCAATCAAATACACAAACATGTATACTCAAATAGTGAATTTTCATTTATTAAAATAAATGTTTACAATTATAAGGCGATTGCCTTAGGACACTTCTCTCATATTACTAACAAACTCCCACTTGGCCTAATGCCAATTGCTACGGTACCCAATACCACAGGCTCTAACATGACCCTCAAACCTGCTCTGAGGCAAGGCCTTAGTTAAAGGATCCGCTAAATTCCTTTCAGTGGGAATTTTCTCAATTTGTATATCATTCCTACTTATAATCTCTCTGATCAGGTGATAGCGGCGAAGCACGTGTTTGGATCGCTGATGAGACCTTGGTTCCTTTGCTTGTGCAATAGCTCCATTGTTGTCACAGTAAACCGGTATTGCTTCATCAATGGTTGGAACCACACCAAGTTCTGAGACAAACTTCTTGATCCAGACTGCTTCTTTTGTTGCTTCCGAAGCCTGCGATATATTCCGCTTCCGTGGTAGAATCCGCTACAGTGTCTTGCTTGGAACTTTTCCAACTTATTGCGCCTCCATTCAAAGTAAATACGTATCCAGACTGAGATTTGGAGTCATCCTTATCTGTCTGGAACTGGCATCGGTATACCACGTATTACCATATCTCCTTCTCCATATATTGGAACACATCCTTAGTTCTTCTTAAGTACTTAAGGATGTTT
>JAGFNQ010001835.1:1442824-1539897 GCA_024364735.1 Boesenbergia rotunda | reverse complement strand
CCTCCAGCACTGGACGATTCCCCCGCCTCCACCCATCGCCGCGTGACGCATGCACGAAACGCCCGTGCCGGTTTCGGATCTCCAGCGGAACGGTAAGAATCGCCCCGTGCCGTCCGGCACCGAACGAAACCTTAAACGCTGGGTAAATCATATCCCTATATTTTTTCTTTTTGTTTATATAATCTGTAACACTCCCCTCAAGCTGGTTCATAAATATTGATCATGTCAGCTTGTTAAAAAGTTAATCAACTCGAACCCCATTTAAAGTTTTTGTGAAAATACTTTCCAATTTATTCTCGTCTTTACATATTTTGTACAGATCAAACCTTGATCAATCTTTTCATGAACATCATACTACAATTTGGTAAGTACTGAAGTTTTAAGACCTACTTCAGTCAGAAGATGATATATCGCATTATCTCACACACAATATTTATCATAGTTCTATATTCTGATTCGACATTCGAACATGAGACAACACTCTACTTACTTTTTCATGAAACTCGATTTCCCCCAACAAAGACACAGTAACCAGGTGTGGATCTTAAATCATCCTTGGATTTTGCCTCGTCAATATCTGAAAAACATTAACCTTAGTATGGCCATGATTTCTATACAAGATACCTTGACAAGGGCGACTAGTTGTCATTCCAGGTATCCGCGGTTTGATCCCTAGCTACGACATATTTTGCAAGAATTTTTCCTTCAAATGGGGCGTGAACCCTGGGACGCTGGGCTTTTGGACCGTCTGCCGCGAGCATTTTCCGATTTACCCTAGCGGCCGGTAGGAAACTTCCGTAGGGTCGGGCCAATCGCCCGAGGTTGGAAAAACCTCGTTAATCATTTTTTTCTTTTCAAATAGTATAAAATTTATTCTACAATTAATTGTTGGAGAAATCATATATTGACTCACAATATTGATTGAATGTGCAATATCTGGACAAGTCATAGTGAGATAATTTAACTTTTCAACCAATCTTCCTTTTATACCTTTCAAGATTCTCAGATAATTCATCATCTTTTGTGAGTTGCAATTTAGGAGCCATTGAAGTACTACATGGTTCAACCCCTAATTTTTTTGTCTTAGACAACAAGTCAGGTATATATTTCCTCTAATATAAGAAGATTCTTGTTACCTCAACTCTCAAGAAATATTTTAAAATTCTTAAATCCATTGTATGAAGTTGACAGTGAAGAAAGTATTTAAGAGACGAAATACCTGCAATATCATTCATAGTAATAACAATATCGTCCGTATATACAACCAACAAGATGATGCCCTTTACAAATTGTCTGTAGAAATCATCAAATTTATATTTTTTACATTCCAAATTTCTCAATCGCTTAACTAAATTTGTCAAGTCAGATACGTGGAATTTGTTCAAACCATATAAGGATTTCCGAAGACAACAGACTTTCCCACTCTCTCCCTAAGTAATAAAGTCTGACGATTTCTCTATATAAACTTCCTCCTAAAGGTCACAATCGAAAAAAAAAACAGTTTTGATGTCTAACTGATGTAATGGTCAATTATGAGTGGCCACGATAGAAATAAATAATCGGACAAAAGTAAATTTAGCAATAGGAAAAAAATATTAGAATAATCCACTCCATAATTTTAGGCATGGTCGTTAGCAATAAGACGGGCTTTTAGTTGATCAATAAATCCATCGGGATTGACTTAAACACTCATTTGCATCTAATTACCTTCTTCCCTGTTGGTAATTTGACTAAGGCCTACCATTGTCTCCAGAACATTCATCTCTTCGATTATAGCATTAGGCCAACAGATAGAGCTTCATAAACAATTTTAGAAGGGGATAGAGAATCGAGAAATGCAATAGAGGAATAGGTAGATGATGATAAGTGGTTGTAAGACACAAAAGAAGACATTGGATAAGTGCATTGTTGTTTGCCTTTCCAAAGAACAATTGGTAGATCATCACTTGAAGTTGGATCCGCTAACGAAGAAGTTGGTGCAAGATATGGATCAGGAGGAATATGTTGTCGAGAAAAAACATGTTGTCTGAGAGGCTTAACAAGAACATATTTACTAGGATTATAAATAGAGGATGTGGCGGTATAAAATAACAAATCATTATCCTCCCCCTACTAGGGTGATCGGTAGAGGGAAAGAAAGGTGTGATTTCAAGAAAAGTAACATTAGTGGATACCAAATACTTGTTAAGATTACGAGAGTAACATCTAGACCCTTTTTGAATTGGAGGATACCCAAGAAAAACACACTTCAGAGGTTTTGGATCAAGTTTTATGACCTAAGGATGAATATCCCGAGCAAAGTAGGTACAACCAAATATTCTAGGTTCAATAGGAAACAATGGCTTATTTGGAAAGAGAACGTGATAAGGAGTCTCATCATGAAGAACGAACGATGGCATACGATTAATTAGAAAGAAAGTTGTGGAAACCGCATCCACCCAAAACCATTTAGGAATCTACATATGAAATTAAAAAGCTCTTGTAGTTTCAAGGTGTCTATTCTTTCTTTCAGCAAACCGATTGTGAGATGGTGTGTCTATACAAGAGGTCTGATGGAGAATGCCATGATGAGTCATGTAAGTTTGAAAAGGTTTCTATAAGTATTCCTTAGCGTTATCTCTCGTAATATTTGTACATGGACATTAAATTGAATTTTAATCTGGCACAAAAGGCAGAGAAAAAAAAGTATAACTCAAAACGACTTTTCATCAAATATAATCATATCATACAAGAATAATCATCAACGAAAGTAACAAAATACTTAAACCCAAATTGAGACATATTACGACAAGGTCCCTAAACATCTAAATAACTAATTCATATGCCCCCGGGGCTATGGTGCAGCGGTAAGATAACTAGTCGTTAACCTAGGCATCCGCGGTTCGATCCCCAGCTATGGCGCATTTTGCAGGAATTTTTCCTCCAAATGTGGCGCGAACCCTGGGACGCTGGGCTTCTAGACTGCCCACCGCGAGCGCTTCCCGATTTACCCTGGTGACCAGTGGGAAACTTTTGTGGGGCCGGGCCGGTCATCCCAGGTTCAATATGTCTGCTGCCTGGTTCATTAAGTAAATAACTAATTCATATGGATCATTAGCTAGTTTATTGAGACTTGATTTGAACTAAGGCGATAGTGTTTAGCAAATTGACATAACTCACAATCTAATAAGGATAGATTATAAAACTGGGGACAAAGTTTCTTTAATACTAGGAGAGAAGGATGACAATCAATAATGTGCTACGAATGGGATGATTATTCCAGAACAGGCCATGGACTTTGGTAACTCTGCATTAAGGATGTAGAGGCCTCCATATTCATATCCTATACCAGTAATCGTCTTTGTCGTAAGATCTTGTAAAAAATAATAATCAAGAAAGAATGAGGCATAACTGTTAAGAGTACGAGTGAGTTTGTTTACATAAATTAAATTAAAAGACAACTGAGGTAAGTTTAAGGCAGAGTGTAATGAAATTAAAGGAGTTAGAGTAATTGTGTCAGACCCAAGAACATAAGCGGCTGACTCATTTGTTAAAGTACAATAGAAATAAAGGTATGTGACTAAAGAGTAGAATTACCTATAATATGATCTATGGCACTAGAATCAATGACCCATTTAGAGGATGAGGAAACAAGACATATATTTGGTTTACTTGACTCAGCGATGGTAGTAATCAGTATAGATGAAGATCTTAACGATTCTTGGTATTTAAGAATTTAACATATTCATTAGCAGATATCATGATAAACTTCTTCTCAACCATATTATCAATGAGCAGTAAGAACAAAAGAAAAAAGAGAACTAAATCGGGAATACCAAATAAACTTTGAACCTATTGCACAACAAAGTCCCACAACTGAAGAGATGCCGACTCAATTAGGTATGCGAAAATGTTGTATGGAATAAGGCAAATGGAATAGTAAAACCGAAGAGATTTTAGGTAACGAAAGTGCTTTCACGCGCTGACTCGTGGGATTGGACTAGAAAACTTGTAACGATGCATGTGGCTGAAGCGCAGAGATTCCGATGACTGGAATTTGGGCGATGATAGATCAACGATTGACTATTCCTCCTAGGCCAACAGCGGCTAATGCAAGAGAAGAGTTGCCAAAATTGATTAATAATGGAAGAGAAGAAGAGGCTAGGGTTTGGAATGATGGCTATTGCTCTGATACCATATTAAGAAATTTTGAAAGAAAAAAATTATTAATTTTATTCATCAATCTCATACATATATATATAGAGTATTTAGACTTAATCAAATTCCTACAATTAAAATCATATCCCTATATTTCCTATTTTTATTTATATAATTTATAACAGTAACCAAATAATGAGATATTTGAACTTCTTGGTCTTTGCCAATTTTGTTTACCATATATTGTTATGATTGGATTGCTTGCAAATATTGAAAATTTTCAAAATTTTCCATTCTTATGAGCTTTTGTATAAAACGATACAAAACAAGCTTAAAACACATAGCAGTAAAATGCTTATTTTGATATTTGCATCCACTTGTTTACTTTGTGTGAGAAACTTCCATCCCTTATTTACTATTTTTATATCACTATATAATTATCCTTTGGTTTACTAAGTCTTTTTGTTTTCGCAAAAGCCTGTTTTTAGAATTCAATATAATCTAGTGCATAATTTCGTCATTTGGAGGAAAAGGGCTAAATCATGATCTGAAATTTAACTAATGGGTCACTTGGTGACAATTAGAATCGATGAGCTAACTTGGACAGTTAAGACTCAGTGAGCTAAGCCTTTTAGGTGTATAGAAATTATTTATTCCTTAGCATTTTTTATTTTGTTTGAATTTAAAAGAAACTTCAAACCTCAATGTGAATCATTTTTCAATTTAATAATATTTCTCTTGGATTTTGTTCACTGTGTGAGATTAGATTGTTACTCTCGTTCTGCTCTAACCTCCATGTTTTGTATCACTCTACCTTTTCACTAAATTAATGAGATTTCTATCCTTGGTGTGCCCAGGAAACTCAGCTAACCATGCTATTGATCTGCTCATTCAAAAAGGAGTTCCTGAGAACCGTATAATTTTCCTCAATCTCATCTCAGTGAGCGTTTCCCTCATGTTCATGTAGTCCTGGATAGCTTTGCTCGCCAACTTTCTACTATCCCAATCAAATCATATTTTGGGTTTTTCTTAAATGATGTAGGCACCCGAGGGGATTCACTGTGTTTGTAAAAGGTTTCCTTCCGTGAAGATTGTGACCTCAGAGATCGATGCAGCACTGAATGAGGAGTTCCGAGTCATTCCGGGGTTGGGCGAATTCGGTGATCGTTATTTTGGCACTGACAACTAATCGTCTGCTGTTAGCCATTTCTGGTGAATGATCAAGTGAGTATATATTTGACAATAAATGCTAGTAGCAGGTCCAAATTGTTGAGATTCCTATCTGATGTTTGATGTTGTGAGATTGAACTTTAATTCCTTGGGTGTCAAAAACATGCTCTTCAATTGATTTATTGGGTCTGTTTTAGAAAACTCAGATTTTGCTCATCTCAAATAAGTGTTCTTGATGCTATGTTTAATATTAATCTAGTATAATTCTCTGGTCAATCTTGACCTATTTGATGTCTTACTTGACCAACTAACATATTAATCAAATATCGAAACCCAACTCGAACTTGGTTAACCTGTCAACTGATGTGTGATTTTTGTAAGTGTACGATTATCGTCGAGTAATAAAATATCATCTTCTATGATCGATTAATTGAGTACATGTCTACATGTAAAATAGGTTATCTAAATGAATCAAAATCAAGAGAATTTAGAACAATAGCTTTCTCAAAGAAACTCCTATCACAAAGCCACCTAGACTTCTATCACTTCGTGACGTTAAATCAGGATGTACCCTTTACATTCTGTAATAGCTAATGGTATTCTAGAGAGCTTTTGGACTATTTTCATGAATGAACTCTCAAGTTTGAAATTTATAAGTCAGAGAATTAGATTCACCTCTCGGTCCTTTTCCTTTTTCCTGTGATATGATAGCACACGCTAACATCGTTGACATGTAAGCATGTAAAAATCGAATCAAGAATCAAATACATCATGCGATAAAAGAGGAAATTAATAAAACACAAGTGCCAACTTTATTTCGGGTTACTCCCTAATCCTAGAATTAAAGAAACTACTTCATGATCGAAGATGGTGATACAAATTGAAGATATCAGATAAAGCATTCTACAACTCAAAGAAATAGGGAAGTTTAGAAGGAATTCTGTTGTAGATGTAGACATCATCTTCAAAAGATCTTTGTGTCTCTTTGGTGGACAAAATCCTCGTAGCCCTTGCACGGCTGTGGTAGCCACCACGGTCAGACCATGCATCACGTTGGAATGCATACTTCTAAGACTTTTTGTTTTCAACGAGTTTCAACTTCACATCCTGTCGATAAAAACACATAAAGGGCAGTTTGCTGATTAAAAAGATAATAATACAAAAACTAGAAAACTATGTAAAATACTCATGCAATACAATAGATGAATTTTAAATAACACATAAAATATATGTATGGATTACACACATCATTAATCTTGGCCAGAAATCGATTACACTAACATAGTTGACTATAATTTAGTCAATTATATGTTGACTTTAACTTTGAAATCCTTATTATTATTTTTATCAATATCAATGGCTAGGTTGTGAGAAAGTTATCCTCGTTATTAAAATAAGAGATCATTCTCTCGTAGTCTTCTTTGTCAAAAAGTTCTCTCTTGGATTTATTATCCTCTGTCCAATGGCGGAGGCAGGAATTATAATCTATCTAGATTTATCGGTGTATGATCCCCGAGCTGATTGGGATTTGGCTTGGCGATTTAGAATTAATAGAATGAGCAACTCAAACTAAAGCTCAGATAGACTAACACGTTCCTCTGTCCTTGTGCCTAGTATTTGATCGTTCTACAACGATTGTAACTTACATGTTACCAAATGTCCATTCAATTTGACCCATTTAGACTTCACTTCGGTCCGTTAAATATCTGATTCATTTGTTTTTTTTATTTGCCAAATGTCTGATTCATTTGAATCAATATTATTTTTTTTTTTGTCCATCTCGCGAAAGATAGATACGATAAACAGTAAATTACAGAAAACTCTCGAATCTCAAATTGATCTTTGTATGCACTCCCCATTTAATAATTTCTTTGCATTTACTCCCTAATGGATTGAGTATAAAAGAGTAAAAATTGAGTATACATTGTAAAAATTTAAGTATAAATTATTTGAGATTAAGTACTAATTTAGAAAATTTAAGTATACAATTTCTTGATGTGGTGGATACAATTTTACATACTCAAATTTCTAACTTTTATACTCAATTTTTTTCAAATAATACTCATAAAACTTTCTTGTCAATCTCATCAGGGACTGCATGCAAAGAAATTTTCGAATGAGGACTGTATGTAAAGGTGAATTTGAGATCGAAAAGTTCATGAAAATTTTTCCAAAGATAAAAAGATAATAAATTTTATGAGATCACTTATCTTATGAGAATTCGGAATTACTTAAAATAAAATTAAAATGGTACACATAATCTGTTTCTAGATTTCAAACTATTCCACCCCGTCTAACTATCATATCCATCTCAAACTGGCCACCATTGTACTAAGGAGAGTACGTCCATGACTCCCGATGGAGGCACAGTGCCCAATCCCTCCCCTCCCCTCCCCTCCCCTCTTCTCTTATCTTCAATTTAATTCTCCCCCCGCACCAACAGGGAGGGAGCAGGCAGGTGTTTCCAGATATTTCAACCAACCACTAAATTCAGCAACTGTTCCCACTTAAAGCGAAACATTGTTTGGTCCGCATTTTCTGGCTATATATAGCTACTAGCTCCCTGTTCCAAACAGTCATTCTCCACTCAAATCAACCATCTACATCAAGGTGCAGCTGCAGCAGAATCCTGGATTTCTCCCTTCCCCTTCACTCATGCTTTATTTGCCCTCTGGATATTCGACACGCCGGCGTGCCTCCCGATCTCCTCCCAGTACGTACGACTCTGCTTTAATTTATTCCCAAGGTGCCATAAAGAGAGCTAGCCATATGGTCCATTAATCCAGCTCCCCGGATGGCACTCATGTCTCCCTCCTTCCTTCCCTTCCTGAACATTCAGCACTCCTCCTGACCTGAAATGGCAAACAACGTCGACGAGGACTTCGAGGAAGAGGAGGTTTGGGCGACTCTGGCGGACAATGGCATCGACCAACCGACTCCAAAAACCCAGCTGCCTGCATCAATATCTCGTGCTGCTAACTGGAGCCCTTCGAGTCAAACCACTGCTCCAGTCAGCGTACATGGGAGAAGAAATGATGATGATGATGATGATGATGATGAAGAAGAAGAAGAAGAAGAAGAAGAAGAAGAAGATGATGATGATAATGATGATGATGAAGAAGAAGAAGAAGATGATGAGGGGGAACCTCCCCATGAATGGCTGGCCAAGAAGATGGCCAAGACTCACATCTCATCCTCTGTCTGTGAAGGATCCGGGCGGACACTGAAGGGAAGGGATCTGAGCAAGGTGAGGAATGCTGTGCTCACGAAGACTGGCTTCTTAGAGGAAGATATATAAGATGCATGATATAATATAGAAGAGCTAGGTAGTGTTAAACTACTACTTGGTCGTATGGGATATGTAATTATGACTCCTTGTTTCGGTTTATTTTGTTTAATTTTGCATAGCAGCTAGCAGTGAGATTTTGTACGCGTAAGCCAAGGGAACAAGGATGGTTTTGCTAGCTCTTAATTAATTAGTTGGGGTAGCTAGCTAGCTTTTGTGAATTTTAATTTGCATGTATGTGACTGGAGATCGAAATAAGGACGACCTCTTGCTAGCTGCTGTGTGTGTAAGAGCAGATTATCATATGAATGTTATAAGTTTCTAAGAGAAGGCTGGCTGGCTCACAAACTATGCAATAGCAACGAGGGCCCGATCTATTTTAACGCAAATCTAATATATATATATATATATATATATATATATTGAAAAGTATAGAATCCATGTCTTTATTATATTAATATTTTCTTTGAACAAATATTAATTTTAACATTAACATTTATTAGGACACCCGAATTAATTTCAATATATTAATATTTTTTTATTAACACACATTTATATTTTTTTTAATATTAATATTGATTATTTTGTAAGGCTTACTATCCATTATGTATTTTTCTATTTAAATTTTTTTTAATTTTTAATAGAAAATATGTTCATTATCGTGCTAAAAAATTAAACGTTATTAATGGACAGATATTATAATACTCATCTACATTTATTTATAATTCTATTAATTAAATGTTATATATATCATCTATATATTAATATCAATATGGATATTCTTAGTGGGCTATTCTCTATTTATTCAATTTTATTTTTATTTTATATTAAATAAATAAATAACAAGTGTTACATCGATCGATATTGATTCCAATATTGATTGTGATATCATTTAAGAGCTTTGATAATTAATAAATACGTATTTTATAAGAATTTTTTTTTTAAATGGGGCGTGAACCCTTGGACGTTGGACTTTTAGATCGCCTATCACGAGCGCTTCCCGATTTATCCTGATGACCAGTGAGAAACTTCTGTGGAGCCGGACCGGTCACCCCAAGTTCGTCTGCTACTTGGTCTAATATTTTCTGATAATTAATCAATGCTGCCAGGGCTATGGTGCAGCGAGAGGGCAACAAATTATTATTTCAAGTGTTTACGATTCAATCCCTAGTTACGGTGTATTTTGTGTTAGATCGCGTGCATTGCTAGAGGGGGTGAATAGCACTTTTTCGTCGTTTTCTCTATAAGATTATTAGCGCAATACAAAAATATAATGAAAAGCAATAAGAACAATGTTAACACAAGGATTTACTTGGTATCCACCCCGAAGGATGACTAATCCAAGGATCCACACGAGTACTCCACCTTCACTATGAAAAGTCTCCTTCAAGGTGGAGAAACCTTTACAAAAGCATCTTCTTCCTCTTTACAGAATGCGATGAAGAGCGAGAGGAAGATCTGAGGACTCTTTGCACGAGCAATACTTCGTTACAGTAAAAACTCGTACCGTTCACGTGCCAAAAAGTCATCTCTTTATAAGAGAACAAGACAACTTCGCAAGCTGTCCAAACCCGCACCAGTCGACTGCCCCTGGGGAAGTCGACTGGCCTAGCAATAAATGCACCAGTCGACTGCCCCAGGGGCAGTCGACTGGTCAAAGGATGAAAACCTTCTATGAGTTTTGGCAGTCGACTGCCTAGCCTCTCAACTCACTTACAATCACTCCAAACACTCTCCTTCACGTATGCCTTCAGGTATACTCCCTTGGCTCGCCCCTTGAAGTCATCTTCCTCTGGCTATCGTCCCTCGGATGCGCACACAAATCTTCCCTTGGCTTGCCTCCATGTCACCCTTCACGTGTGCCCTTGAAGTTCACTTCCCGGCTTGCCTTTGGAGTCTTCCTCTCTCGGCTCTCGTTCCTCGGATATGTTCTCCATGTGTGATTCTCCAAGTCCTGCAAACTCAATCACACATATCAAATACAACATAACACCCTAACCCTAAACTTATTGGCACACACACATCTAAACCATGATCTTCCCGATCATTCTTGGGTCGATTGCCTCAATAATCTCCCCCTTTTTGATGTGTGACAATATGTTTAAATTTAGGGATAAAATATCAGTCAACAAAATAAATAACAGTAGCAATTGAAAAACAAACATAAGACATATCAAAAACCTAAGAGGTAACCTCCCCCTTAATCCATGTATTCTCCCATTTTCAATTCTACTCATAATCCAAGTTAAGTTTCAAACCTAACATAACACAAAGCAACAGTAATTAAAAATATAAGACATAGTAAAACCTAAGAGGTACCCTCCCCTTAACCTATGTCTTTATCCATTTCCAATTTTCATCATACTCCAAGATTTAAGCTTAAACCACCCATTTTAAGCTAAAAATCAAACTTAAACCACTCATTCTCTCCTTTGACACCATCAAAACGATTGTCCAAGCAACCCTAAACCATGGCATCAAATGAAAGAATTTTGGATTTCTGAAAACTACTCAGCAGGCTGAAATCAGGGATGTCAGTCGACTGCCCCTGGTGGCAGTCGACTGATACTCTGTCAGTCTAATTTTTCAGCTTCTGAGCTGAATTTCAGAAACCTCCAATAAAATCTAGAAAATTCCAAAAATTGTAAAAATTTGTAGGCATGTTTGAAATAATATACTCTATCAAGGAAAAATATCAGTTTGTGAAAAATTTCAAATATGCTTGACTTTTGACCAAAGTTCAAAATTGTTAAAAACCACTAAGTTTGTGTCAATATTTTAACCTAGTTTTGCATTCATAGATCTTCTAAGCTCATGGCAAAACATATACAATAGGAAATGGTTTTCAAATGTTTAAAATGTCCAACCATAATCTTTGGGCAAAGTGTCCATTAAGTAAACACTTGCTTTTCCCATGGTTGGTCTATTTTCAATGATTTTGATGCATTTAATGATTCAACACTATGCCACAAGCACAAGTGAACCAATTGTATCATCCTAATAGATCAAGCACCACCTTCCTAATCTATTACCCCAAGGTTCATCCTATACTTCTATAAAACACATTCAAGGCCTCTTCTTAAGGATGTATACTCCGATTCGGGAAGAGGCTTGGTAAAAATATCGGCAAGGTTTGACTTTGACTCAACATAGTGTAATTCTATGTCTCCCCTTGCCACATGGTCCCTAATGAAGTGATGCTTCACTTCAATGTGTTTTGTGCTAGAATGGTGAACCAGATTCTTAGTCAAATTGATTGTACTTATATTATCACACAAGACTTTGACCTTGGAATAATGTAACTCATAAACTTCTAAGATGTGCATGATCCAAAGTAGTTGGAAAATACAACCACCCATTGCCACATATTCAGCTTCCGTTGTTGATAGGGCAACACATGGTTGTTTCCTACTACTCCAACTAACTAAGGAAGACCCAAGGAATTGACACCCTCCACTAGTACTCTTCCTATCTAGCTTACACCCGGCATAGTCCGAGTCGGTGTATCCAATAAGGTCAACATTTGGGGTTTTAGGATACCAAAGTCCGACATTGAGGGTACCTTTAACATACCTTAGGATCCTCTTCACTACAACCAAATGAGACTCTTTGACATATGATTGGTACCTTGCACACATACCTACCGCAAATAGTATATCTGGTCTACTAGCAGTTAGGTATAATAGACTCCCAATCGTGCTCCTATATTGCTTTGAGTCTACCATTTTTCCTTCAATATCACTATCCATTTTTACATTTGTTCCTATAGGGGTAGATGCTACCTTAGCATTTTTCAAGTCTAAATTTCTTTAGCATTTCCCTAGCATATTTGGTTTGAAATACATGTGTTCTTTCATTTGTTTGCTTAACTTGAAGTCCTAAAAAGAAAGTTAACTCTCCTATAAGACTCATCTCAAATTCATCTTCCATATTCTTAATGAACTCATGTAGGATTTCACTATTTGTTGACCCAAAAATGATATTATCTACATACACTTGGGCAACAAATATATCCTTATCCCTAGATTTTAGAAACAAAGTTGGATCAATTGTTCCTTTCCTAAAACCCATAGACACTAGAAATGAAGAAAGTCTTTCATGCCAAGCCCGGGGAGCTTGTTTCAATCCATATAAGACTTTTCTCAATTTGTAGACATGTCTAGGATAGTTTGGGTCCTCAAACCCGGGAGGTTGTTCTACATAGACCTCTTCCTTAATGACCCCATTAAGGAATGCCGACTTCACATCCATTTGGTGAAGTGTGAAACTCATGTGAGCGGCATAGGCTAGTAGAATTCTAATGGACTCTAATCTAGCTACGGGGGCATAGGTCTCATCATAGTCTAATCCCTCAACTTAGTTAAACCCCCTAGCTACCAACCTAGCCTTGTTCCTAGTGATTTTGCCTTGATCATCTAGTTTGTTCCTAAAGACCCATCTTGTGGTTACAATGGTACAATCATTGGGCCTAGGAACCAACTCCCAAACTTCACTTCTCTCAAATTGATTTAGCTCTTCTTGCATGGCTAAGACCTAATCTACATCACCTAATGTCTTATCAATAGACTTAGGTTCTAATTGAGAGATTAAGGCAATTTGACTACTTTGGTCTCTAAAATGGGACCTAGTCCTTACCCCTTGAGTGACATCAACCACTATTTGGTCAATAGGGTGATCTTGATGATGTCTCAAGGGCCTAGAGGTTATAAGTTCATTGACTACATGATCCTCATCCTCTAGGGTACTTCTCTCTCCCCCTTGATCATTACCCTCCAAATGTAAGCTTTGGATTCTTTGGGCAAGGGGTTGACATTCCTCTATGTCCTTATCAATTGAGGCTTTCCTAGGATAAGTATGTGTAGATTCATCAAAATCAACGTTTGAAGACTCCTCAATTACCTTGGTCCTCTTGTTGTAAACTCTATAACCCCTACTAGTGGATGAATAACCAACTAAAATCCCCTCATCCGCTTTTGACTCAAACATCGTTATGTCATCCTTGGTGTTCAAAATGTACACTTTACACCCAAAGACCCTAAAGTAATGGACTTGTGGAACTCTCCCATTCCACAACTCAAATAGGGTTTTGCCTAAGAACCTATGTACCAAAACCCGATTTTAAATGTAACAAGCGGTATTTACCGCTTCGACCCAAAAATAGCTAGGAAGGGAATACGCATTAAGCATAGTCCTAGCGGCTTCTTGTAGGGCTCTATTTCTCCTCTCTACTACACCATTTTGTGGAGGAGTCCTAAGGCATGAGAATTCATGTTTATACCCATTTTCTACACAAAATTGTGAGAAGTTTGAGTTTTGGAACTCCCCACCATGGTCACTCCTAATTCGGTTAATTTTGAGGTGTTTTTCATTTTCAACCCTCTTACTAAAGCCTATGAAAATCTCTAAATTATCATCCTTATGTTTCATAAAGAATACCCAAGTAAACCTAAAGAAATCATCTACTATAACTAAATAATATTTACTCCCTACTAGTGAGGGAGTACTATGACAATCAAAAAGATCAATATGCAAAAGCTGTTAGTGATATGAGAGAAGTGTCCTAAGGCAATCGCCTTATGATTGTAAACATTTATTTTAATAAATGAATATTCACTATTTGAGTATACATGTTTGTGTATTTGATTGGGATCTTAAACTCATCTACTGAATGTCCGCAATACAACTCACAGCATAAGAGAATTTGTGATGGGATCACAACTAGTGATTATCTCTAAATGTGCAATTGTGAAGTATTAAAAATATCCCTAGTCGATGAATTGATAAATACGGACACTATCAATTCTGTTGAGACTAGCATGGGTTATTCTCTAATCAGCTGATTCTCACTGGCTGGTGACATTGGGATGTCCGGAGATAATCATGGATGCTAGTTAAGGGAACTAGTTCATTGGAGTGACTAGCTGTAAGACTTCATATGGGAATCTACATGTAGATATGTCAATGAAGTTCTTACTGCAGCTTAAGTGCGATGTTCCTTTGACTTGCGGTGTTCAAGTCATCTTGGTCATGGAGACCTATACTTTAACATCTTAAGCAAGCATCTCCAAGGAGGTGTGGACCCAGGATGATTGGGTATAAGCCGAAGTGCCCGAAGATGTTTGAACAACCTACAAAGGATTCACCACTCCTTGCGAGGAGATGTATACCCAGGCCTATCGTCGGATTGTTACTCAAAACCTCTGGCCAGAGTATATCATGTTTAGAGTGCGAGTCTCTAAAATACATGAGAGTAATTAGAAATCCAAAGGACGAGAAAGACACTACTTGGGCTAGGTGTGACGTAGTCAGCCTAGTGGGGACTGACACCATAGACCGTGTCCTGAACCAAGTGGGTATAAGGTGGTGAAGGGAATGGGGCACGATTCATTAGAGCTGCTGAAGGGTTTCAGAATAATTTCTTCTGAGGTCAAACCGTTAATCTTTCGATTAATTGGGGATCATGATGTACTACTAGGTGTCACTCATGATCGTTCTATAATTGGTTAATTATAGACGGCCAACATAAATCGAAAGCCTATTTAGTCACACGTACTACGAGTAATCCGAGGGATTTAAAACGAGTTAAAAATTGGATTTTCCGATCAAGAGAAATAAGTCGAATCTGAGTTAATCAGAGGCGCAATGGAAGCTAAAAATGGCTAAGTCCTTTGAAGGCTTATTGGGCGAATTAAATGAGTTTAATTCGCGAATGGTGGGGCTTGATTGGCCGGCCAAGGAGGGTGCCAAACCCCCTTGGTTTGGCCGGCCACCTAGAGGGAGAAAAACCAATTAATTTTGGTTTAATCAATAAAATAAATCTAGCGCGATTTATTTTATAAATTATGGATAAATAAATTTGTATAAAGAAATTTATATAAATAAATTTATAGAAATTTATTCTTTTTATGGAAGTTAAAATAATCCATGAATTGGTTTATTTTAATTTTATAAAATCAATTATGAATTGATTTTTCCATAATAAGAAAGTTTATAAATTTCTTATAAAATTTTATTCCATAATTTAAAGAGAAGAAGAATTTGTTTTATTATAAATTAGTTATAATAAGACTAGGCTTAACGGAATAAGTCATAAGAAATTTTATAAGATAAAATTCTTATGATAACTAATTCCGTTAATTCCGTTAAAGAGGAAACTTAGCGAGGGAGAAGCAACTATATAAGGAACCATAGGCAAGCCTTGGATTCCTAACTAACTAATCAATTGAGTATTGATATAGAGCTCCCTCTCTCTCTCTCTTTTATTCTCTTCTCCTTCCCTTCTCCCCACCTAGGGCCGGCGCCCACCTTGAGGCATCTAGGGTCGGCGCCCCTCTTGTGTGCTAGGGCCGGCGCAACTCCTCCCATAGAAGGTGGTTGCCGTGAGCTTCAAGAAGAAGGAGAAACGAAACAAGAAGAAGAAGAAGCGGATAGCGACTCCTCTCTTCTCGGAATTCAATTCCGTTTCTTTGTTGGTTAGTTTCCTTTCCTTTTCTCTTGTTCTTCTAGTTGTGCCTTTAGAGGATCTAGTAGTTCTCGTTGGCACAAAACTCGTGACTTTGCGAAGTCATCCCGAAGAGAACTCGGCGTGGACGCGAATAGAGGCGAAGCTTCCAAGGGACGCTACGGTTGGATCTCGTCCCTTACTTCGAGTTACGCGAGGTACTTAGTAAATTAGTTTACCTTTCCGCAAAGTTTTAATTTATGATTATGTCAACACATCATAAGGTTGTATGCTAGATACGTGGTTAAAATAATTTAGGAAATTATTTTATGCTAATTCTTCCGCTGCACGTAAAAATTTAAAATTTTACGAACCCGTATCCTTGTCGACATGCACCCGGTCCCAACAAAAGCTCTAAAGGTAAGGTAGTGCTAGTTAGGGTTTTACCTTTGTGTGATGATTTTGATTGCTTATCCTTTTGGCATGCATCACACAACTTGGTCTTCTCATACTTGATCATAGGGAGCCCCTTCACCAACTCCTCCTTTGTCACTCTTGCAATGCTCCTCATGTTGACGTGCCCAAGCCTTCGGTGCCACAACCACCCTTCTTCTTCTTTAGACATGAGCCACTTAGGCAAATTGTTAGAAGTATAAGCAAGATCAAGATGGTAAAGGTTAGCCTCTCTATACCCTTCTAGTATGACATTTTCTGACCCATTTTGTTTAATTAGACATTTCTTAGCATGAAATTCAACCCTATAACCCGCATCACACAATTGACTTACACTAAGTAAATTAAATTTC
Source organism: Boesenbergia rotunda (assembly GCA_024364735.1). NCBI lineage: Eukaryota > Viridiplantae > Streptophyta > Magnoliopsida > Zingiberales > Zingiberaceae > Boesenbergia > Boesenbergia rotunda. The sequence goes on along the minus strand of JAGFNQ010001835.1, from coordinate 1,523,057 downwards.
ATGTCTTTAATTAAAAGTACTTTGTGGATAGAGATTGTAGGAGATACCTCAATGGTGCCCCTACCAATTATTTTCAGTTTTCCACTATTTCCAAAGGAGACCGTCCCTTCTCTTAGGTAGCTAATAGTGGTGAACTTGCTCACATCTCCGGTCATATGTCCTGAGCACTCACTATCTACTATCCACATGGTTGAGGCCTCCTTCACCTTCTCCTATACAACATAGAAAACACACGCTTTTGGTACCCAAATCTTAGATCCACAAGAATCAATTAAGTACTTCTTTGGTACCCAAGCCTTCTTTCCCTTAACCCCTTGTCTCCTAGATGCTCCATTTCTACCCGTAAGTGAGACAAAGGCTACCTCCTTAGTCTTTGGTCTATATCCTAACCCGGCCTTGTTATAGACGGCTCTTTGACTGTTTATTATCATGTCAAGGTTACTAGAACCGACTTGGAACTTTCTAAGTGCCTTGGTTTGGTCTTCTACATTTTTCCTTAATTCCTTATTTTCATTTTCAAAGCATGAATCATGTGACATGGTAGAAAAAACATGCAAATCTTCCTTAAGTTTTGTAGATTCTACTCTAAGCATGACAATTTCATCTTTTAGGTCCTTAATTTTTCTTCTAGCTTTAGCTAAATCCATGTTCGTACTAGAAACTATTTTGACCAAAGTAGAGAAGGGTAAGCTATATACCTCACTTACCGAAGCTTCTGACTCGGATAATGATGATGATGAGCCACTTTCTTCTTTCACTGCTTGAGCTTCTCTCGTCATCGGATGACTCTGAATGGTCCACTCCTATAAGTGCGAAGTGGGACACATGCTCCTCTTCTTCTTCCGAGGATGATGGATCATCCCAAGTCGCCTTGAGATTGGTGGCACTCTTCTCTTTCCCTTTTGACCTCTTCTTGTCACTCCTCTTCTTTTCTTCCTTCTTTTCTTCCCTTCTCTTTAGTTGGGGACACTTATTCTTCATGTGTCCCTCTTGGTGGCAGTTGTAGCAGATAATGTCTTTTGCCTTGCTCTTACTCTTGGATCCTTTCCTGGTATAAGGCTTGTTAGAAAAACTTTTAAATGCCCTACGCATCTTTCTTACCATGAAGGCCTCTTGGTCGCTATCCATAGAGGCACTAGACTCCTCTGAGTCGAATGAAGAGGAGTAGACCACCTTCTTCTTTTCCTTCTTCTTCTTCTTCTCCTTTTCTGCAACGAAAGCTATAGCTTTCTCTTTGGAAGAAGCATTAGCTTGCTCATGCAATTCAAACTCACAAAATAGATCATCTAATTTTACTATTGAAAGATCCCTTGATACTTTGTAGGCATCAACCATTGATGCCCACAATGTTGTTCTCGGGAAGGATTGTAGAACGTACCTTACGAGATCCCGGTTTTTAACTTTCTCTCCAATTACATGGAGTTCGTTGATGATCTCCTTTACCCTTCCATGTAACTGGCTCACGGTCTCATTAGTCTTAATGGATAGTGATTGGAGTTGGGCAACGAGTAGATCCTTCTTTGCCCTTCTGGACTCGTTGGACCCTTCATTGAGTTCAATGAGTTCCTCCCATAATTCTTTGGCACTCTTGAATGTCCCCACCTTGTTGAGTTGCTCCTTTGAGAGCCCGCACTGAAGTGTGGTGGTAGCCTTTGCATTGGCTTGCGCCTTCTTCATGACTTCCTTGGACCATGCTCTCATAGGTAGTGGATCTCCTCTTTCGTCGACGGGTGCATCAAATCCATCTGCAACACTTATCCAGTTTTCAATATCATTCATCAAGTAATATTGCATCTACCTTTCCAGTAGGCGAAATCGTTCTCGTCAAAGAATGGAGGTCGTGCAGTGTTGTAACCCTCTTGAAATGTCATTTTCTTTACTCCGGTCGATGGTGAGTTCTCCCGAAGCGAACCGGCTCTGATACCAATTGTTAAATCGCCTGCGTTGCTAGAGGGGGGCGAATAGCACTTTTTCGTCGTTTTCTCTAAAAGACTGTTAGCGCAATACAAAAATATAATGAAAAGCAATAAGAACAATGCTAACACGAGGATTTACTTGGTATCCACCCCGAAGGATGACTAATCCAAGGAACCACACAAGTACTCCACCTCCACTATGAAAAGTCTCCTTCAAGGTGGAGAAACATTTACAAAAGCGTCTTCTTCCTCTTTACAGAATGCGATGAAGAGCGAGAGGAAGATTTGATGACTCTTTGCACGAGCAGCACTTCGTTACAGTAATCAACCGTATCGTTCACGTGCCAAAAAGTCCTCTTTTTATAAGAGAAAAGGACAACTTCGCAAGCTGTCCAGACCCGCACCAGTCGACTGCCCCTGGGGCAGTCGACTGGCCTAGCAATAAATGCCAGCCAATGGCTAGTTTTGCGGAGTCACCAGTCGACTGCCCCTGGGGCAGTCGACTGGTCGAAGGCTGAAAACCTTCTGTGAGTTTTGGCAGTCGACTGCCCTCTGGCCAGTCGACTGCCCAACCTCTCAACTCACTTACAATCACTCCAAACACTCTCCTTCACGTATGCCTTGACGTATGCTCCCTTGGCTCGCCCCTTGAAGTCATCTTCCTCTGGCTATCGTCCCTCGGATGCGCACACAAGCCTTCCCTTGGCTTGCCTCCATGTCACCCTTCACGTGTGCCCTTGAAGTTCACTTCCCGGCTTGCCCTTGGAGTCTTCCTCCCTCGGCTCTCGTCCCTCGGATATATTCTTCATGTGCGATTCTCCAAGTCCTACAAACTCAATCACACATATCAAATACAACATAACACCCTAACTCTAAACTTATTGGCACACACACATCAAAATCATGATCTTCCCGATCATTCTTGGGCCGATTGCCTCAACATTTTCTAGGAATTTTTCCTACAAATAGAACGTGAATCCTGAGACACTAAGCTTTTGACCGTCAACCGCAAGTATTTTTCGATTTACCCTGATGGTCGATGGAAAATTTCCGTAGGGTCGAGTCATTCGCCTGATGTTCGAACCTCTTTTTTTCTTGATAATTAATTGAATATTTAATTCTATTATGAAATCAGTTATATAAATTTATTATATTTTTTTAATTTTAAATAAATTTTATTATTTTTATTAATTAAATCTATTTTAATCTATCTTTATTGTTATTATTATGTATGCTTATTAAGGTTACATATTATTTAATTGATTATTTATTTGATGTTTAAATATATAGATATATTATTTTAAAATATATCTTTCATTTAAAAAATATATAATTTATATTTTTTTCTTTAATATTTAAAATTTTTATTTTATCCATTTTATAAATTTGCACATTCATTTTATCTCTATAATTTTTATCTTTTATTAGTGTATTTGTTTTATATTTTAATATTCAATTCTAAATTTCTAATATAATAATTATTTAATTATTATTTATAATTTTTTTTTAAATACCAACATGATGAATTAGCTTCATTGTGGTCATCACTATGGTCGGTGCCCTATGGATAAAAAAAGGAATTGTCTTAGAAATAAAGACAAATATTATGCATGATTAAAAACTATTAAAAAAATTAAATATTTTAGAAAAATAGGAATAAGAAAGTATAAACATTTAGACGTACGAATTAATTTCATTAGAATTACAAATATACTTTTAGATCTGGTCAACAAAATAAGCCACCTATCCTTCCATCGTAATTTCGAAAAGCAAAGAATTTTTTATTAACTGATAATTTATACGATTGATTAGTCAACGTCTATGTAATTCGATCCTGGCAGCAATTATGAATTCTTCTCTATATTTCATATCGAGCTTAATCAAAATTATTTATATTTTTACATTTCAAATTAAATTCAAATATTAAATATATTTTTCAAATTTAAATTTAAATACCAACATTTTATAGTATGCATTTGCATCCCTGATCTTAATACCAAAGTCTTCTGTGTCAATTTACGTACAAGCTCGAGGGTCGTCAGGTTCAAGAGTCGTCAGTTATACATGGAAATAAAATCCTGGTCTGCTGGCATTAATTCCCTCGACCCTAGGTACCTCACCACACCAATGATAACCATGATTTACCTCCTCCGTGTTGGTCCTGAGGCGGGCTGGCGGAGGCGCTGGGGGCGAGCGTTTCGCCTTTTTTTCGGTCGAATAATTTCAATGGGAGGATATTTAATTGGAAATAATCTCACGAACAATATGACAAAAGATAATATCTCTCATCTTAAGTAGTCCAGTATTATCGATCTCATAGTAAGATATAGACAATTAAATCACGATATGCGATGACTTCCTAAGTGGGAGGGTATAACCAGGATGATGAAATCCTTGAGAATCGATCCATGCTCAATCTGATAAGTTTGTATCTGAGTACCAATTACACTTACCGTCAAAAAATCTCACAAAGATGAAATTCATTATATTGGCAACCCCCCACCCCCACCCCCACCCCACCTTTCCCCATGACTATGAAATAATCTTATGAAATAATTCTATAAAACGTGAAATCCATCATCTTGATGCCTCCCCACCCAATACCCAATTGAGAGGGAGTCAATCAAATATTGAGCATGGTATTTCCATGATTTTATTGGGATTCAATCGCTCAATTCTACAAATTTACCAAATGATTTCACTACGAGATAAAGAGAGGTAAATCAAGTACCGAGCGACCACGATGGGAGGACATTTAATCAGGAAACAATCTCACGAAACAATCTACAAAAAGGTGATTGTTGATGACGGAAGTACCAGATCGAACTTAATTTTGATAATGATAACGGGTTCAAAGTTAAGTTTGTGTTGTGATCTAATGTATTTGTTAAGTGTGCAAGAAAATCCTAGTTTCTCTAGGCACGAAGTCTTGACTTGCAGGATTAAGCACGAAGTCCTAATCGAAAAGTTGACCTGTTTTGCAACCCAAAAAGTTGACCTAGCTGCTTTGAGGGCGCCCCAGAGGGACTGGGCGCCTGAGTATACAGGCACCCGAGTGGTCTCGAGTGCCCCAGTTGGATTTGCTCAGCCTTGGCGAAGCTGAATTGGCGGCTGCTGATTGGACACGTCACGTCAGCACTCAGGCAGCCAAGAGAGGAAAGAATTTGGCCGAGTCAGCGGATGACGACACGACCGAATCAGTGACGTGGAGGTGCCCTTATGTACACTCGCGCGCCCGAGTGCCAATATAAAAAGGGTTTCACCCCCTCATTCCCAATTATCAAGTGTTGACACACTCTATCGAGTTTTGATCCGCTGCATTCTACCATTGACTTCTCGAGATGTAGCGATTATGAGACATTTCCACTCCTTCCTACTTTATGCCATGATTCACCGTCTCGATATAGATATCGGACTCCATATTTTCCAGACGATCATCAACGCGTCTAGTGTCTCTACACATTCGAGAGTTCGGATACCTTATTGTCATATCTTGACCGCACTCTACCATTCTTACGAACGTGATAATACCGTTGGCGAGGTTATTAGGATGACGGAGTTCGATGAAGTAGGGGTTAGAAATTTCTCCCTAGCTGCGGTAGACGTCTCGGCCACCGGGGTCATCTCATGGAGACGACAGGGAGCTCCACCGCAAGATGACTCAGAGGATGATGAGGACTTCAATGCCGAGGACTTCGCTGTCGAGATCGAGGCAGAGTTGGAGCACATACCGCCATCCCCTCCTCCTTTGACTACGGACCAGCGTCTTACTCGACTTGAGCAGGGGTTCACAGTCTTCGAAAGGAAATAGAGGCTCATCATGTTGAGAGGATGGATGCAAATCAGGCTAGACATTCGGAGAGACTAGAGGTTGATCAGGCTCTCTACGAAGAGCTGATGGCCATGTTTCAATCGTAGCATCTGGGCTCATCTTCTTAGTCTTGTTTTGTGTTTTGACTATGGATGGATCTGGACTTGACTTGCCTATTGACCTATCTTTCCATATGACTTAGTTGATTCTGATTGACCTCTATTGACTTGTCTTGTTTATTTAATTATGCTTAGTAGAATAGGTTTATTTATTTATTTTTGGTTAATTAAAATATTTTAAAATCATTTTTCAAAAATCATTTTCTTAGGTTATCTTTCAAAAATCATTATTTTTAACTGCTTTTTAAAAAACCATATTTTTAAAATCATATATTTTTTCTTAAAAAGGATTACTCATTTTATTCTCTTTGACGTAGTTTTCAAAAAATTATCCCCTTTAAAACTAGGGATTTCTTCATTATAGACTTAGCTTAAGACTTAACCCTAGTTTACATGCTCCTATAGATTTAAAAGTCAGCATCTCACAAGCACATTAGGGATATTTTGATTGATAATTTAGACTGGATTGAGATGTTTAGGTTTATGCCTTAACTCAAGATTCTTTAAGTCAGTGCATCTAAAGTAGTTGGGGCAATAAATATCACTAAACATTAATCAAGTTAAGTAATCAAACTTAGAAAGTCTAACTTGATAAGACTACTTAACTTAACTAACTTAAGTGAAAGCTACTATTTTATAATAGTCAGTAAGTAACAAACTGGGTTAGATAGTCACCTAAGGAGTTATTTTTTTGTTTGTTTTTCAAATCACTTTTCAAAATTATTGCAGTGTTTACTTTTGAATGCCTCAAATCATGCTTGGACTTAAACGAGTGGATTAACTTTGTTCAAATTTTATTTTTCTGCATTAGTTCCTTTTTCCTGCTTAACTATTTCAACATTGTTATTTAGAAAATATTATTTGCTTCCTTAAAAATAATTTTTTTTACACGATTCATTTTTTTATTAACTTAAAATTTTCTTTTAAAATTGTACTTACGTTTTCAAAATTCACGGACTCTGATACCTATTTTTTTCTTTCTTTTCTCTCTCCTTAATCAATTTGTTTTTCTATGTGGCAAAGGGGGAGAGTATGGAAAAGTAATTTTTTTAAAAAAAAATATTTTTATAATTTTTTTTAATATATGGCAAAGAGGAAGAGTAGAAAAAGTGAAGTTAAAAAGTTTTTTCAAATATTTTACTTTTTCACAACTTTGTTTTTTTAGATTTTCAAAAAGGATGTTTTTTTTCTTTTTACTCTAATTTTTAAAATGAAGAAACTTCAAGTTACTCTGTTTTTTTTAAAGGAAAAAAAATTAAATTTAACTCAGAATTTTTTAAGTACTTTTTCAAAATGATACTTGAAAATTTCCAAAGTGATTAACTTTTTCAAAGTAATACTTAGAATTTTTCAAAGAAATTAGAAAATTCTTTCAAATTAAAAATTATATATTTTTCAAAAGCTTTAGAAGGAGAATTTTATATCAAAAGGGAGCTTTATGCATTCTTTCAATTTTCAAGATTTTTTTTCAAATTACAAATGTTTTAAACCTAAATGGGATCTTACTTATAAGTGGGAGACTTACAAATTTTTCTAACTTTGGAAAAATTGCTTTAATGATGAAAATATTGCTTAACTCTGTTTCTTTACTTGCTTATATGTTTTTAACTTAACTTTTGAACTGGATTGTCATAAATCAAAAAGGGAGAGATTGTTGATGCCAGAAGCACCAGATCAAACTTAATTTTGATAATGGCAAAGGGTTCAAAATTAAGTTTGTGTTGTGATTTAATGTATTTGCTAAGTGTGTAGTAAAGTCCTAGTTTGTCTAGGCACGAAGTCTTGACCTGCAGGATTGAGTACGATGTCCTGGTTGAGGATTGAGCATGAAGACCTGGTCGAGGACTGTGCACCGAAGACCTGATCCGAATGATTGGGAAGAAGACTTAGCCGAGTGAGGACAACGGACAGAAGTAGGGACTGGTCGAGGAACGGATATCTCGAGATTTGGGAGATTCGGAGGCCGAGCAAAAGTTCAACCGGAAGTGTCGGTTGGCAAATGGTAACATCTCCAGAGTGGAGTAGGTGAGGGCGCGTTCCTCGGAAGAGAGAATAGTAGGCGTCGGTCCGACTTAGGATTTCATTTTGAAATTCAAAGTCAAGATCAGACAACACCAACTGTTATATATGCACATACATTCATATATTATTTATTGCACTTGGACTAACCTCTTTTGCAGCTCAAGAAGTTGACCCAGTTGCTTTGAGGGTGGCCCAGAGGAACTGGGCGCCCGAGTATACAAGCGCCCGAGAGGTCCAGTTGGATTTGCTCAGCGTTGGCGAAGCTGAATTGGCAGCTGCTGATTGGACGCGCCACGTCAGCACTCAGGCATCCGAGAGTGGATAGAATTTGGTCAAGTCAACGGATGACGACGCGATCAAACTGGCGACGTGTAGGCCCCCCCCCCCCCCCCCCCCCCGCCGCACTCGGGCACCCAAGTGCCAATATAAAAGAGGTTTCACCCCTTCAGTCCCAATTATCAATTCAACGATTCTGAATTATTGCAATCAAGTTTTCAGCTTTCCATGATCAAGTTCGCTGCGCAAAACAGTTCGAGATCGACAACACGCTGCTTCGACGACGAAACGCCCTCACTCTTCTTTAAGCAAGTGTTGTCGGTATAAAGTCTCATTTTTGTTTGTACTTAAACCTTCATACTCTGTAACTCATTTTGTGTATTATAGAATTATCCAACGAAAACGATTAAGGATCATGAGCTTTAGAGTAGGAGCCGTCATAGACTCCGAATCAAGTAAAAAACAAAATTTGTTAGCGTTGTTTTGACTTGTTCATTTTATTATTCCGCTGCATTTACTCACGTTTTAATCCAAGAAATTTTGTATTGATATTCACCCCCCCCCCCCCCATCAATTCCATTGATCCTATAGCGATCTCTCATCCCAAGTGGACCAGTATCACGAGGCCCACGACATGATATAAATAGGTAAATCATGATTTGTTCCGACTATGCTATTCTCTTAAGGGCAAACAATCTCACTAACCAATTCTGTAAAAGTTGAAGTTCGTCACCATGACAGTCCCTCCACGACTGCCCTACATGAAACAATTCTACAAAAGGTGAAATATGTCATCCTGGTGCCCCTCACGATTGTCTCACATCATTGGGAGAAAGTAAATCAGGTAACTAGCATGCTCCCATGCAAGAGGTTACTTCCACATCCTGACTTAATTCTACAAATCTACTACATGGCTTCACAATGAGATGAAGAGAGTTAAATACATACCGAGCACCCTCGATGGGAGGACATTTAATCGGGAGATAATCTCACAAAATAATTCGGCAAAAGGTGATATTTGTCACCCTAAGTAACCCAGTATCATCAGTCTCACTATAAAATACGAATAGATAAATCATAATACACAACGACCTCCTTAATGAGAGGGTATAATCTAGGACAATGAAATCCTTAAGAATGAATCCGTGCTCAATTTGATAAATTTATTATCAACTATGCTACTCTCGTAATAACAAACAATCTCACTAAATAATTTTGTAAAAAAAAATGAAATCTATCTTTTTACGAGCCCTATAACTTACACTCATAAAACAATCTCACTAGCATCCTGTTTGAAAACTTTTTAAGTAAGGAATTGAATTGAATTCCATCCGGAATTGAATTCCAATTCTCATGTTTGGAATGAATTGTAAAAATAGAATTGAATTCAATTCAATTGTTATACTTTTACCATTTTATCCTGCGAGGGGCAAAAGGTAAGACATTGCAATAGAGGCGGAGGTCGGGCGGACCGATCACGGCGGTGGTTGCCGCCATTCTGAAATCGACGTGAGACGGAAAGGACGGGCACGAGTGGAAAAGCGACCGGAAGCCGCCAAGGGTTAATGAATCCATCATGCCTTCAAATCGATATCAAGTGGCTCTCGGCCTCCCTTTTCATGGAGGTTGACCACCCCAATTGGCCTTCCAACGCCCAAAGGTTCTGCCTCTCATAACCAAGCGGTGGGGCGGCCGTCATCTTTCCACTGACGAGGCGAGTAGATGAGACGCAAAGGCCGATTTGCGGTGGGCATGAAAAACATGTCAACTTTGCTTTCCTCGTTCGTATCGACGCTTTCATCTTTGCTTTTCTCGTTCGTATCTAGGTTTGGAGTGGAGAAGAAGCTGTCGGAGCGCTGAGAAAAGAAGAGATGGAGGATCAGAACGCCAAGGGAGAGGACTTCGCGCGAGTGGCGATCGCTGGAGACGGAGACAACGGCATAGACAGCCATCTTGGAGAAGACGTTGACTTGCTTCAGGCCCTTGGCCGAGCCCAATGTGATCTCCAGCATGTGGTAATCCATGGCCGACCTCAACGGATCTTCAATGGCTGGTAACCCATCGCCTGGTCGACCTCGACGGAGCTTCCAGCCTTCCGCCAGGGATTGCACAGAGCAGGGCGAGAAGCTGGGCATTGCCTGCACGCGGTTGAGCGCGGCGTCGAGGAAAGGGCTGATTTGTTTTGTGAGAGGGTGATTTGGTAATTTAATTTTTTTCAAGTGAATTCCTTTCATAAATCAGAGGTGTTTAGGTCTGATTTGTTTTGAGGGTTTTGAAAGGAATTGAAATTCAATTCCTTATCAATTTCTTCCTGAAAATGTATATCAATGGATGGAATTGAATTTCAATTTACGAAGGAATTCAATTCTATTCCTTTTCAAACATGTAAATAATTCTTCAAGATTCAACTTTTATTCAATTAAGTAAATCTACCGGCTCGGGACTGGGGAGCGACGATCTCACGAAACAATTCTGCAAACGGAGGGAGGTCAAACAATACTCCCCCCGTCCATGGCTGCGTTCTCCAGTCCGCCTCTATCTTCTCCTTCCTCCCCTTCTGTTTCCCGTCCTCTGCTACAGTCGAGTTCCGACCCCGCTGCCGATTCTTCGTCTCCGCTTGCCTCACCTCCGATCGTGGATCCTCACCCGTCGCCACCCCAATCGATCGATCCCGGAGAAGAGCATGTCGAAATCGCCAATTCCCTGGAGGAATATGAATCCTACGAGGGTTTGCCCTCCCCTGCTGTCTTGTGTTCGACCCTCGACTCTGCTGCGCTAGCCACTTCGCCGCCTCCGCCGCCGCAGGTCCTCGCTGTCCCGTCATCCTCCCCGCCTAGGGTAGTTACAGACGACGACGACGACGCAGTGCCGCTGTCGCTTCTACACCTGTCTTTCAATCAGGACCACGGCTGCTTTACCGCCGGCACCAATAGGGGATTCCGAATCTACAACTGCGATCCGTTTCGTGAGATATTCCGCCGGGATTTTGATGGAAGAGGGGGCATCGGCGTAGTTGAGATGCTGTTCCGGTGCAACATTCTGGCTCTCGTTGGCGGCGGGCGGAATCCATGCTTCCCGCCCAATAAGGTAATGATCTGGGATGATCACCAGAGCCAGTGCATTGGGGAGCTCTCCTTTCGGTCGGAGGTCCTCTCTGTCCGGCTACGGAGGGACATGATCGTCGTGGTGCTCGACCAAAACATATTCGTCTACAATTTTACGGACCTTAAGTTGGTGCATCAGATTGAAACAGTGCCAAATCCCAAGGGTCTATGCACTGTTTCACAGCAGCAGGGATCGCTGGTGCTCGTCTGTCCTGGTGGTCAGAAGGGGCAGGTCAGGATTGAACAATATGGGGCGAGGCAGACTAAGTTCATTATGGCACACGATTCACGGATTGCTTGTTTCGCACTGTCGCAGGATGGGCGGTTGATTGCAACTGCAAGTTCCAAGGGCACTCTTATTAGGATATTTAGCTCAGTGGATGGGGAGCTTCTTCAAGAAGTAAGACGTTTCATTCTATTAACTTCTTGTGGATACAATTTTTTTTTTTGTCCTATAGAATGCTATCAGTTTCTGTGCCTATGTTTAGTAACAATCATTTACATCAATTTAGTATTTTTTTTTGAGTGAAAACTGTTGACCCTTTATCTGAATGATTGTGATGAAACTAAAGATTCTGTATAAGTCTTTTTATGGTCATGCACAATTGGAATATATGAAACTATTGTAATGACTATGTTTGTTGAATTCTAAAATTTATACTCAATTTGATGGACCTGTTCCTTTAGTTCAAAAGGAAAAAGACCATAAATCCTTTAAAATCAAATACATTGTTTTTGAGATTGCTCCAAGTGGGAATATAAGGAGATGTCTCGTTTCACATTTGAGGAATTATGCCAACTAATTGTGTTTCTATTGGTGATTTTTTATTTGTATCAAACAAAACCCCATAACCGTGGCACTTCATTGGTTCTTAACTGTGACATATCACTTAAATCAGTAGAGATTAAAGTGTCATCACTTTACATATATTTCACATTATTGGAATATATGAAACCATCTTAATACTGAATTCTATACATTGTTTGATTGCTCCGAGTAGGAATACCCAGAGTTATCTTATTCTAAGAATTATGCCATCAAATTGTGTGTATATTGGTTAAGCTTTTTTGTATCAAACAAAACGAATATAACTGAGGCACATGATTGATTCTCAATTTTAGCATATCACTTGTACATTAAATCAGTGAAAATTGAAGTGTCATCTCATCATTCATATTTTATTCTTGTTGATTCACATGGTTCAGGTTGAATCAAATTATCTACCTAGAGTGGCCTTCGAAGTTTCCACATGTCAAGTCTGTTTGCTCCAATTAAATGATTCACACTGAGCTTCTACTCTTCATTTGTCTTCTTGAACATGATAAACTATGTTACTCATTGTACATTTGTACTCTTGTGCAACCAATATGAAATTGTTCATCCAATCTCATGTAGCATAGTTATACAAGAAAAGTTTTTTTCTATATGTAAAAAATCAATGTTGTGTAATCCATTGTCTGACGGAGGTTATCAAAATCAAAATCCTAAATTTGAAGATCTAATCAAAGGATTGTGAATTTTTTATTTATAAAAATACAATTTTTAAAATTCATATATGATACTTATGATATAACATATAACTTTATTGGGCAAAGATCAAAATAATGCCTTTTTATAAAATATCAAGAGGGCACTCCTTTTTAGTTTTTCATCAAAATGTACCTTAAGATGCTATACCATATCCGATGCACCTTTAATGCCTCTTAAAAAACTACTTTGACCATTTAATCGCTGTGACAAACAGCCTAAACAAACTCATGTAGCAGTAGATGTTTGTTCAAAATAGCTACATGAGTTGTAAATTAAAATATATATATAAGAAATCGGGATATAAGTTTTCCATAATTTTTTAAAAACTATTATATGAATTATTAATTGATAAAAATATTTAAAAATATGTTTTTAAAAAAATAAATTTAAATTTTTTGGAAGTAGCAATGCCAAGATTACATGGTCATGTTCTGTCCAAATTTTGAAACTGAATATATGAATGTGCTCTTGGTACTTTAAAAGTGTTGGATAGAAAAAAAGAGATATAACCTCATAATCTTATTTCATATGTGCAATGGAGAATACAATATATAGATGTTTACGAGGACTTAGTCAATTGACCAATTCCAAAGTAACTAATTCTAAATACCAATTCTAAAGACATATTAATTATGTCATATAGAAAAGACTGCAAAACCCTAATGCCACAAGATAGAAAGAAAAGACCTAATTACCCCTACACCTTACAACACTCCCCCTCAAGTTGAACATATATATCAAACATGTTTAACTTGCTAAGGGCAGAATTAAACATGGCTTGGGGTATAGCTTTTGTAAACATATCAGCAAGTTGGTCCTCAGATTTGACATAGGACAAGCATAACTCTCCAGAATCAAGTCTCTCTCGAATAAAGTGCCGATCAATCTCGATGTGTTTGGTCCAGTCATGTTGAATTGGATTATTTGCAATATTGATTGCAGCTTTATTGTCGCAGTACAGCCTGAGAGGTAATTCAGCCTTTAACCCCATGTCTTCTAATAAAAAACTCAACCATAACATTTCTGCAAGACCATGTGCCATGGCTCGATATTCTGCTTCCACACTGGACCGTACACAAACACTTTGTTTCTTACTTCTCCAAGTTACCAAGTTTCCTCCTAAAAAGGTGCAATAGCCCGAAGTGGATCTTCTATCATCTCTAGAACCAGCCCAATCAGCATCAGAATAACATTCCACCTTCAGATTACCACCTTCCTTAAACAACAAGTCTTTTCCGGGACATGACTTTAAGTACCTCAAAATCCTGTCAACGGCCTTCATATGGATAGTTTTAGGAGCATGCATGTACTGACTTACTACACTAACAGCGTAGGTAATGTCAGGTATAGTCATAGACAAATAGAGTAATTTTCCAACCAACCTTTGATACGTTTCCTTTTCCAGATTTGTAAGATCTTCCCCGTTAGAACTAGTAAGATCATGACTTACTTTTATAGGAGTTGATATTGGCCGACAACCCAACTTCCCTGTCTCCTTGAGCAAATCTAACACATATTTTCTTTGACATATATATATTCCCTCCTAAGATCGAGCAACCTCAATACCAAGGAAGTACTTCAATAGTCCAAGGTCTTTAATTTCAAACTCTGATATTAACTTAGATTTAAGAGCCTGGATTTCAACCTCGTCATCACCTGTGATTATCATATCATCAACGTAAACCAAAAGAATGGTAGTTTTGTCATCTTTCCTTTTCACAAAGAGTGTATGATCAGCATTCCCTTGTCTAAAGCCAAACAATGTCATGACTTTGCAGAACCTATCAAACCATGCTCTGGGTGATTGTTTAAGTCCATACAGAGCTTTTATCAGTCTACACACCTTCCCTTTTGTTTCAATTCCAGGAGGTGGTAACATGTAGATCTCTTCGTGAAGGTTGCCATTCAAAAAGGCATTTTTCACATCTAGCTGAAATAACGGCCAACCATACTGAGAGGCAAGAGAGAGAATCACCCTGACTGATTTGAGTTTTGCAACTGGAGCGAAGGTCTCCAAGTAATCCACATCATATGTTTGAGTGAATCCCTTGGCCACAAGTCTGGCTTTATATCTGACCACTTCACCCTCTGAGTTATACTTGATCGCATAGACCCATTTAGAACTAACCAAGTTCTTCCCCTTTGGGGGATCTACTAATTCCCAAGTACCATTCTTATTAAGAGCCTCCACCTCTTCATTCATTGCTTCCAGCCACCTTGAGTCCCTTACAGCTTCATGATAAGAAGAAGGTATGGTATGGTTTGATAGCTGTGAAACAAAGGCATGATATGAAGAAGACAAACGAGAATAAGAAACGTAGTTAGAGATAGGATGTTGAGTACATGACCTGACCCCCTTCCTAACAGCAATTGGAAGGTCCAACTCATTCATGTTTAGAGGTGCGATTGGTTCAACCAATGAGGATACAGGTCAGGAGAGCCAAAGCTTCCGATTCAGCTAGCCGATCAGTAGTAGGTCATTGCTTATGTCTTCGTCGCTTGTAAGTAATAATTTCTTGTGAAGCCTGCGAGCCCAGTAATGAAGCATCATCTTTGTTATTTTCCATGACATCCAGAGAAATAGGAGAAGGAACCACTTGAGGAACAAGAGAAGAGGTAAGATTCTCCCCCTGAGGACGAGTCTGGGGAGAATAATAGGACTCGGACTCAAAAAAGGTAACATCCTTTAAGACATATCTAGTCCTAGTAATAGGATCAAAGCATTTGTAGCCTTTCTAGCAAGTGGAATACCCTAGAAAAATTCCCCGTATAGAGCGAGGATCAAGCTTAGAGGATTTGGGACCAAGAACATGAATAAAACAAAAGGGAGCCAAATACCCGAGGTGTAAGGGAGAACAATGTTATATCGGACGAGAATAGTGAGAGGGGACCGATACCCGAGACCTTTTGATGGTAGACGATTAATGATATAAGCAGCAGCAAGAACAGCATCCGCCCAGAAATATTTGTGTAAATGGCGCTGAAATAATAATGCACGTGCTGTTTCAAGGATATGACGATTTTTCCTCTCAGCCACTCCATTTTGCTGTGGTGTGTAGGGACAAGATGACTCATGAAGAATTCCTAAATCCTCTAGAAAAGTATTTAGGGATTGTGCAAAGTATTCCCGTGCATTATCAGATCTAAGAGTTTTCACTTGTGTGTGAAATTAAGTTTCAACCATTTTGCAATAATGTTGAATGAGTCGAGGAACTTCGTCTCTGCCTCTCATCAAATAAAGCCATGTACAGTGGGTGTAATCATCAATAAAAGAAATAAAGTATCGATAGCCATCCAACGAAGGCACGGGAGAGGGACCCCACACATCTGAATAAACAAGGTCAAATGGAGACGAACTTTTATTCATGGACTCAGAAAAATGAGTTCTACAATGTTTGGATAACTGACAAACTTCACATTTAAGAGACTCAAGGTAGACAGAAGGAAAAAGATTAGGAAATAGGACCTTTAATGACCGAAAAGACAAATGTCCCAAACGAGAATGCCATAACAAGATTTCTTGATGCTTATTTTCTGAACACTGGGCTGTAGACTTCAGAGCAGTTGTTGTTCCACAATGATAGTAGTAAAGACCTCCTACCTCACGGCCAGTCCCAATCGTTTGCTTGGTCACGAGATCCTGAAAGACACAATGATCAGGGAAAAAGGTAACTGAGCAGTGTAGTTGTTTAGTAATACTACTAACAGAAAGTAAATTAAGGGAAATGGAAGGGACATGAAGTGCAGAGGATAGGATAAAGTGGTCTGCCAGTTGTATGGAACCTTTTCCAGCCACAGTAGCTTTGGTGCCATCAGCGATGGTCACTTTATCCTGCCCAGAAGATAAAGAGTAGGAAATAAAGGAATTAGCAAGATTTGTCATATGATCCGTAGCTCCTGAGTCAATGACCCAGGGGATACAAGATCTTGACGCATCACTACTTAATTCCAGACCACGGATACCTGTGTGCGCTTGAGACGAATTGGCAGCGGA
Organism: Boesenbergia rotunda; assembly: GCA_024364735.1. NCBI lineage: Eukaryota > Viridiplantae > Streptophyta > Magnoliopsida > Zingiberales > Zingiberaceae > Boesenbergia > Boesenbergia rotunda. The sequence goes on along the minus strand of JAGFNQ010001835.1, from coordinate 1,506,284 downwards.
TGAAGTCTGAAGTCGCGATAAAAGGTGCTGAAGATTGGCAATATCAGTAGATGACAACTCAATATTAGAAGGTACCGAAGAATTAATAGTCTCCCCATCCACTGATTTCTGGGCAGCAAGATTCCCACGACCAGACACCTTCTTGTCATTGTATTTGAATTTTTCAGGTTTCTTTTCTGGATATTTCTCCCAACAAAAATCTGAATCATGATTAGTCCTTTTGCAATGCCGACACAATTTTCCACCTTTTCCTTTTGTTCCCCCAGACTTGAGCTTGTTAGAAGAACCGACAAAAGCAGATGTCTCTCCAATTGGAGTGCTTGCTGCAGAGATATTACCTTTGTTGTTCATGGTCCTTTTCCTGCCTTCCTCGCTCAGAATTTTGTAGTAAACTTGTTCTAGAGAGGGAGTAGGATCAAGACCAAGAATTTGTCCTTTTAAACTTTCAAACTCTGCATGAAGCCCATCAAGAAACTTAATGATTCTGTCTTTCTCCAGAAGCTTCAAATACCTCTGATAATCATCTGCAGAACTCCAATTGTCCATCCTGTAGTAGTCAAACTCATCCCATAGCCCTTTTAGAGCGGCAAAGTAATTTGTAACAGACATAGAACCTTGCTCAAGTTTAAAGATTTGACTACTTATCTGATAAGTACGCAGCATGTCATGCTTGCGTCCATACATTTGCTCCAGTGTTCTCCACATATCAACAGCTGTTCTGTTGTGAAGAATGACCTGTTTGATGCCAGAGCTAACAGAATTAAGTATCCAAGTCATTACCAGAATATTGTCACGCCTCCAAGTACGAAAGCTAGGATCCTTTTCATCTGGTTTCACTCTAGTACCATGAAGAATATCAAGTCTATCATGGCCTTCTACATAAAGTTCAACAGCGACTGCCCACGATGCATAATTTGTCTCGGTCAATTTTTCCGAAGTTATTTGAAGACCAGTTCCTCCGATCCTGTCANAAGCTTGAAGAAGTGTTCGGCCACCAAGCTTGCTGCTGAGGAAGGTGTCTGCAGGGACGGCTGCGGGAGCTGCGGCTGTCGTGGCGAGGAAGATGGCAAGAAGCTGTCAGGCGAGGTCAGGGAACGAAAGGGGCTTCAAGGCGGCGCCCTGCTCGCGCGATGAAGAAGAAGAGGTTGAGAAGGTCAGCGGCGGAGGTGAGAGCCTCGATCGAGCTTGGCGCTCGGTGCTTCGCGTGCGCGAAGAGGAGTTAGGTTCTGGGGACAATGCTTCTGTTGTATCCACCACGGCCCTGCCGAAAGAGGTGAAGGGCTCGCGCGAGAAGAAGAGCACGTCACGCTCGCGCGAGAAGAAGAGCGCGTCGCGCAAGAAGCAAGTCGCACGAGAGATTCGGACACCGGTGGAGCTAGGGCTTCCCTCTGGCGAGTCGAGCGAGAAGAAGACCCGCGCTTCCCTGCGGCGAGTCGAGCGAGAAGAGGAGCTAGGGCTTCCCTGTCGCGAAGCAGAGCTCGCGAATCGCGAGCCAAACCAGCGCTCGCGAATGGCGCCTGCGGCGAGTCGAGCGAGAAGAAGAGCTCGCGAAGTCGAGCGAGAGAAGAAGAGCTCGCAAAGTCGAGCGAGAAGAAGAAGAGCTCGCGAAGTCGAGCGAGAGGAAGAGCTTGCGAACCGCGAGCCAAACCGGCGCTCGCGAACGGCGCCGTTTAGGAGGAGAAAAGGAAAAAAAAATTAGGGTGTTGAAGAACTTAGCTCTGATACCATGTTGGATAGGAAAAGAGATATAATCTCATAATCTTATTTCATATGTGCAATGGAGAATACAATATATAGATGTTTACGAGGACTTAGTCAATTGACCAATTCCAAAATAACTAATTCTAAATACCAATTCTAAAGACATATTAATTATGTCATATAGAAAAGACTGCAAAACCCTAATGCCACAAGATAGAAAGTAAAGATCTAATTACCCCTGCACCTCACAACAATATATAATAATTATTAGATAAATATATATTTATTGTGTATAATTTAAAAATAAGTTGTATGTTGATTTGATATAAGTTTTCAATTATTGAACAACTTAATATTGTTAAGAAAACAATTAAATATAACTTTCTTTAAAGAAAATTGATCTATCAATAACTCGAATTAAAATTGATACATTACAATATGTTACCTTACTAATACCAAAAGGAGTGGCGCGAATCAGATGAAGACATTGGTTCTTGTAGCATTCTGCTTAGATCAATTCCATAGTTCTCTAACGCCCAAATTAAATAAGCATCCCATGACATGCAATATTGATACTGATTTCTCCACATGTCCATCAGCGTATCTCAATTCATCACTGGAAGTTGGACTTGAACTGGCACCATTGAAATCGGAACAGGTACAGGCACAGGATAAGGATAAGGATAAACATATGCCTCTGAACTGTGGTATGATGGATCACCATATGATGCATCAGAGTTATAATAAGAAGGCTGAGAGTATGATGAACTTCGATCAGAATCAATGTCAGCTAAACTCTGTCGCATATCTTGATAATTGTGAGCTTTCTTTTGTTTGCCATCCTTATTTCGACGTTGATATTGAATAGGTCTAGCTCCATGATCATCATCTTGAGTTGTATGTGTGTAATCTGCCTCACATGTCCATGGCTCCGGTGCTTGAGTAGGGGGATCATAATTTTGACCACCAGATGCATCGCCACTATCATCACTTGCATGAGTACTTGCACTGCTATTAACTTCTCGTCGGACTACAATATCAGAAGGTGATGATGTTTCATCACTGTCATCATGTTCTTGCTCATCAATTGCATCAAGTGGATTTTCTCTAATTCTCAATTGACCCGTTCCTGTAAAAGCAGGAGGCTTGACTTTTTCTTTCTTTTTAGTAAAAACTGCAGGAGCTTTACCTTTATCTGTGAACTTTGGTTGGGTTTGGGATGTTTGAGAATGTCTTGATCGAGATCCAGAAAATCGAAATTCTTGATCAAAAGCTTCATCATAATCTTCTCCCTCCCTGATATCTCCTGTAGTTTGTATTGTTTCAATCTGTTGAGTGAGAAATTGAGATGGTCGTGGTGGGTCTCCTGCTTCATCAAGTAATGGATTTTCAGCCTCAACAGCGCTCCACCAATCCATCATTGGATCATTCTCATTTTGGACAAATCTAATATCAAATGGGTCTACATCACCAGCCTCTTGTTCTTCATTTTCTTCTGTTATTGTTCTTAATTGAAGACGCATATTATAATGAACATAGACCATCTTCTCCAATCGACGATAAGAAAGACGATTTCTTACTTTTGTATGAATGAGGGAGAAAGTTGACCAATTTCTTTCACAACCACTTGAAGATGTTGTCTGTGAGAGAATTCGTACTGCAATCTTTTTCAAATTTGGAGCTGATCCTCCATATTGTAACCACTATTCAGCTGTAAGATAAATAAGAACAAAATTAAAATAATATTTTTATTTGCTAACAATAATTAATAATAATTTTTACTATATTTACCTGCATCCATTTTATATCTGCATGACACTGCAATAGGATCACTAAAAGAACCATATGCCTCTCGAAATAATCGGCTTTCATTAATAGTCTCAGCAATTGATTCTCTATTTGTTTGTAGTCTTGATATCACATGTCTGAGGGCTTGTAATAGATCATCATTTGTGCCAAGATTATAACGGTATTGATATGCCGGATTGAGATAATAACCTGCAATAATTAAACATATATAAAAATGCAATTATTAATAACATTATTAGAAATTCTTTATTAAAAAATACATACCTGCTAAATGAATATATTTTCCCATTTGATCGTCCCATCTTGTATTGATTATATCAATGTAATGTTGATATTTGGTTGGTGATTGAAGACGTCTCTTAATTTCCTCTTTTGCTTCATGAATTAGACGGTAAACGTTGCCCATTTGTGGCTTCCTGTCCATATTGACTTTACGTAAAACAACGTACAAAGGTTCTATTGCTAGAAGAATATCTGCAATATAGTCCCAAAATCTAACAGATATAATAATTTTTTGCACCTCTTTACCTTCGGCTGTGCTAGAATATCGAGAGGCTTCCCAATCCTCAGAAGAGAACATGGCTTTCAATCCAACTTTTTTTTGATTCAACGATTTTAACAGGAGAAAGTGAGTGGCAAACCTAGTCGCTCCTGGTCGTAGAATCTCACCATTGATAAATTTCCTCATTAATCCATGAACCCAATGATGATTATAGAGGAATTTTGTTAAAGATTGATCTTTTTTCACTACCTTCTTCACTATATCGATTTTACCAATATCTCCCATCATCAAATCGATACAGTGTGCTGCGCATGGTGTCCAAAATAATGTTTGATATTTTTGCTCCAATAATTCTCCAGCCCTCTTAAAGTTGGCACCATTATCTGTAATTACCTGCACTATATAATCTGCACCTATCTCTTGAACTACATTATCCATCAAACGATATATATAGGGTGCATCATGAAAATCTGTAGTTGCATCAATAGATTTATGAAATATCACCTTTCTATTCCAGTATAGTAGAAAGTTGATAATACTCATCCGTGTAGGTCCTGTCCAGCCATCACACATCAACGTAACCCTATATAAGCTCCATTGCTTTTTGCATGATAGGATCCAAGTTTTGATCTCCTCCACTTGTTCATCTAAATATGAACCAGCAATTTCATATGCAGTCGGAGGCTGAATACCAGGACCAGATTTTTGGATGTTGGACACCATGCTACGGTAGTATGTGTTGTTTGCTGCATTAGGAGGAATATGATTAAAATGAAAAAATTTTGCAATGCTTTTACCGATTGATTTCTTCTTCTCTTTTGTGTATGCATCATCAATCATAGTCTGTTTGCTAGCTTGGTCTGGAAATGCCAGTGGATCAATATCAGCAATATCAACTGCACGTCTTCGTCCTCCCATAGAAGAAAAAAACCGACCAATACCACTTTGTGTTGAAGTACTACGAAAACTTGCACTCCTTCCTAATGTCGGTGCAGTAGTTGAGCCACTTCTGCTAGTACCAGCTGAGTCACTTCTATGTCGCATATTTTGCTCATAGTCATATTGAGTTCGTGAGGCATTGATAGCTGCTAAAAAATCTCCATCGTTTGGAACATCACCACGATCTTCAAATTCATCATAAATTGGCTCTCTAGATATTCGACTATCAAGAAGATCACGTTCTCGTTGTTGTTTAGACTTTATTACTTTGTAACCTTCAAGTTCTTCTTTCATTGCACGACGAACTTCTTAAGAAACTTTTGGACAATTCGAAACATCTGAATATCCACCAGCAAGATGTTGCTTTAGGCGTGTGACCCCACCACCTCGTCCAATCATATCGCAATGTAAACATTGCCAATGGAATCGATTCTCTAATCGGCGTGCGTGTCTCCAAGCTGGATCAGAGTGATGTTTGGGTGCCATTACCTATGTCTTATAAAAAATTAAGAATAATTCACATTGTTAGCTCAAATAATAATCATCATTGTCAAGAACAATTTTATCATTATAAACAAACAAATTAAATATATAAAACTATAAAAGACAACTTCATTAAAGTAATCTACTACAACACATTTTTATCAAGTAAACTTGGAACAATAATTTTAATTATTTAAATAATATATATTTAAAATGATAAAAATATTAAAATATTAATTAAATATAATATAATAAATATAATAAATAATTATCAGATTATAAAATAATTTTTATAAATTTTTTAGATTTTATTTAGGGTTTTTTAAAAATTTTTTAAAATTTTTAAATAATATTTAAAATAGAAAAAAAAATCAGAAAATTCCTTAAATAAATCTATTTAATTGTTTGAATTAAAAAAGGAAATGCTGAATTTAAATAAATACTTTTATTTATTTATTTTTTATTTACGGGAGGAATTCCCGATTTCCGCCGCCCGAGCCAAATGGCTTCGCCGCCGAGATCCGCCGGAGAACCGCCGGAGCCGCCCGGCGCACGACTCCAGCAGCCTCCGGCGAAGATTCCGGTGACGCCGGAGGCTTCCGACGACGTCGCCGGAGATCCGTGATGGACCCAAAATGACTGTCACGAATGTGAGTCTCAAATTTAGATATTTATAGATGAAAGCTGGAAACCCTTTTTGCAATCAAAGAAGAAAAGCGTAGTAAAGGGGCCACAGGTCGTATTTTTTCCAAGGGCTAGTTCAAGTTGTATGATTCGAGCTGGCGTTTATGTGTCGTCAATGTTTTTTTTGGGTTTCAAAAGAAATCTGGGGTTTTGGATTCAACTAGACAAGAAAATGCAATAGAAAGGAATGAAAACTTGATACTCAACGTGAAACAACCTAAGAATGAACTAATAACATCACTTGGAAGACAAGGCCATTAATGAAATGAAATGCATGAATGAAAAAATGAAATTCGGAATTGAATGTAGCAATAATAAGAATGAGCTGAATACAGAATTTAAATGTATGAATTCAAGCACTACATTTGATAACAAGCACTCCCTACACTGCACTTAATACAAAGTGCAGAGTTTATCAACATTGGTACAACAACATGAGAAAACTATTTTGCCAAAGATGATCTTAAATTGACTCAGCTGGAACTGCCAATTCTGATTTACAAACTAACAATTCTGTTGGGAAATCGAAGCTATGAATGACATGATCTCTTGAATCAGTGACAATGCAATAACTAAGCAAAAGTCTAAACAATTCGAAATGAAAGAGTGAAAACTGAATGTAGCACAGAATTCAGCAGATCAAGAATGCAAGCTGAATGCAATAATGAAGCAGGAAACTGAAATGAAACAAAAGAGATTAGAGGAACTGGATACCGAACAATTTAAATGCAGGAATAAAATTTGGTAGCTAAGGATGCAAAAACGAACTCAAATGCAAAAGCAAACTCAACTGAAATGAAAGTCTGCCGGAATTGGAAGGGAAACTAAGTGCTGAAATTAACAAAAGCAACTGCAGAAATCATATCCAATACTCAGGTGAGACTTAAAAAATAAAGTTGCACTTGTACCCAACTCAATACTGCAGATAAACTTTCAATTTCCAGTGTTGATACGCAAGCTAATCTGGATGAGTGGAAACTGCTATACAGAAATGGGTTGAATGCAGAAATGACTAATTGAAGTTCAGAAATGTAACAACAAAGCTAATGCTGAGACTATGAATTGCAAGCTAAATTCGAACCATGATTCTAAGTGAAGGAAGCTTAAAATTGGCTAAGATTTACTTGGCACGCGCTTAAGAAACTAAACTGAAAAGCTGCAGAATTGAAGCTGATGCACAACATGTACATAAACTGCAGAAATGAAACATACTTCAGAATTGATTCAAATGCAAAGAAATGTAGATCTAAGTGCAATTACTCACTGACAACGAACTCTAATTCCAGGAATTTAGCTGGAAACAAACTGAATTTGAAATAGCAACAAAATTCAGAAACTACAGCAGATGACAAAACTGAAAAATGCAGAATTTGAGAGTTGATACGCAGCTACTCAAATTGGCACGAAGCAAGAAAGCCTAGAAAGAACTGCAATTAAACCTGAGAACTCACTAACAAACAGTCTATCTCATTAACTGGCGTATCTGAAACTAATTAAAGCAGTAACTAAACTGAAAATGAAACTTAAGAAATCTGAAATGCAGAAACAATAAGGAAACAGAACAGAATTCGAAATTACAACTTGAAATCAGAAATACAATAAGGAAACTACTCCTCGATCCTTTACTTGTATCAAGACCACCTTGTTCGTCACGCAAGGGCAAGCCAAGAACCCCTTAAACTCGCAAATCAATGGGAATTAAGCTCCAATGTCAAATCTGATCGAAACTGCACACTTGCTGGAAATTCCAATTCAAACTCTTAGATCTCGATGTAGAAAGATGCAGTGATGATTTGGGAATCATCTGAACTCATCCTAGAACCCCTACAGACGAGTCAGATGCGAGGAATGGATGCGATTGAGATCCAAGAGCTCAAAATGCAGATCTGCCGAAACCCTCAAGAAGCTCTGCATCCGGCACAATTCCGAGCTAAAATCGCCATGAAACTCTCTCCCAATGATCCAGATCTTGATTCAAGAAGCTGATCGAGTCGGCCACGCCTCTGATGGAAGAAATTTGAAAGAAAACGGTGAAGAAATGAAGAAGAACGAGAAGAAGAACGAGGAAGAACTCAGCTGAAGAATGAGGTCGCGACATCAGATCTGAACAGGGCTTCGGTTTAAGTAGTTAATGAAGCGGACGGCTGAGATTGATTGCGCTTCATCCAACGGTGGATCGTTGTCCGATTTGATTCAAATTTTCCAGATCTTGATCAGAGGTCAAGATAATCCTCGTGGTAGCTCGGATCTGCCAGATCTTCAACGGATGATCCAGATCACCTTGATCTTTGTATGGATGGTTTAGAACACTCCGATCATGATCCAACGGCTAGATGGTCTCTGATTTAGCTGAAACTCTCAGATCTTGATCTGATCACTTGATTAGCCTTAATCCCATCTCGGATTGATCAAAAGTTCTCAGATGGTCTAGATCTAACCGTTCTCTCATCGGACGGTCCAAATGAGTCAATCCTTGATCACTTGATCTAGTCCATTTTTGATCCAACATTTGACCCAACCTGACCTAGGTCCATGATCCCTTCAAGCCTACAAGAGTAGATCACAAATTTAGTGACAAAACAACTCAAAAAATATCAAAATTTGCAATTAAGTCCAAAAAGAATACAAATCCTAGAACCTAGGGTAAATCCATAATTACACAAGTAAAATATGGGTCAAACACAGATTTAAACATATAAAATGATCAACAAAATGACACTTATCAATCCGCCGTGTCTCCGACCCGCGGAACTATCCGCCGAAGATGGAGGAGCCGGGCGTCCAGCTCCACCACCGTCCGGCGAGGCATCCGGCGACGCCGGAGGCTTCCGGCGACGCCGGAGGCTTCCGGCGACGCCGGAGGCTTCCGGCGACACCTCCGGCGACGCCGGCGAGTCCCGCAATGCCTCCGGCGAAGCTTCGACTTCGCTTCGCTCATACCTGTCGCTGCCGCGCCGCCCTTCGATGCTGTGCGTCCACGCGACTTCGCTTCGCTGATTGCGTCTTCGTTGCTGCTCACCACCGGAGCTCTTCCCTCCTCTTATAGCCGGAAAAAAACTGCGAGATAGGCTGGCGCACCGACGCACGCGCGACAGAAGGAATCGCGTGCCGTGCGCGTTCGCTGTGCCGCGAATCTCGCTGTCGCGCGAGACAGGCTGTCGCCGCTGTCGCCACTCGCCGCTGTCGCGCGTGCTCGCGTCGAGACGATGGGTTTCCTCGTGCCGGTTTCGGCGAACGGGCGGAACGATACTGTTCCGCCCGTTTCGTCCGAAACGGTTCGAAACCTAAATCCATGCTTAGGACACTTCTCTCATATTACTAACATCCCACTGATCACCAGGATAAATCGGGAAGCGCTCGTGGTGGACGGCCTATAAGCCCAGCGTCCTAAGGATCGCACCCCATTTGGAGGAATTTTTTTTTGCAAAATATACCGTAGTTAGGGATTGAATTGCGGATGCCTGAGATAGTGACTAGTCGCCCTACCGCTGCACTGTAGCTCCGGGGGTTATTTTAGTCACTTACCTTAATGGTTATTTGAGACATTGATTGCGGTGTCGAGTCATGTCGGTTGGCACAAGCATAATTTATTGTTTCTCCTGCTAACTGACATTGAGACGCCTTGTCAGTGCAACTAGAGTGACGACTCATGGTGGAGAGGAAGAGAGGTTCAAGGCTAAAACTAAGAGGAGAGAATAGTACTTGGGGAGGAGCGACAAGTATGAAAGGCGCAACAATTGACATAGTGATAGTAGACTTGATGGGTCTCAAGGGAGAGGTGAGGATTAGAGATGAGTGGGTAGAGGAATAAAAAAACTAAACATAATTCCAAACTTAAAAAAAAAATACAACTATGTAATTAAATATGGTTGAATTAGATTATCCTATATATAAACTCAATTTATCTTAAACTGGACTAAATAAATCCAAATTGTATCTAGTTGAATAAACTTGATCATATCACCATATCTACTTGATGAACTTCACCTATTCCCGAATTAATTTTCACTCAACCTCAAAACTCAAAATATTAGTTTCATTTAACTTAATAATAATCTAAAACAAATAAAATGCAAAAGTTTAAATAGTGTAAAATTTGGGCAAAAACAAAATGGCGCCCCTTATTTTTGAAATCATCATGATGACATCCCACTTTAATGTTTATTATAAGGGCGCCTACTCTCTACTACACTATTCCCATTTTATCTCTTGCCTATATTTCCCATCTAAATCTTGAGCCGGGGGCATATTGTAGCAGTTACGGTTTCGTAACTGCTACAATTGATCTTCCATACAATTGTAATAGCTATGATTTCGTAGTTGCTACAACTGAGCTGCCTGTAGTTGTGTGACATCTCAGTTGTAGCAGTTATAAAATCGTAACTGCTACAACTGTGACAGCTACCAAACCATAGCCGCTACATATTGTAGTAGCTATCACTGTAGCTGCTACAACATGAATGTTAGTTAAGCTTTGAGAGGTTATAACCTTTGACTCGGATTAAACCACGAAACACACAATATATCAATTATCAAATTGAAACTCTACATTTGTTATCGGGTGAAACCTGTAACATCTTTTAAAGCCTTTTCAGATGTTCCGAAGAATTTTAGCCGTCTTTATTAAGATTATTTCCTATGTTATAGCGCTATGATTTTGTAGCTGCTACAACATGCCTGACCGGTTTCTTGATTTTTGCCCATAAAATGTGGTATCTAACATTAGTTAATTTTTTTCATGTTCTAGCTTTTATAATGTCATGAGAGACCAACAGAGATTGTGCGAATAAGCGACGGGGTGATGGACGAGATTGTGTCAAGATTCACTTTGATTTGAATAAATAAGCACCTAGGTTTTGTTAACACTTTGATTAAATAAAAACTAATTTTATTTATTTTTTCAGTATTTATATTTATCTTATTGGAACATAATTGGCAACAAAAAAAAAAGTGAAATCGTCACCTTTGCGCTCCTCAAGGGTGGCGGCCCTCCACTATCTAGAAGGCAGGTAAATCACGGGGGGCTTCGCCCAATAACAACAACTCATGCAAAGAGGAGTTGAGGCAACCGGTGGGGCATTCTGCACTCGTTGGGAATCGACTCTAGGGCTATTTGCAGCAACACCTTTACATGAACCAATTGTGCTTGCCTATGCGGGCAATTATTGGAACATAATTGAAAATACAGATGATTGCAATAGGTATGCTCTATGTAGAGCCGTTAAATGTTAATTTGGGTTGAGTCTGTTGGATTGACCCGCCTCGCTAAACAATTTAAGTTGGGTTGAAATTTTATCAATCCATTTAAAGGTGGATCCAAGCGGGTTGGCCCGTTTGTGCCCGCGACCTGCGGCTGGTTGGCTTGAGGGTTGAGAAAAAAAGGCCTCTACACCAATCTCTAATGGTTTTAGAGTTTCTGATGGCCATTAATGGTGCAATGATGAATATTCGTGAATATGATCCATTATTTATGTAAATTTTTTATATAGACAATGATTGAGGGCGAGGATATTCAACATCTTGTTTGTGATAATGGCACCGTAATGGTTAAGGTAAATTAAGATTCTTATTTATATGCAGCTTATGCTTTAGTAGTTTCCAAGTTAAAAACACTCCAATAAACAAAATTACTTTAGAAATGAAAAGAATAACTATTTTTCTCTTTGGCATTTTTTTTTGTTAGCCCCAGAATCACATAAAACCTCACACTTTCAAAGTAATCACATTCTGGGTTACTTCCCATTTGCTAATGTGGCAGATATGTTTTATTGCCTGGGAATCACTCATTACTTGAACCAAACAGATTAAATAGCATAACCTTAGATGGATAACTAAAGTTGTCAACAATAACCTTCAACCGAACATGCCCTAAGAGTTTTGAAGGTGTTGATTAAGGGTGTAAGCCTTAGTTTATGTAAATGACAATCACTTAATAATCATTTTAACTACAGAACTTTTGTAAACTCTAAAGGTGAAACATTCGTGCGTTATCTTCCATGTTGGTACATTTGAATGCTTTATCATTGTCATTATATTTATTTATAATTCTAATTGTTTGTTTCAAAGCAAAGATATCCATGGAGGTTGGTTCATACCTATTTAAATATTCCATGAGGTACCAGATCTCGTTCAGATAGGCCTCGAAAGGAGAAGACTGGATTGTCTACATATGTCTATTTTCTGATTCACTTTCTGCTATCCATTTTTAGATTTGCTTTTGTTTGACACAATCATGATAAACCCTATTAATTAATCCCATGATTTGAGTTGGCAATGGTAGTTGGTTATCATGAAAGGATAAGGTCATATGCGGTATTAAATTTGTGTCACAATAAGCTTAGGAACCTTGTTGGATTGTTTGCTCAAAATTAAAATCATCATCATTGTGATAGTCATCAGTCCATATTTATCCCATTTTGCTCATTCTAAATTTCTCCATTTGTATCTGTTGAGATTCCATGTTTTTTATATGGCAGATAAATGATTGCTTTATTTATTTGTTTTAATTTGTTCAAATTGTCAGGATGGTTATGTTCCCTACCATTCTGCCAGAATTGAACTATGCCAAGCATACTCATTGGATCCATCAAAGAAGGCAAATATCTTCATGGAAATGCTGAATAATTGCTTGGATCAGATCTCTGCCCCTTCATCTGAAAGGCGAGTATTGTTGCGGTGTGATGTGAATTTTGACACATCTTCTCAAGGGAGAAACTTAAATACATTCATTGGACGGGCAGCCCACATTGAATTTCTTGAGACTGACATATTTACAAAATTCATCATGTGGTCCTTTCCAGAATTTTTCCTTTGAATAACAAGTTGGATAAGCTTCTTCACTGCCCTTTCATCCACCTCTGTGCCAACTAACGTTAGTCCAGTGATTAAATAGCAGGATTTCACCCTTTATCTATATAGTTTTATTCTTTTTCTCACCAGTGTACATGTAGTCATTTTTTACATATATGAATTAGCCTAAATCAGATAAGGGTTATGCAGATTATATGAAAAGTCAGTCTGCAGCTCTCTAGTGTTTGTATCATATGCTAGAACAAGTGTAGTTCACTCATTCTATCTATTTTGTTGGATGAATAATTTGGTTTTTCTTCATCGAGTCTTCTGATCCATTTTTTTCATGTGACTTCAAGCTTGTGTTGTGGATGATATACTTCAATTACCAGAATACCCATGAACAGAAGAATTGTCCTCTCAGATGGTAGCGCTGGATCCAGGATTAGTTTTCTTCTCTTTTGTATTATATTATCCTTTTCCCCCATATAACAAGAATTATGAAGGTTTTCCATGTCATGTCAGTGTCTGCGTTTGTTAGTTCAAGTGAACTGATGCAGTATTGATCTTCTGTTGCATAGATTGTCAGTCTTCCCTTTGCTAGATCCTGTTTCATCACTTATATTTGATACTGTTGGATTAAAAACAAAATTTTCTGAAACTTGTTTAGTCTGTGTTCTTGGCATTGCACTTCTTGTCGAATAAAAAGGCCCTTTTACTAGACCCTGTTTCTTCGCTTATATTTGGTACTGCTGTACTAGAAAAAGATGTATCTTCTGAAATTAGTTATTCAGATTGTGTCCTTCGCATTTGATTATGGCTATGCCACTGCTAGATCTTATTTGGTCACTCATATTTGATACTGCTGGATTAAAAACAATGGATCTTCAGAAACTCGTGACTTAGATTGTGTTCTTCACGTTCGCGTGTGGCGTTGCCTGTGCTAGATCCTGTTTTGTTGCTTATATCTGGATTAGAAAAAGATGGATCATCTGAAACTATTTACGTGTTGGCATTTCAGTTCTGGTTCTGCCTTTGATAGACCCTGTTTTGTCTCTTATATTTGGTACTGCTTAATTATAAACAAGATAATCTTCCGAGTAGGAAGCCATAGCTAAAGAAAAAGATCTTTCCTCCCAAGCAGATTTTGTAATAGGCTTGCAATGAAGAAAATTAATTGCTTTCAATATATATTTGCAATTTGCAAATTAGTAAACTTGTAAAAGAATTATTTAACATTTTAATGGAGGATATAAGTATCATTTTTTCAATGTATTTAACAGGTGGGTTGCATTTACATCTTATTTTTTTCGTCTTCGTAATCTTAAATTATTTCTTAACATACTATAAAACAAACATATCTTTAACATACTAGAAAAATACATAATTAGTAATTGAAATTCCAATACTCAAACTAATTCTTTGTACATATTGACTTACGATGGATTCCAATCTCATTTTGTTAAGCTTGTCATTCCTTGCACCTCTCTCTTGGCTTCTTCTTCAGAATTACCTTCGAAAATTGATCTCATTTTGTTAGCTTGTCATTCCTTGCCACCTCCCTCTTGGTCTCTTTTTCAAAATTACCTTCGAAAATTGATCTGCCATCTTGGGTGATCCCAATCTTGCTTATGGGTAGTACGGCCTGCTAAGCCAGCCAGCCTGGTGCCATGGAGATTCAACAGATGGACCAACCAAGACCTCACCAAGGGGACTCCTGAGCCAAGAAGTTCCTCTGAGGCGCTATCCAGCCAACGACGAGCAAGGTCAGCCAGGTCAGCCCCAAGCTCCTCCTAGCTCGGTCACCTTAACGCAGACCCTAATCCAAATCGGGGTGGGGCGAGTCAGTCGGGTGCATGGTGACCCACGCTCCCCAAGCATCACATGAATCAGATATCCAACCGAATAAACCAGACACGACCCAACAAACCCCCAGCTCAGGGTGTCTCCTGCGCCTCAACTCTCTCAGGGCGTCTCATGCGCCACGAAAAGGACAAGAAATCCTTTTCTATTTTGTTAATGAAAAATAATACATTCGTTATTTTTTGATATATGATATAATTTTATGAGTTAAAAAAGATGCATACATTATTTTTTTTATATATGATATAATTTTATGATGACAAAGGATATATGCATCATTATTTTATTCATCCGTTGTTTTCTATCCGACCAAGATCGATTTTAAATCCTAATTTATCCCCGGATGAATTACACTTTTTTTCTCTTTAAATTTTAATGAAATAAATAATAAAAAAATTACTTCAATTTTTTTTAATTTTATTTTTCGCTCTCAAGTAGACAGAACGCCTTGAGACAGAACGTTAAAATTCAGACCGCCAGATCATTCTACGGACTGACATATGAGTTTCTGATGAGTAATGATGCAGCGAGCGAATTTGCATCGCGAATTCGCATCGCGAACTCGCTGGCGCTGACGTGTACACGTCCAACCTGGAATTCTCTCTCCGAGCGAAAAACCTCAGTCAAAGCGGCCTTTCTCTCTCCGAGCGAAACTTCTCTCCCGCGTGCTTTTCCCCTTCGACGAAGAGCCAAAATCCCTAGTTTTCCTCCCTCAGCCCGCGCTTTTCCCCTTCGACGGCAGCCCTAGTTTTCTCTTCTCCTTCCTCCCGACGCCAGCCCACGCTTTTCCCCTTCGACGCCGAGCCAGCCCACGCTTTTCCCTCAGACGCAGAGCCAGCCGCAAACTCGTCTCCTTCCTCCCGACGCCAGCCCACGCTTTTCCCCTTCGACGGCAGCCCTAGTTTCTCTTCTCCTTCCTCCCGACGCCAGCCCACGCTTTTCCCCTTCGACGCCGAGCCAGCCCACGCTTTTCCCCTTCGACGCAGAGCCAGCCCACTCTTTTCCCCTTCGACGCAGAGGCATCGCGAACTCGTCTCCTTCCTCCCGACGCCAGCCCACGCTTTTCCCCTTCGACGCAGAGCCAGCCCACTCTTTTCCCCTTCGACGCAGAGGCATCGCGAACTCGTCTCCTTCCTCCCGACGCCAGCCCACGCTTTTCCCCTTCGACACAGAGGCATCTCGAACTCGTCTCCTTCCTCCCGACGCCAGCCCACGCTTTTCCCCTTCGACGCAGAGGCATCTCGAACTCGTCTCCTTCCCTCCCGACAAGCAGTGAAGAGGCGACAAGCAGAGGTTTCCAGGTAGAGTTCTTTCCTACTGTGGGTGTGATTTTTCTCCCGTGTCGCCGCCCTCCTCTCCTCCGACGATCTCGTTCAGCAATGCCAACATTGTTTTTAAGATCTTAAAATTCTGAAGATCATGTTGGAAAAGTAGATAAATGAATGAAATTGTTTGTTTTTGAGTATAAAGATTCTGGAAGTGTAGGATCTTTCAGTTGAAGAACACATACCTGTTGGAACGTGCTGAGGGAAACTAAAATGGAGCCTCCAATCCACACACTGTACTTCCTCTCCGACGGCACCACCACCTTAATCTTCATGTTGCTCGGCGCCAGGGCCGATTTTGTTGTGAACCTATGTTCATTAGAAAGAACCGGTTTTCACGTTGAGTTTATATCCTTATGCTACCATTAAGAATTTGAATATTCTGTTATTAACTTGATGTTTTGTTGTTCCCATGATCATTCATTCTGGATTCTGGAAGTGTAGGTTAAGGGTTTAGGTTGCATTCATCCATGATTCTAAACCATAAGTATGACTCTATCTATGTTCATTAGAAAAAACTGATTTTGTTGTGATTATATCTTTGTGCTACTGTTAGAAGGATGTAATTTAGTTTTGTTAGATAATTGATCCTAAAGTAAATCACCAAGAACTAGTGGCACTTGGTTAAGAATCTGGAAGGTTAATTCAAGATCAGTGATTCTTTTATGAATGACATGAACAGAGTTTATTTGCAACCCTAAAACTAGAGCTTTATCTTTGTTCCTTTTTCCTGTTCGCTCAATGATTCACAATCCTAAAACTAGAGACATGAACAAAGTTTAATGGTACTTAAAAGTTTTTTCTTGTAAAATCTGATTGTTGGTGAAAGAACTTAATTTGTATGGTTCTTTTTAATTAGTATGGTTTTTGTTTAATTAGAATGTATTTCATCAATTTGTGGTCGAATAGTTTGTTTTCTTTTTTTCCCTTTTGCTCAACTAATGAAATTTTGAATATTAGGTAGTCATTTCATGGGATCATCAAGGAACAGCAGCAATCATAATGCCAAATTTGAAAATGTAACATGTAGGGAATGTGGACTAAGAGCATTGGTGTTAGTATCTAGATCGACCAAGAACCCAGGAAGACTCTATTATGGATGTAAGCATCATGGCTGGTTAAAGTGGGTGAACGACGTGGCTATGTTTGATGAAGATAGCAATAATACCTGTTTTAGGAGTTTGGCAAGAGTAGAGACAATACAGTCAAGGTTTGGGAGTCAACAAATTTCTGATCGTGGTCATAATCTGGGAAATTGGAATGGTTCGAGAATTGTCATGGTATTAGTGACTGCTTTAGCAGACGGGTATCCTGTTGAGGCTACAAGAACTCAAGAAGCTACAATGAACAATAAACCTTTGGTCTGATTAAACTGATTTTCATTATGTTGCTTTCTTGAATTACACTTATAGGTGTGTGTGATAATCAGTGCCACCCAGTTTGGACGGCTTGACAAAGACAACTGAGTTTGTTAAGATGATGATGAAGATTTTGTTATGATTTCGAAAGTGAATGTTTTTGATAGATATTAATAGCCCTTTGAAGTGTTCATGGTTCATTAGATCCTTCTTTTAACCAATCTTAAGAATATGAAATGACCAACTCAGAAAACTTAAGACACAAGGCAATGTGCATCTAATGGTGGAATAAGTAAATGAATTTAAACAAACAAAAGTACTAGTTGACGTCTTTTATCATTTCAATCTGAGAGTTATAGACAAGATAAAATGGAGAAGCCAGTAATATGTATCACTAACCTGTTTGGCTAAGCCAGTAATCTGCTGCAGGTCACCTGCTGCACCAGTGGTCACCTCAGTATCCCCAAAGATCACCACACATTCGACAGTCAACAACCTGAAAGATAAAAATGGTGTTGCATTTTAAACAAATGAAGTGAATTGAAGTGGCTTGAAAATTATTAAGGAAACTTACAAGTCCACAGCTGTTGAAAAGTGTTGCAAGCTCTTCTTCATAATGCATAAATCCTAACACTTGGAAACAAAATTATTTAAAGATTCTCAAACAAATTGACAAACAACTCATTGGCTTATGACACTTGACTTATGAATGCATTAGGAAGTTTAGAAAAGCAACCCATTTGCAACAGAATGGTTTGTTCCAAAATCATACATTGGCTTGTAGCTACGGGAAATAAATCATACATTGGCTTCTAGAAATTAACTGAAGAGCAACCCATTTGCTGGTTCGGAATACCACTAGATAAGTTCAAAAAACATTACCAATTCACTAGATTCATACACAGGTTTGTTCCAAAAGCGACACAAAACGGGATTACTAAAGGGAATACGATAGTAAGCTGTATTGCTGGGATGGTGCTGGGGAGCAAGGTCTCCCTCTCTTGCTGGGATGGTGCTGGGGAGCAAGTTCTCCTGTAACGAATTCTGATGCAAAACAAAATAAATAAATAAATAAATAAATAAATAAATAAAGAGATAAGCAAAGCTGATATCAAATAGAATTGGTGATATCAAATAGATAAGCATAGATCACTTTGTGCAGAATCGTTGTGTGTCGTCCATAAGACTGATAGTGTATCACAAATTAACTTAAGGTTAATAGTTGGAACCAAGATCAAAATTCAGAAGTACTCATAATTAGTGTATCACAAAACATAGAAGGTAACTTTTGAAATATAATGTTTTGTTTCAATCTATTGCGGATCTAATCTGACAAGTTCTTGCACACTAAGCTACATGAAAATAAAAAGATACGCTCATGAAAATTGTTCTTTGAAATTGATACGCATTTGAAATCTGACAAGTTCTTGCACAATGAGCTACACAAATTCAGAGATATAATCCAGAGAACTTCAGCAAGTTGACATAAAAAATAGCAAGTTGACACAAATCCAGAGATATAATCCAGAGATCTTCAGCAAGTTGACATAAAAAACAACAGGTTGACAATGAATTTCTAACACAAGGAATTGACACACCTTTGCACAACTAAACAGGTATAATCCAAAGATCTTCAGCTACAAGTCACCTTTGCATACCTATAACAAAGAATTCTATAATTAGTATATAAAGTAGAAATTATATCAATTGCTAAAGCATAATAAATCAAACCTTCTTTTGGGTCTTTGAAATTGATTTCTTCACAATTTGTTCTATCTTAGACTGTTTCCTCTTTGTGGGTAGACGACCTCGAGATTGAACTTTTAATGGAGAGTGTATCACTTTTGCACTAGATGTAGATTCTTCATTCAATTTTTCACAATCTTTTTCAGCTCTTGAATGATCAATAGCAAGTAACTTTTCACGTGCGTCTTTCAAGATTTCCACCAAAATAGAACAATTATCTTCATTTCTTGCCCCAAGATGTTGAACCTCTTGAATCAATGGAGTGAGAAGCTTATTTCGATGTCTTTCTCCATCACAAGCATATTCATCATAGATGTTAGTGATACTTTGATATCCACGTTTAATATCTTTACGCCATCGGTCCATAATATAATTCATAGGAATTTCAATCACCTTATTTTTTATCAACACAGATATCACATGCCTACATAGAATTCCTCGAAACTCAAATAGACGACATAGACACTTCACTTGGCAATTTAACTCGGTGTAATGCACACTAAAGGAAACATCTCGTAAGGGTTCTCCATTTTTTCCTAACATTGTTTCTACGACTTCAAATATCAAAGTTGTCCCTTCTTGCTTGACCAATGAGGTATTGCAAAACATTAATCCTCTTACTTCATCTTGGAACAACTTAAATAAGTTGTTAGTATAGAATCTTTGAAATTGCCTTTCAATCGGATAACCAGTTATTATTGGTATGCTAGAATTAAAAGAACCAAAATCCAAACTTTTTTCCTTTTCAATCTTTTTTTTCAAAGCATTATCATACTGCTCAACAAATTGCTTTAAGGATGTTTTAGAATGAACATAGTCATCAAAAAAAGCATTCATGCTTTCACTTCTTTGAGATGTAGACATACCTGCCCAAAAGGTATCTTTGACGTATACAGGTATCCATCTATTACGTTCTTCATACAGAGATTTCAACCAATCATTATTCTGTAAATTAAACTCATCAATCATTTTCATCCAATTCTCTTCACATTTATCAACTGTCAGGGAATTATAAACAATGTTCTTCAATTGCTTCTTTATCAATTTATACTGAGCATGACCACTTAATTTTGCTGGAAGTTTTTTCATGATATGCCATAGGCATAAACGATGATGAGAATTTGGAAATACCTCTGCAATTGCAATTGACATGGCACGACATTGGTCTGTGATTATAGCCTTTGGAGCACGTCCGAGCATACTTGTCAACCACGATTTAAACAACCATATGAATGTTTCTGAATCTTCGCTTGATAATAATCCACAGCCAAGCAAAATAGATTGACTTAACTCTAATAAATGGAGCAAATGACATGTCATAACTATTTGTCAAATAGGTTGTATCAAAAGTCACAACATCAGAAAAATAATCATATGCAGCCCTACATCTTGCATCTGCCCAAAAAACATTTCTTATTCGAGATTCTCCATCTAAATCAAGCACATAAAAAAAATTTGAGTTTCGACTTTGCATGCGACAAAAATAAGTACTCAAGGCTTCAGCATCTCCATCCCCTAACCTCAATCTTCTAGCTTCTAAAATATAATTTCTACACTTTCTCTCATCAAATGATAAATTTTCATAGCCTCCAGCCTCAACTACAAATGAATGAAAACTTTTACTCAAAGTTATTCCAGCTTGATCATTTAATTCCAATTTTCTCTTTGTAAAAGAATCCAATACTTTATTGCATCTAAAGTGTCTTGACTTTCCGGGGCTCAAAATATGATTATGCTCAAGGTAGACACTAGTGATCACAAAACTTTCATCATTCTTAATAACAACATTAATCTTAGCTTTGCAATTCGTTTTCACAATAGGTCGAGGGTATAAAACATTTTTTGCTTTAGATACTGTCTTACCATGTTTGGCACATCCAATAGAGAAATATTTTTGCTTCCCATCCTCTCCATTTTTCCCACCTAGTTTGGAAATACCAAAACCAGTATTTTGAGCATAAGATTTATAAAAAGATCGAACCTCCTCTTCAGATGAAAAAGTCATTCCAATCTCAGGAATTTTGACTTCATTTAAACTAGATGGGTCATGCATAGGCTCATTGTTACTCGCTGCCTCTTTTGAATCGTTGTTGCTTTGTTTTATGACACTTTCGTCACCTACAGTTAAACGCAATTTCATGACAGATAAATAACTTAACTCAAGTCAATAAAACAATTCAAACAGATATGCTACATTACATTTACATAACTTAGAGGGCATTCGGCTTAGCATGCTAAATGGAAAGCTTAAGTCATTCAAAGAACCCTAATTCTCAACCGTAATCTAACCCAATAATAAAGACATTGAACAATCTATACATACCAGATATCGGTGTTTGACAATTTTCGATCGGATTGAAGGGAGATGGAAGGGAGAGGGGCTCCATCCTTCACGCCTCCTTCGCTGACCAATGCTCGCTGCGAAGAAAAAAACACAACGAGAAGCCACAAATAAAATCAGTTTTTTCTAATGAACATAGATAGAGTCATACTTATGGTTTAGAATCATGGATGAATGCAACCTAAACAATGGCGGAGCCAGAAATTATAATCTACCCGGGCTAAATTTTTTTTAAGACACTTGAACATATAACAATTAGAAATTAATATTAAAATTATCGATCAAAAAAATTTTGATCGTTAATGTATTTTGTGAACCAAAATCCATACAATCCAAATCCATACAAAGTTTCAAGATAATCAACTAAAATTCAAAGTTTCAAAGGTGATACTTTAATTGCCGCTCTAGTTGTAATTTCCAATTGAAGAACTTTCACACCATCAACTTTCTACAAAAAATAGAAAAAAAAATTAGCATAGATAACTCACAAAGTAAAAAAAATCATTTTATGATTGATATATACATACACATGTTATTGAAGTTGTGCTCTACGATTCTTCAAAGTATAATATTCATCAATTATAGAATCTGAATCAATATTTGAAGCAAACTCTCTCTCAATTTAGATAATCATAAAATCTGTCAGAAAATCCTCTCCCATTCTATTACGAAGAACTGTTTTGACATGCTTCATAGCCGAAAATGCACGTTTTATAGTTGTCGTAGAAACAGGCAAAGTTAACACTAGACAAATCAACTTGTCAATCAAATAATAGTATTGGAATTTTTTTTTGTTTCAAACAACCCTTGGCACAATTCTAAGATAGTGAACATATTTTGAAAATTTTCATAACAAATCACATCAAGCTCATAATGCTGTAGTTGATAGTTCAAATTATGCATTTCTTGTTCGGTAAAATCCTCAGGATAATACTTCTCAGCGAGAGTACAAATCTTATCAATGTTGAACCAATTAAAATTATCTTTTGGATCCACAGCAGAGCTAAGTATAAGAACTTCTATTGAAGCAATCACAGCATCATGAAGCCCTTGGGAAAGAGTAGCAATCGCCGAAGAGAAAAAGAGGAATCGACGAACAACAGGTGAGGAGGAAGAAACTGACACGAAAACAGAGCCACGGAGGAGCAATCAAGCCAATAGCAAGTGAGGAGGATGACGAAACGCCACGGAGGAGCAATCGTAGTCGACGGACGCAGGTGAGGAAGAAGATGAAACGTTGGAAAAGAAAACTCAGTAGGCGAAGAGTGATGAAGGAATAAGAATATTAATTATCGATTTTTACTTATGTATCCCAAGAAAAAAAAATTTAAAAAACTAATAATATGAAGTGTCGTGCACAAGAAGAAATAAAATAAAAGAATAAAATAAAAATGGAATACATAGCAATTAGCGTGCAAAACAAGGAAACGTAATAAAAGAGTATATTTCGAAATAAAATTCGGTGTGGACGGCATGGACGGTAG
The DNA here is from genome assembly GCA_024364735.1 of Boesenbergia rotunda. Taxonomy (NCBI): domain Eukaryota; kingdom Viridiplantae; phylum Streptophyta; class Magnoliopsida; order Zingiberales; family Zingiberaceae; genus Boesenbergia; species Boesenbergia rotunda. The sequence goes on along the minus strand of JAGFNQ010001835.1, from coordinate 1,483,260 downwards.
GGGCTAAATTTGAGATTGGGCTCCGGGCTAAATCAATATTCAATTGATAAAATTATAAAAAATAAAGATCATGTCTATGTTTGAAAGGAAAATTGACCCCGGGCTATAGCCCGGGTAAGTTATCAATTGGCTCCGCCCTTGAACCTAAACCCTTATCCTACACTTTCAGAATCTTTATACTCAAAAACAAACAATTTCATTCATTTATCTACTTTTCCAACCTGATCTTCAGAATTTTAAGATCTTAAAAACAATGTTGGCATTGCAGAACGAGATCGTCGGAGGAAAGGAGGGCGGCAACACGGGAGAAAAATCGCACCCACAGTAGGAAAGAACTCTACCTTGGAAACCTCTGCTTGTCGCCTCTTCTCTGCTTGTCGGGAGGAAGGAGACGAGTTCGCGATGCCTTTGCGTCGAAGGGGCAAACCGTGGGCTGGCGTCGGGAGGGAAGGAGACGAGTTCGCGATGTCTCTGCGTCGAAGGGGAAAAGCGTGGGCTGGCGTCGGGAGGAAGGAGAAGAGAAAACTAGGGCTGCCGTCGAAGGGGAAAAGCGTGGGCTGAGGGAGGAAAACTAGGGATTTTGGCTCTGCGTCGAAGGAGAAAAGCACGCGGGAGAGAAGTTTCGCTCGGAGAGAGAAAGGCCGCTTTGACTGGGGTTTTTCGCTCGGAGAGAGAATTCCAGGTTGGACGTGTACACGTCGGCGCCAGCGAGGTCGCGATGCGAATTCGTGATGCAAATTTGCTCGCTGCATCATTACTCGATTGGAAAATATTGAAGAACTCGAGAATTTTTCAAGCTGAATTAATATTCCTGAATAAGAAATTGTGGCCCCCGGGTGCAACTACCAAGAGGTTCCATAACTAATCAAGTAGACACCGGTCAATTCCTAACTGTAGCACACTGTTCATTAATTTTAGCTAGAAAAGACAATCCTAGAATGTTAATGGCGAAATGACATATCATTTATACCTTTAGATTTAATGAAAAAATTTTATAGGGTTAAATCGGCCACCTTTAAAATTAATTGGTTCAAAAAATTTGATAACTGAATTAAAAAAATAATAAGAAAATAAGAATTATTGATAATAAATTAATTGGTTAAAAAATTAGATAACTGAATTAAAAAAATAATAAGAAAATAAGAATTATTCATAATAAATTAATTGGTTAAAAAATTAGATAACTGAATTTAAAAAATAATAAGAAAATAAGAATTATTGATAAATGACGATGACATCACAAACAAAGTGATAGAAACATAGCAAAGATGAAGAAAAAAATAACATAGAATAATAATTTTGGATGATATTATTGTTATAGCCAAAGTAATTATATATATATATATATAATTGTCTAAACTATTATCGAAAGATTAAACATATTATATAATAATAGTAATTAATATAATAAATTTAGAAATATTATCGTTTGCTATTAATTCATGTTGATTATGATTATGATATCAAATATTTAATAAATATCAATTAATTTATTATCTATTATTGCTTTCTTTGCTATCATTATTTCCTCATGGGATGGATTGATTGTTAAGACATAAGTATTGACACTTTGAGATATGGAGGTCAAAATTTGATAAAGTCAGTGTACCCTCCTCCTCACATGCTAGCCACATTATCCGGGCTATTAGTCCTCGTAATTTACCTCCACCATGATGACCCTAGGACGGGTTGGTGGGGGTGCTAGAGGTGAATGAATCACCTTTTATGCCACTTTTATTTTCTATCATTACCCTTAATAAACTCAACGGGACTGTCCAGACGTTAAATTTGATTGCCAACTTGGAAAAGCATTATCTAGATAATGACTTAATGAATATATCAACAATTTAATTTTCTATAGAGATATAAGAAACTGAAAGATGTAATTATGAAAAAAGATATTATAGTCAAATAATTTCAGATGTCACGTTATCTATAATATTATATTCAACTTTAGTGTTTGAGTGAGAGACTATAAGTTACTTCTTTGAAACTAAGGAAATAAGATTTTGCTTAAAAAATATAATGTATTTACCCAATCTGTATCATTGTAGGCAATCAACTCTCATGAGAACTGATGATATAAAAGAAGATCATATAAAATAGTGTCTTTGAGATAACAAAGAATTCTCTTAATATTTTTCCAATGGTCTTCAATAGGAGAATCCATAAATTGAAAGACACGATTGACAACAAAAGCAATATCAAGTTGTGTGATGATGCCATATTATAGGGAACCAACAATGCTTTGGTATATCTGGGGTCAACCATTGAAGAAAAGAATGAAGATGTAGTGAACAAAGGATGAACATCTATAGATAGTAATAATCTAATCATTTTAGTTTTGACTGCCATGCTAAAACTATCATTGAAGTCAATACCTGATTGTTGATTAAAATCTCTAGTAATAAGGTAAGTCTTGTAACGTTCAATAGATATATCCATCTGCATGATACTTGATTCAGTAAGCCCATTTAGAGTCCACAATATTCATAGATGGAGTACGAGGAACTAAGCTCTAAGTTTCATTGCGGACAAGAGCATCAAACTCTATAATCATTGCAGCATTTCAATTTAGATATTTGACTTTTATATAAAGTTAGAAAGTTCAACAAAATTTGAAGAAGTGATAAGAGCATGTGGAAGAAGACAATGAGTGGAAACAAGTCGACATCGTACATAAATATCGCTTAGAGGAAGCATTTAATGAGGAGTATCATTATCAAAGCTACTCGAAGAAGAGTGGATAGGCAAATGGGAATTAGAACTAGAGAGTGGGTCTCTATTAGCCTCTAAGTCGGTAGGAATTAGTGGAGATTGAGCATGATCCAAAATATCATCTCCTCGTGTACTTTTAGTATATCCTATTGGAGCAATCTATGGGATTTGAATATATCACTCGATGATATTAGAAAGATATCTTAATTATCTGAAGGAGGGTCTGATGTAGTGACAACAAATGGAAAAAGAGATCATCAAACATAACATGTCGAGGAATATATATCCGCCTGGTGAAAGTAATGGTACTCATGATGCAAATTACAATAACCAAAGAAAATAAGTTGTTGAGAGCAATGGTTAAACTTATGTTTAGAGTAAGGTCATAATTTGGAATGTGATTATAAAGTCTTCCAATAGCCTTTTATTTTGAAGTAGTTGAGTGGGTAAACGATTGATAAGGTAGACTAAGGTTTAGACGATGTTATCCCAAATTTTAAGTGCAACTGAGGCATGACTAAGAAGAGTTAAGACAGTTTCAATTACATGATATTTTTTCCTCTCGACAGATCCATTTTGCTCAGAAGTGTGAGGATAAAATACTCAATGAAGGATGTCGAAGGAGGTAAAATAATGATGAAGCATTTGATACTATACTCTCTAATCAGAATAAAAGGAAAGTATTTTATGATCATGTCTTGGAGGTCATAGAGACACAGGAAAGATGAAGAAAGAACAAACATAGAACAATAATTTTCGATGATGTTATTGCTATAGCAAAGGACTTATTTATACAATATGATTAAATAATAAAGGAATGATTAAATGTGACATACAATCATAATAATTTTAATCATAGCAATGAATATAATAAATTTGAAAATATTATCTTTTGCTATCGTTTCATGTCAATTTTGATTATGATGTCAAATATGGTAAAGTTTGTTGGATTAAAATCAATTCGAGAATATTATCCATTATTGCTTTCTTTGCTATTATTATCTCCTGATAAACTCAATGGCAGTGCCCGAAAGTTGAGTTTGTCTTCTAACTTAGTAAAACGTTATTTAGATAATGACTTGGCGAATATATCGACAATTTAATTTCTATAGGGAAGTATGAAATTGAAAGTAATCGAGTCACCACAAGTTTGTGAACAAAATGAAAATTAATCTCCACATGATTGGTACGAGTATGAAAAATTGGATCTGTCGGAAGATAAGTCACTCCAATATTGTCATACTAGACAAAAAGGCGAAATCGCTCGCCCCAAGCGCCCCCACCGCACCTGTCCCAAGGCCATCACGAGGGAGGTAAATCATGGTCCCCGAAGTAATTAATGCACAGTTGGGCCGAGAATTGATACACCAAACGCCTAGAGTTTTAATCCAGTGCGCCTCGCGCGACTCGAACCCATGATCTCTTAGACAACACCCCCATGCACTAACCACTCCGGATCCCTATGGGGACCCAATATTGTCATACTAGATTATGGGTGTAGTGGTTGGATAAAGATCTAATTCTGAAAGAAAAGATTGCCGCCAAATAATTTCGGACGTTGCGTTAGCTATAACTTTATATTTAGCTTCAGTGTTTAAGAGAATGAGTGTAGGTTGCTTATTTGAAAACCAAGAAATAAGATTTCACCTAAGAAGTATGACATACCCAATAGTAAAACGTTTATCTTCAGGAGATCTAACCTAATCTAAATTACTATAGACAATTAACTCTCATGAGGACTAACAACATAAAAGAAGACTATGTAAAATAGTGCATTTAAGGTAGCAAAAAATTCTCTTAATACCTTCCCAATGGTGTTCAATAGAAGAATGCATAAATTGATATGCACAATTGATAGCGAAAGCAATATCAAGTCATGTGATGATAACATATTCTAACAATATTTTTGTTAAACATCATAACAGTATTGACGACACATATGAAGCAGATTTGATAACTATAGTTGGTACTATCAAAATTTCATTTTATTAAATTATAGTGATTCATTCAGAAAATGGTATTCATCTATTTTCTTTGTTTGCACAATTGGAAAGTACATTTCATTTCACTTTTATTGAGGTAGTACAGTAATGCAAATATAATTTCTAACTTACTCTTTTAAATTTTGTAGATAATTGGTGTTTCACTTTTTGGCATTTTGTTGTTGAATATAATTGAGTGACTTGCTTAAAACTTGCATGTGGTACGATATTTTATGAACTTCGTTTTATTATGATGTGTTAAAACATTCGAATATCTGACATTCAAGTACTATGCAGTTGGAACATTGTTGGATGCTTTTAGACAAGGCTGGAAAGAATACAAGAATCGGTCTATCCTTCTTGGAAGTTTGGCATGTCTTGCTTTATTTCAATGTTGCTCTAGCTCCTGGTTATATCATGACAATACTCTCGGTGCATGCATGAATGCTATGTATTCACAAAATGGAAGTTACAAAGTGACTTTTGGTTTTATAAGTATTGTTTATGTCGAATGAATTTCATAATGGTTGTGGAAAATTGTGAAGGCATTCTTCCAGAGTCTGTATTCTGCATAATATATTTTTTATAAAAAACTAAGAGTCTACTTGATGAACCTAATTTGTGGTGAAGTTTAGTCTGTATTATACATAATATATGTGTTACGTTCGGATTTTCTTTTGATTGAGATCTATGAACAATCTGTGAACAACTGAAAGAATAAAAAGAGATAAATGTTGATCTATGAGCAACTTAGTATTGAAATTTTGTGGTTGTACTAGATCTAATTTATCTTCTCTAGTTATTTCTAGAGATTCCGTCAATAATTTATCAGTATAATGAAACATTTTTAATGAATTTCTTTGTTTACTTGAGAATAACATTTTTAATGAATTTCTTTGTTTGCTTGAGTTATCATATTTGACCAAATTGTATCAACAATATGTTGATTGAAGGTCGTCTACAACTAATGCCAAGCCAAGATTCATCAACACCGACCCATGACAATGATTGATCAACCCCGACCCATGACAATGAAGATGTGGAGAAGCACATACCAAAGTGTTCTTACAATTGATAAGCTTGCATAGAAAAGGAAGCACAATAAGGATCCTCACATACATAGATGTTCCGGAAGGAATCAACGTCGACGACCAGTCTCCAGGGTTCGGCCCACGCGGACGCTGACGATTGAAGAAGAAGTCACACCCTGCAAGATTAACATGAGCCTTAGGGGAACATGCCGTAGGTTGTCCGGCGGAGCACACTCCGATGCTCAAGTCAGTGCCTTTATGGAGAAGATGAAGGAAAGGCAAGACAATAAATGTGTAAGAAAGAATGCCTCCTCCCCTTACCAGAGGGGTTGGGATACCTTTTATACTTGCGGCGGCTGCCTTGGTGCGTCCCCATGATCTATGCCACATTCCCCCCTTCGTCGGTTACCGGATAGCCTTTCAAACGGTCCATGTCATTATTAAGTTCGACCCGTTGCGACATTTAAGGGTCATGATGGCTCCGTGATAGAGGGGATGCTTATCCGCAGATTCGAGAAAAAAGGAGGACCGATACTTAAGGTTGAATGCTGCTTGGGCTCTGCTTCCCCGAGGTGATCTCGGGGTCTTCTGGCCCGGAAGGTCCCTGGCGCTTCGCTTCCCCGAGGTGGTCCCAGGACCCGACTTCCCGGGGTGATCCCGGGAGGGATTTTCTGATCTACTTTGCAGGGTGTGTTTACCGCGGGGGCCCTGGAGGCTCCTCTTCCTGAGAGGTTCCGGGGAGCTCTGAAAGGGGAGTCGCTCGGACTTGCCACATCTTGCTACCCAGCTTCTTCAACCCACGTGTTTTGCCACGGGCTATTCACCCATCACAAGTCCTTCCCTTCAAGTCTGATCGAAGGAAGTGTTGTTGACTGATCGAACTAGTGTGATGATGAAGAAGTTGTGTCCCAGTGGGTCCTTGCACCCGTTACTGCTCCTTTAGTAGTTATACGAGGTCCTAGGATTGTAGAATTTGTCCCGGGTCCCGAGAAAATCCCTTTTTGGTTTTGTCCTCCCCAAAAGGCTTCTATGACTTTCGAGGTACCACAATGATACTTGTCCATCCGTTATAAAGGCGCATGACTCTCTTTGATGGCGACAAGGTCCTTTCGCGAATGCCCCATCGCCACGTGCTTCAACGACTCTCTTCACGACCTCTTACTGGCGTGCGCAGCTGTAGCTGGCTCACGTTAGACGACTGTTCTCTGGTGCTTCCCTGATGTGGCAGTTTCTTGCTTTCCACGTGCCTTGCCCCTATTGCATTCATGCAGGCGGCTTCCTCTGTATAAGGAGGGAAGGCGAAGACGTTTAACCAACTTTTGGCTTCGTAGCTTGGTGCACCTCGTCTTCATCTTCTTCTCTAAGAACTCTTCTTAACGTAAGTTATTTGCCTCGCCTCTTCGAGAGTGAGGCCGGATGCTTTGCAGATGGCCATTGAGGCCTACGGCATCTCGGCCAAGATGGCGGTGGTGATGCCTAAGGTAGACCAGACGCTTGTGGAGCCTCCTATAGGATTTTTTTACTTTCTTCTTAGGGCAAATAGAGTCGGGGCTCCGCTTCCTCATTCCTCCTTTCTTCATGAATGTGACCTCCTATTTCGATATCCCCCTCTACTAGATGGCTCCCAATGCCTTTGCTCAGATGGGGGCGTATATTATCTTCAAGTTCTTTGACCTCCCCTTGACTCCTTGTCTCTTTCATTCCTTCTTCATTCCGATAGGCTCCCAAGGGGTTGTAAGATCGTTGACGTTTGCTAGAGGGGGGGGGGGGGTAAACAACACTTTCATCGAATTCACTCTACAAGAGGGTTTCCACAATACAAACAATATAATGAAAAACAAGAGAACCAATGCTAACACCTTCATTTACTTGGTATCCACCTCCAAGAGGTGACTAATCCAAGGATCCTTCGGTGGATCACTCCCCGGATGCCCTCCGGCTAGCCCTTGTCACTCCTTGTGGGTGGAGAAACCTTGCCACAACACCTCGACAATATCTGAGCTCTTAGACTACTATTTGGCTTTTAACCACAGCCAAATTCGTCGAGAAGCCTCAGCCAAAATTGAGTCCCTTTAAATAGAACTCTAGGCTAATTATCCCGCTACCAGTCGACTGCCCCTAGGGCAGTCGATTGGCTCGCCTTAAAGGTTAGCCAATGGCTAGCCTAACAACTAGTTTTTGGGATGACCAGTTGACTGCCCCAGGGGCAGTCGATTGGTCCAGGGTCAAGTACATACTGTGAGTTTCAGCTCTCGCTAGCAGTCGACTGTTACATTACCAGTCAACTGCCCAGCTTACAACATCCCTCTTCCTCACTCCAACGACCCTCCTCCATGCGTGCCTTCAGGTACACTCCCTTGGCTTGCCCCTTGAAGTCTTCTTCCACCGGCTATCATCCCTCGGATGCGCACACAGGCCTTCTCTTGGCTTGCCTTCATGCCACCCTTCACGTGTGCCCTTTATGACTTAGCTGACTCTTCACCAACAGCCTTGACTGTTGCCTTCGCACCCTCTTCGTCTTCAGCTCCCGTCCCTCGGATGCACACAAGCTTCCAGTTTGTCTCCATGTCATCCTTCACGCATGCCTCGAAGTCCACACCCTCGGCTCATCATCCCTGCTATCCAAGGTCCCTCGGGTGCACACAAGCCTCCAGCTTGTCTCCATGCCACCCTTCACCATTCCGAAGCCGTCTAGCTAAGTCAATATGTGTAACCTGCACAACCTGCACACTCACATACACATATTAAATCACAAGGGAAAACCTAACTTAAACTCTTTCCACAAACATCAAAACATATGGTCACTCCGGACCATAGATTGCCTCAACAGGGGTCTTTAGATTTTTGGCGCGTCCGGGCCATAGGTTCTTAGGAGGGTTCCCTTCTTCGCACAAAGGGTGGAAGGAGAGATTCTTCTTCATCCAACTGCTTGTGCGACCCTTCAGTCCTCTTCGCTGGGTAGAGGCTCTACTAACTCCCCCATCTCTAGGGGAGTTTCTCCAGAGTCCCGCGTACCAGCGCACTAGGAACGTACTCTCCGGCATGGAGTTCAGTGGCCCTGGACTGGTGCAGAGTGAGGAGCTCATGTACCGAGTGGGCCTTAGCCCCAAAGTAACCCAGATCATCCCCAGCCTTAGTATGTTCGTCTTTTCCATTAATGCTCATTAGTTCTAACTGATGTTTCCTTGTCTGGCTATTGCAGAGGAAGTCATGTTCCCCCGGGCGATGCATCGACTTATCAAGTGGGAGGAGGCCAACACGAAGGCGTTGGCTCCTCCTCCTATCGCTCCCGATGCACCTTCTGTGCCCACTGAATCCTCAGAGGGGACCGCCGAATCGTCCCGTGGGCCTGCTTCGCCAGCAAGGGTAGAGGCTACTACCGTACCCCCGCCATTTACGAACCAAGGGACTTCCGGTCAGTCAGTTGACCCTCGGGTGGACATCCCTTCAGAGGGTGACTCGCCTCCGGTTGCTGTCCATTCGGAGGAGGTCGGCGAGGGGTCTTTGCCTCCTACTACCCCCTCAACGATCCGATTCGTTGATCGGCAGAAAAAGCGGACTCCGGAAGTCTCAGGCCCTAGACGAAAAAGGCTGCGCTCGGGTGGCCCCAGCATCCTTCGCTCTGTCCCTGAGGAGGATGTTTCTCCTTCCGAGGGTGGGGAATCCATTCCTCTATCTTCCCCTGTTCCGCCAGTCGTTGTTCTGGAGGCAAGAATCCAATCCTCAGTCTCTCCTTCAATCAACCCTGCCGAGACTCCTAAGGGTAAGGAAGTATTGCCCACCCAATATCGAATGCAACTCAACCGCATTCAAAAGAGGCTAGATGCGGCATTGGAGACTTTCATGCAATCTTTCCCTCTAGTGCAATTAAAGGGGGTTCCCGCTGAGGGACCCTTTCCCATGGGGACTTCCAGCTCTGAGGAGGGTGATTGCAGCCCTTCTACACTGCCCCCCGGAGCTCCTGTTGTCTAGCTACTTCCTCCACGCAGGGGCTTGTCGCCTTCTGAGAGTCGGGCTGACACCTCAAGGTCCCAAGGAGGAGCAGTCGTACGAGTCTCTGCGGGACCTCTAACCACTCTCCGCGAGACCCTTCTGAAGGTGTATGTTGCTGTTATATAGGATGTTTTCTTGTATGTTCTATAATTCCTTGGTGCAATGATAGGCGGCTGAGGACTACCTGACAGCCGACCGTGGCTTGTACGCCTGGCCCCAGATTGAAGTCTTGCTCCGCCGAGCCCTGAGAGCAGAGGTCCTAGCTGACCATGAGCACTGGGCGGGACTTATGCAAGTGAGGTCAGCAGGGCTCTACAGGCGAAGGTGGAGCATCAGCTGGATACCCTGCTGGCCAAGGAGTCCGCCCTACAAAGTTCCCAGCACCGGGAAGGTTTGGCCTCCAAGAGGGCGGTGACCCTTACCAATGACCTGCTCCGGGTGACGCAAGTGCGAGATCAGTTTCAAAGAAAAGAGAGAAAGTTGTTGGGAGATATCCAACTTATGGAGGTCTCGACCGAGAGGTTGAATGCACGCGTTCAGAACCAAGCGCAGCAACTTGGCCAGAAGGAGTTCGACCTCATGATGGCGATTGATCACTTGCCTGTCTTCGAGGATGATCTAGCCCAGGCTCGATCGTGTTGATGCAGTCTGGCCCGGTTGTTGTTTTGGTGTTTGACAATGATTTAAGTTTGGTTGAGCGAATTTGGGTTAAAGTCCTGGTCGAGGACTGGGCATGAGACCCTAGTGAGTGAAGCCAGGTCCTAGCTTGTGAAGCTAGGTTGAAATCCCGGTGAGTGAAGCCGGGTCCTGGTGAGTGAAGCCAGGTGATGGAAAGCTCGGTGAGTGAAGCCGGGTCCTGGTGAGTGAAGTCAGGTGATGGAAATCCCGGTGAGTGAAGCCGGGTCCTGGTGAGTGAAGCCAGGTATTGGAAAAGTCCTAATTTGGAAGGGTTGGGTGAAAAGTCCTAGCTTAGAGGGCTAGGTGAAAAGTCCTAACTTGGAGGGTTAGGTGCAAATTCCCATCCTGGAGAATTAGGTGAAAAGTCCTGGCTTGGAGGGTCAGGTGCCTAGCTTGGAGGGCTAGGTTGGATGAAGTTCTAACTCGGAAGGGTTGGGTGAAAAGTCCTAGCTTAGAGGGCTAGATGAAAAGTCCTAGCTTGGAGGGCTAGGTGAAAAGTCCTAACTTGGAGGGTTAGGTGCAAATTCCCAACTTGGAGAGTTAGATGGAAAATCCTTAGCTTGGAGGGCTAAGGTGGATGGAAACTTAGCTTGGAGGGCTGAGTTTGAGTCCCTGGATCGGTCTAGTGATCGATCAGGGATTCTGGCACGCTGCTCCTTCGTGGATCGGTCTGGTGATCGATCCAGCGATGACTGATCGGTCGGGTGACCGATCAGGGAGCACACAGTGAGGTTGGGAACCTACTGTGCTGCTCCTGATCGATCTGGTGATCGATCAGGGAGTATGCGTTTCACCCATTGACTAGCTCCTGATCGGTCTGGTGACCGATCAGGGAGCGAGCAGTGAGGTTGAGTTCCCTTGCTGAACTACTCCTGATCGGTCTGATGACGGATCAGGATCACTGTGCAGATCGTTCTGGTGAACGATCCAGCATCGCGGGCTTCTCACTAAGATCGATCAGGACGGTTCCTGATCGGTCTGGTAATGACCTAATCGGACTGTTGACCGATCAGGTGACACCCTGATCGGTCAGTTGACCGATCAGAAGGCTTAGCCTACGAAACTCAGAAATCGCCAGATATAAGGGTGGATCGGTCCGGTGAACGATCCACGACCTGGGATCGGTCTGGTGATCGGTCCAGGAGAATCTCAAAGAAATCGCGATTTCTGATTGAGTGTTGGGGATCGATCAGGACGGAGCCTGATCGGTCTGGAACCAGCCTGATCGGTCTGGTGACCGATCAGGAGGATCTCTGATCGGTCCGGTGACCGATCACTTTAATTCAAATATACTGTCAGAAGTCTGTTTTCTCTGCCGATTCTCTGATACACTGCTGATATGTTTTGATATGCATTGCTAAGCCTCTGTTGGAGTGTACAGGTGATAGTAGGTGATTCAAACACTCAAGGAGGGTCAATGGGAGGCTTTCCGTTGAGCAGGTTTGGCTGTTTCTCATTCTCAGGTTTCAACGGGCAGCTGACGCAGCTGGCGACTGACGGAGGCTCAGCTGGAGAGGAGGTCTTCAGTGGACTGAGTGCTCAGGGCGGTCAGTGGGTTCAGGCTGGCTCAGTGGATGTTGATGAAGCTTGTGATGGTGAGCAGAGCTTAAGAGACGAAGCTGGAAGCAGAGGAAAAAGGCGAACAAGACAGAAACTTGGGAAGTTTGGCTGGGCTGTGTTCGTGCTCTCTGTTGTTTTGTGCTTAAGCGATCTTGTTGCATTCCTGTGAGAGCTTTGTGAGTGTTCCTTCTTGTGTGATCTCCTGTACTCAAGTTATATCATTCGTGAGATCTGTGGAGAGGTTTATCTACCGAGAAGGAGGCTCTATCTTATCCGGGTTCATCGGGGCTTGATCTGCCGACGATCAAGGGATCGCCCACCTTACGGGCATGCCAAGGAGTAGGGGCAAGTTATCCCCGAACCTTGTACATCTTCGTCTTAGCGTTTGTTTGGTTTGTGATTCCTTTCTCTGTTTTATTCTTCCTGTTGTATTTTGTTTCCGCTGCTACTAATCTGATCACAAGAAGAAAGTTTTAAAAGAGGGGGCGATTTGAGTGTCTGGCTATATTCACCCCCCCCTCTATAGCCATCTCATCTCCAACAAGTGGTATCAGAGCTTGGGGCTCTGTTCACGGCTTAACATCCAAGAGCTTATCGACAAGATGGCTGGAAGAGAAGGAATGAGCACAAATCGACCTCCATTCCTTGACGGCACAGATTTTCCATATTGGAGGTCAAGGATGGAGTTCTATCTCAAAACCAACATGAGCTTGTGGTTCTCTGTCAAGGAGGGGTTTTCCCTTCCAAAGGATAATGAAGGAAAGGAGCTTGAGTTTTCCAAGTGGTCGGCTGAGCAAATCCGGAAGGGGGAAGCCAATGCCAAAGCTATTGTCACCTTGCAATGTGGGATGACAAAGGACCAACTCATCAAAGTTGGTCCCTTTACAAGTGCAAAGTACCTATGGAACAAAATCTTTGAGCTCCATGAGGGAACTCAAGACACCCGGAGAGCCAAGAAGGATTTGCTTCACAGTCAACTCCAAAACCTCACCATGGGAGAAAATGAAAATGTAAGTGAACTCCATGGACGGTTTAAAGAAGTGTTGAATGGTCTCCACTCCATAAATGAAAAGGTAGAAAATAGAGACCTAGTGAGGTATGTACTCAAAGCCTTTCCTAGGAATGTCTTGTGGTCATCCATGGTGGATGCTTACAAGGTGTCCAAGGATTTATCTTGTGTTAAGTTAAAAGATCTAGTTTGCGAAATGGAATTACATGAGATCTCTAACCAAAGTCCCAAAGAGAAAGGGATTGCTTTAGTGGCAGGTGACAACAAGAAGAAGGAGGAGAAGAACACTCACTGTCACATGGCATTCATGGCACTAGAGGACTCGAGAGAAGAAAGTGATAACGAGTCAAGCTCCTCAACCGCGCCTTCATCATCTTCGGATGATGAAGAGGTAATTTCTCCCGAGTTAGATAAGTGCTATCGAGCCATCGCATGTCTAACTAAGATGCTTAAAAAATCTAAGGCCAAAGTTAAATCTTTGAAATTGGAAGTAGAACATTTAAAAACCTCTAACGATGAGGTAATTGATGACTTGCATGTTAAGACCCTTGAGAATGACAATAAGGACTTAAAGAGCGAAGTTGAAAATCTCAAGAATGTTCTTGAGAAATTCTCATCTAGCTCCAAAACCTTAGACATGATACTCAATTCCCAAAGGGCAGTTTACAATAAGGCCGGTATAGGTTACCAACCTAAGGAACCAACCTTTGTATCATTAATGTCAAGAACCCAATTTAGATCATCAAATGATTCTAGGGTTCAAAAGGTTAGAAAGAAATTGATTAAGGCATGGGTGCCTAAGTCCCTCATTGTTGATGCATTAGGTCCCAAAATTTGGGTACCTAAAACCTTCATATTTCGAATTGTATAAGCATTGTTTGAGGGGGAGCATCTATCAACATAGGTTGTTGATAAGTGGTGCTCCAAACCAAGGCTAAGGTTACACTAGTGTCAAAATAAGTCAACAAGCCTTGAAAATTGTTTGAAGGGTTTAGATTCACACATGACTTGCTCTTGCCATGAATTGCTTAGGATAATTAGTTTTCTCGTTGCAATTTATGTCTTCCTGCAAATTATGATTTATGATATGCCTTATCTCAAGCTTAAGGTGGTTTGTTTGGTAAACATGATCGAGTATGCCATAATTTTCTTGTGTGTGTTATAGAACATGAAGGCATGCTATTGAACAAGATGAACACATAGTTTAAATTGATCATGATGTGAAATAAGCATGTTTTGGAATTTTAATCATCCATTAGAATTGGCACAAACTTAATTTTGGTTAAAAACAACATGATCATGCTAAAAACATTCCGATCATGCCTTGGTACACATAGATTTCATACATGTATTGATGTTGATAAATAGCAATATGCATCCATGCTATCCATGATTATAAACTTCCTGTTAAAGTGATGGTATGCATACCTGCCTTGGAATTTTGATACAAACATGTTTTGACATCCAAGAATATGCTTAGGACATAATTGATCAGTCAACCTAGTGATGGTATATTAATCCATGAAAATTCTTAATCCTTGATATGAAATGAAGCTTAGTTAAGAGACCCAAATCAGATTGCTTGCTTTGATTAAATGATTTATGGTTAATGGAACTCATTTAGGGAGTAAATCTGATTATATTAGGGATTAGAGTGATTAAGAGTTGAAACGAACTTGTTTCTGAGACTGATCAGTTTCAGAAACCATTCTGTATCATCCCTGATCGGTCCACTGACCGATCAGGGGTGCTTCTGATCGGTCTGGTGACCGATCAGACCAACTCTGATCAAGGAACTCCCAGATCGTTCCAGATTGATCCAAAACCTCCTCAAGCCAATCTCTTTTAATCAAATTGTATCAGTGTAATGATTATACTACAAACAAACATGATACAATCCGTTTACAATTGAAACATATTTGATCACCCATTGGTACAAACCTGGTACTTAATAGTGATTTGGTACAAACCTATGTTGGAATGTTCAAATTCATAAGAAAGGGTTTGTTGAGCCATGACTATTGTTCTTGATGTCGTGTTTCAGAAATGTTTCAGAAATGTCGAATATTAATAGAGTCTACACCCTATTGTGGAATGCAAATTGTTAATGCAGTCTGACCAGGAATGTATCAGAGTTTCAGGAATTTTTCTGAAATTTGATCGCTCCCCAGACTAATAAGAAATATCTCTGTATCAAGTAATCAACGAACCTGATTGGTCACGGAGACCACTCAGGATTATGTTTCAGATACAGTTGCATTCCTTACTCGTCCTATGAAGCATATACGCATTTGACCATGATATACTTCTGTATATGTCTTCACATGGAAGTCCAAGTGTTAATGCAGTCCGATCTTGTACGAATCAGAATTACAGAAATTTTTTCTGAAAATTGATCGTTCATAGATAAATCAGAAATTTTTCTGTATCGATCATCAGTCTGATGGAACTGCGATAATTGTTATCATATGATGCGTATACATTGTTGCCATGATACATTTATGGTATATGCCTCTCATATGTAATTCAGAAATTATCCTTTGATTATTTTTTTTTGGGAGACCCTTGATTGAGGGGGAGTTGTGTTCAAACTTAATAACCATACCCTTTTCGATGTTTGACAAAGGGGGAGAAAATGGCTGATTAAGTTTATGGTTATTATAGGGGGAGGATCATGATTCCCTTATGAGAATTGAACGGACTTCAATTGATTGATACCTAAACTTAAATCGGGTTGTCAAACAACAAAAAGGGGGAGATTGTTAATGCAGTCTGGCCCGGTTGTTGTTTTGGTGTTTGACAATGATTTAAGTTTGGTTGAGCGAATTTGGGTTAAAGTCCTGGTCAGGGACTGGGCATGAGACCCTGGTGAGTGAAGCTAGGTCCTAGCTTGTGAAGCTAGGTTGAAATCCCGGTGAGTGAAGCCGGGTCCTGGTGAGTGAAGCCAGGTATTGGAAAAGTCCTAATTCGGAAGGGTTGGGTGAAAAGTCCTAGCTTGGAGGGCTAGGTGAAAAGTCCTAACTTGGAGGGTTAGGTGCAAATTCCCATCCTGGAGAATTAGGTGAAAAGTCCTGGCTTGGAGGGTCAGGTGCCTGGCTTGGAGGGTCAGGTGCCTAGCTTGGAGGGCTAGGTTGGATGAAGTTCTAACTCGGATGGGTTGGGTGAAAAGTCCTAGCTTGGAGGGCTAGGTGAAAAGTCCTAGCTTGGAGAGCTAGGTGAAAAGTCCTAACTTGGAGGGTTAGGTGCAAATTCCCAACTTGGAGAGTTAGATGGAAAATCCTTAGCTTGGAGGGCTAAGGTGGATGGAAACTTAACTTGGAGGGCTGAGTTTGAGTCCCTGGATCGGTCTGGTGATCGATCAGGGATTCTGGCACGCTGCTCCTTCGTGTATCGGTTTGGTGATCGATCTAGCGATGACTGATCGGTCGGGTGACTGATCAGGGAGCACACAGTGAGGTTGGGAACCTACTGTGCTGCTCCTGATAGATCTGGTGACCGATCAGGGAGTATGCGTTTCACCCATTGACTGGCTCCTGATCGGTCTGGTGACCGATCAGGGAGTGAGCAGTGAGGTTGAGTTCCCTTGCTGAACTACTCCTGATCGGTCTGATGACGGATCAGGATCACTGTGCAGATCGTTCTGGTGAACGATCCAGCTTTGCGGGCTTCTCACTAAGATCGATCAGGACGGTTCCTAATCGGTCTGGTGATGACCTGATCGGACTGTTGACCGATCAGGTGACACCCTGATCGGTCAGTTGACCGATCAGAAGGCTTAGCCTGCGAAACTCAGAAATCGCCAGATATAAGGGTGGATCGGTCCGGTGAATGATCCACGACCTGGGATCGGTCTGGTGATCGGTCCAGGAGAATCTCAAAGAAATCGCGATTTCTGATTGAGCGTTGGGGATCGATCAGGACGGAGCCTGATCGGTCTAGAACCAGCCTGATCGGTCTGGTGACCGATCAGGAGGATCTCTGATCGGTCCGGTGACCGATCACTTTAATTCAAATATGCTGTCAGAAGTCTGATTTCTCTGCCGATTCTCTGATACACTGTTGATATGTTTTGATATGCATTGCTAAGCCTCTGTTGGAGTGTGCAGGTGATAGCAGGTGATTCAAACACTCAAGGAGGGTCAATGGGAGGCTTTCCGTTGAGCAGGTTTGGCTGTTTCTCATTCTCAGGTTTCAACGGGCAACTGACGCAGCTGGCAACTGACGGAGGCTCAGCTGGAGAGGAGGTCTTCAGTGGACTGAGTGCTCAGGGAGGTCAGTGGGTTCAGGCTGGCTCAGTGGATGCTGATGAAGCTTGTGATGGTGAGCAGAGCTTAAGTGACGAAGCTGGAAGCAGAGGAAAAAGGCGAACAAGACAGAAACTTGGGAAGTTTGGCTAGGCCGTGTTCGTGCTCTCTGTTGCTTTGTGCTTAAGCGATCTTGTTGCATTCCTGTGAGAGCTTTGTGAGTGTTCCTTCTTGTGTGATCTCCTGTACTCAAGTTATATCATCCGTGAGATCTGTGGAGAGGTTTCTCCACCGAGAAGGAGGCTCTATCTTATCCGGGTTCACCGGGGCTTGATCTGCCGATGATCAAGGGATCGCCCACCTTACGGGCACGCCAAGGAGTAGGGGCAAGTTATCCCCGAACCTTGTACATCTTCGTCTTAGCGTTTGTTTGGTTTGTGATTCCTTTCTCTGTTTTATTCTTCCTGTTGTATTTTGTTTCCGCTGCTACTAATCTGATCACAGGAAGAAAGTTTTAAAAGAGGGGGCGATTTGAGTGTCTGGCTATATTCACCCCCCCCCCTCTATAGCCATCTCGTCTCCAACAGATCAGAGGTATGGGCCGCTTCGAACAAGCTCAGGAAGGCCCTAGCAGAGCAAGACAGAATGTCTGTCGAGATGGAACAGCTGGAGCGTGCCACGGAGGCTGCTGAGGCCAAGTTGTGTGACTTTCGGGCTGCTGGGACTTTTAGCACTAGAGAGGCTGAGGCAGACTTCAAGGCCAAGTTCCTAGAATCGGATGAATTCAGCGATATCTTTGCTGGCCAGGTAATGAAGCGCTTGAAGCAAGGCTTCCACGGGGCCATTGACCAGTTAAAGAAGGCTCAACTTCTGCCTCCAGATGGTAATCTGAGTTTTATGAGTGTCGGCCGAGTTTGGGAGGAGCTCTCCTCTAAGGACCAAGAATTGTAGAATATGTGTTATCAGGGAGCTCGGTCCCGCTGTAACCATTTTGATTATAATGATAGCATTTCTTGCCCTTACTATCACGTGCATGATTTTGCATTCGGCTCCATGAGGTCATTTATCTTCACGGCGAGGGCGTAGAGAGTAGAAAGATAGAGATTTTTCAGGTTTGATCCTGGGTACGGATCTCCTCAAGCTACCCTCGTAAGCCCAAGTAATAGGCCCACAATTATTCCCCTGTGTGGCCCCTGTCGACCCTTCTCTCTAGAGGGTTTTGGCGGCCTCCGAATCGTCGTCTCCGAATCCCAAACAATCCATTGAATTGACCCATAAAGGGTTACAAGTTCCCAGGCACGACGGAGGCATACCAATTGACGCGACGCTTCAGGGTTGGCGCCCATTACTACTCCTGCACCATGCCTACATTAAATGCGAAGAGAGACAGTAGTCATTATAAAAAAGAGGGAGAAGGGTGAATCATCTTTTCCATCCATTTCGCCTTCTTTCTCCTGATAGACTCCTTATGGCGAGATGCCAGTGCACTCTCCCCCACCCCTTTTTACTGTAGGGATTGTCAGCACCGCCAGGGAGGATAACTGAGAGGGAGTAGTGATTCTCGCCGAAAGGCCTAGCGGAGGTGGAACCACATGTTTCACACTATTCGCCAGAGAGCATAGCGGAGATGATGTCTGGGGTCTCGCTGGAGATCCTGGCGGAGATGGAACCCCGGGTTTGGCCGACGAGTCTAGAAGGGATATCATGTATGCCGCCAGGGAGCATGGCGGAGATGACATCTCCTGATGGTTCATCTTCTGTCCCTCCCTGGGCGGCCAATGTCTCCTGGCGATTCGTCCCCTGTCCGCCTCAAATGTCATCCTCTTCCGAACTGCTCATTTCCCCGAGTTTTGGGCATCAGATGGTGTTTGCCGGGTATGGCGCAGAGCTGTCACCAGGAGAAGGATTGTAGCTGCTATTCCCTCTCCTCTTCCTTTTGAATTTTGTAGTCATCCTTGTTGTTAGATGCATCTTTTCGGTAAGAGGTAGTCGGGGTTTTCGAACGGAATTGTTACGCCCATGTGTTCTCCCAGTTGTTCTCATCTTCTACTGGAAGATGGTTTTGATCTAGGCGACTCTGTAGAAATGGTGAAGTGATAGCGAAAAGCCCGAGTAGAGGAGTGATCTCCTTTACCGGATCTCCCGGTTGCACCTTGGTATTCCTCTAAGATGTTGGCATTAATGTATTTCCCATATGAATGAGGGAAAATATTTATCACCTTTGTAGTGCAAATGTTTGTATTAATATTCCGATGTCTTGCTTGTTGCCTTTTTGTCTGGTAGATTGTGTTAACCTCCCTTCTGTAGCGCCTAAGTATCTCGGGCACCTACAACACCGCGAGGCATCATGGTCTCGGTTACTTGGTCGGGCGTTCGTAGCACCCTGACCAAGCCTAAGTACCTCGGGCTTCCGCAGTACCGCGAGGTATTAGGGTTTTTATTCTTGGTTGAGCGTCCATAGCACCCAGACCAAGCCTAAGTACCCCAGGCATCCGCAGCACCGCGAGGTATTAGGGTTTTCATTCTTGGTTGGGCATCCATAGCACCCAGACTAAGCCTAAGTACCCCGGGCATCCGCAGCACTGCGAGGTATTAGGGTTTTTATTCTTGGTTGGGCGTCCGTAGCACCCAGACCAAGCCTAAGTACCTCGGGCATCCGCAACACCATGAGGTATTAGGGTTTTTATTCTTGGTTGGGCGTTCGTAACACCCAGACCAAGCCTAAGTACCCCGGGCATCCGCAACACCGCGAGGTATTAGGGTTTTTATTCTTGGTTGGGAGTCCGCATCACCCAGACTAATACTAAGTACCCCGGGCATCTACAGTACCGCAAGATATTGGGATTTTTATTCTTGGTTGGGTATCCGTAGCACCCAGACTAAGCCTAAGTACCCCGGGCATCCGCAGCACCGCGAGGTATTAAGGTTTTTATTCTTGGTTGGGAGTTCGCAGCACCCAGACCAAGCCTAAGTACCCTGGGCATCCGCAGCATCGCGAGGTATTAGGGTTTTTATTCTTGGTTGGGCGTCCGTAGCACCCAGACCAAGCCTAAGTACCCCGGGCATCCGCAGTACCGCGTGGTATTAGGGTTTTTATTCTTGGTTAGGCGTCCGTAGCACCCACACCAAGCCTAAGTACCCCGGGCATCCGCAGCTCCACGAGGTATTAGGGTTTTTATTCTTGGTTGGAAGTTCGCAGTACCCAGACCAAGCCTAAGTACCCCGAGCATCTGTAGTACCACGAGGTATTAGGGTTTTTATTCTTGGTTGAGCGTCCGTAGCACCCAGATCAAGCCTAAGTACCCCGGACATCCGCAGCACCGCGAGGTATTAGAGTTTTTATTTCTTGGTGATGTACTGGCACTTTGGAGAGGGCACCTTCCTTTATTACATGAATTCGCTGCAACGCAGCCAGAGTACATAGGCAGGTACACAATATGCGAGGTAACTCTTACCGTGAACGAGAGGGTCGAGGCCTTTTGTTCCTGTCCTCCTGCGCGTGACTGCTTAATCCAGCTAGCTTTCTATAGCATTTGAGCTTTTCTGGGACTCTGATCTGACCTCCTGATGGTGCCCAATACTAGTGTCACGATGAGCACTCAAATTTAGATATTTATAAACTGAAAACCCTTGGCTAGCAAGATAAAATGTAGTAGAGGGGCTCAGGTCGTATTTTTCCAACGACTAGTTAAATGAATGTTTAACTCAAGCTTGCAAGTTATTTGTCATTTGATATTTGGGTTTTCTAGATAAAATGGGGGTTTTTGTGATAAGAGGTGAAATAACAACTTGAAACGAAATAGATTGAACTTAGCTAAGCATGTAATGAATTAAGGAAGTGTGGAAACTAAACTTAGGGGGCGCTTGGTATACATTCGGCAATGGGAATGGTAATGGGTTTTAATTAAGGGGTTTATGAGTTTGGTGATAACCTAGTGGGGGCTAGGTTATAAAATCATGGGTATCATACCTATATTTTGATTCCGATCTCGTATACCAAGCATCATAAATGGGAATGAAATAAATTTCATTCTCATTCTCGATTTCTAAACCCGCTTACCAAGCGTCCCCTTAGCCTAATTAACAATTGAGCAATTGAATTCAAACTCTTGAATTGAAACTTAAAGAACTAATTGCAGGTAATAAATTGCAGAGAATTAATTGCCAGGAACTAATTGCAAGGAATTAAAACTAAGCACAAAGCAATACTTAAAGAGTTGACTTGAAATGTAGTAGAAACAAGCTAGAGCAATTTGGAACAATACATGTTTAAAACAAAAATAATCCTAATTAGAACATCAAATCAATTCATCACAAGACTTCCCTCTGCCATCACACAAAGGTTGAGTTAGAAACCCTCTAAACTCAAAAATCAATGAAGCAAAACTTCCTTGTTCGGTTTGCCGTGAATCTTGCTATTCTGCTCTTCCTGATCGGTCAACCGACCGATTAGGTCTTCCTCTGATCGGTCACGGGACCGATCAGAGTCATCTCTGTCCGATCAACACGATCGGTCAGTAGTTGAACGCCGAACTCCTCTTGATGCGCTGATTCGCGATCGAGCCCAGAACCTTCAGAACTGCATCAGAGAACCCCTCCTAACACTCCTTCAGCTTCGGTAGATGAAAACCCACGATCAAGCGGAAGCAATCGATGGAATGGAGCTCAAGCAAAACCCTCCCCTTTGCTCCTTCAGCTGCGAGAATCTAATTAGCAAATTGAACAAGAAAACTTACTTCGATGATCTGAAACTTGAGAAGATCTGAATCTGATGTGGCCGCGCACGCGATCTGAGGAAGAACAATGAAGAACTGATGAAGCAAACGGAAGAAAACGCGATCTGAAACTACTCTGCTACTCCACGCTACACGCGACGACCAAGAGCTTGGCGGAGAAGAAGTCTGTTTAAATTAATCCCATTTGAATTTGGACGGCTGCGATTGCTTCGATCTCATCCAACGGTCGGATCTCTTCAGATCTGAATCAAACTTCCCAGAACTTGATCTGTGGCTCTGATCTACTTGTCCTTAGCTCGGATCAATCAGATCTGTGGCGAATGGCTCAGATCTTCCCTTCGCTTGCTTGGATGGTTGAAACTCCTTTAAGTTTGATCCGACGATCAGATGTGCTCCGATTGGGT
The DNA here is from genome assembly GCA_024364735.1 of Boesenbergia rotunda. Lineage (NCBI taxonomy): Eukaryota > Viridiplantae > Streptophyta > Magnoliopsida > Zingiberales > Zingiberaceae > Boesenbergia > Boesenbergia rotunda. Next base: position 1,460,905 of record JAGFNQ010001835.1, on the reverse strand, counting down.
TCAAACTTTCAGATCTTGATCTAGGATCATGATTAGCCCTATCCTGAACTCGGATTGATCAGAAGTTGATCTATGGCTCAGATCTAGCCGTTCTTTGATCGAACGACTCATATTAATCCAAGGCTTGATCGTCTTGATCCGGATCCAATTCTGGCTCAAGTTTGGTCCAATCTGATCTAGGTCCATGGTCAGTTGAAACCTACAAAATGATATTCAAATTTTAGTGCCAAAATACCTCCATTATAGAAAGATTTGAATCAAAAGCCAAAATAGAGATAATTCATGAAACCTAATATAAATGCAAACTTAAGCATATAAAAGTGGATCAAAACATGGATTTGAGAGCCTAAATTTATCAACAAAATGGTAATTATCAACTCCCCCACAGTTACTCTTAGGCGTCTCGCACAAGCTACTAATAAGCTAATGATGTATCCCCCTAGATTATTCTCAATCATAGTTAGAAGCAATTGAAAGGAAATTACCTAGGGTTGTCAATTCTCAAAAATCTAAGCTCACTGGACTAGTATCTTATCCTTAAATCAACAACTTAGCATCCTTCATCCATCATAACTCATTGAGATGAATTAACTCAAAAAAACCTTTCAAGGGAAGTTGTAAGGTGGCTCTCTTCCTAAATTCTATATTTTTGATAAAGTGGAGCTCACTCAAACACAACATGGTTCTTGCACTATCATAAGCTTGCTTACTATCTACTCTCTACCATCATTCTTGATTTGGATCTACACCTACAAAAGCTTATTAGAACATGTTAAAGAAGATATATGAAATGGTAAAGTAGAAATAGAAGTTTGATGAACTTTGATGCTAAAGATTCATGATAAAGAAAGTAAAGAAACATGACATGATAAAGAAATATGGAGAAGAAATATAGCATGATAAGAAAATATGAAAAAAATAGAGAAAATGGAAGACTTGGACACCCAACAATGTTTCTAATGCACTTTGCCCATTTCTTTTGACTTATCTTGCATGTATCAGAGTTGTGGTGGAGCAAGGCTTGAAGAGGTTCACTGAATTCAGTGTGCCAACGCTACTGATCGATCAAGGGATCGGTCAGCCACTGCCTGATCGGATTGGAGATCGGACTGGACTGATACTGATCATTCTGGCTTCACTCTCATCGGTCATGGGATCGGTCTGTGATAGTCCTGATTGGTCTGGAGACCGATCAGGTGACGAGCAGTAGCTGAAATCTACAGAATTCCTGAAACTGTCTTTTGAGATTTGTCTTCTTCAATCTATAACTCACTCTTGATACTTGATCCCTTCTTCCAATTCAATTTCTAACCCAGAACTTGACTTCCTCTTCATGTTCTTTTCTCTTTCTTTTCTTTTCTTTTCTTTTTCTTCCTTCTGTTTTTTTTTCAGCTGCTCTGTTTTTGTATCTACAGCTAAGTTTTTTCTCTCTTTTTTTTCTGCATCCACTGCTTTTGATTTTCTTCTTCATCTGCAATTCAGATTTCATACTTCACAACTTCACAATAAATTCCAACTTACACGCAAGAGCTTAAATCATCACATTCCACATCAATTGTAACCCTTTTTGTGTAGACTCTCTCTTTTCCCTTTGGAATTTCTTTCATAAAGCTTGAAACACCAAATCATAATCAAGAATCTAAGTGTTCCACATGTAACCTTCACTACCCAATTCTTGCAACTCACTTTTGATACAAAACTCCTTCAAGTTGCCAAATACTTCACTTAATCCTCTATATTTGATCAAATGCTTGATCCTCCCCCACACTTAAACTTTTGTCCGTCTCGGGCAAAGTAACGTCAAGAAACATTAAGGCACCCAAGTCCAATGAAAATATTATGATGAACATGAATGATTAGGGAAGGAAAATGGAATACAAAGTAGATAAACAAACAAAATTGCAAAAATGATATGAGAAAGGAAACAAAGTGATTCACCTCTATAAATGTGGTCCAATCATAGAAATATAGTTTTGAAAGTACCTAAGCAAGTTCTAGAGTACAATCACATGTGTGTATCACAAAAATTAGGCCAATCCTCACTTGGTAAAAAGAATTCATCTCAAGTCATCAATCTAGAGTTCATAACTAAGTAGTATTCAAGCATCCAAGAATTTTCATCCATTGATTCAAATTCTAAGTCTTAACAACCAAATTTAATTTACTTTCAAGGGACTCTAAAATGGTATAAAAAAATCTAGATGGATACATTTATTCCTAGTCATGCAAGAAACAAAGTGCCAAAAAGACTAACATGGTATCTACAATGACTTTTTATTCATTCTTCACTACTTAACCATTTATTATCAAGAACTCATTTGAAAAGAAAATTTACTGCTTGGAAACATGAAAATGATATTTACACTGGAATAAGAGTGTAAGAAGAAACAATGCCCCTTCAAATTGGGTAAAGAGCACGGAGCATTCATCTTGGGAGACTTATCCTCATGTGATCAACCTCGTAGTGTACGGATTTCTCCCTTATCAATTTTGCATAAGTATGTTCCGGGGATCGGAGACGATTAAGGTTCAGAATCCATTCTTGGGGTTAATAGTTGCAAGTTAAAGTAAATTCGACCCCTCCCACTACATGCTCTTTGGAAGTTCTTCCGGGAGGTTGGAGGCTATTAAGTTTAAGTACCCATTCTAGAAGCCTCCGGGATCCTGCAAAACCATGTAAAGAAAATACCTCCTGCACACATGCAGGGTAAGAAAGGAATGAAATATAAACAACCTCTACATAGAATGAATCAAGATATGCATCACATCCAATAAAATCAATCGTAGGCCTCTCTATTAATTTTTCACAATTAGTATCTACATAGGATGTATCGAAAAATGCATCACAGCCTACAAAGTCAACTTTGGGTACCTCTATAAAATTTTCACAATCAATTTCTGAATAAAATGTATCAAGACATGCATCACAGCCAATAAAATCAGTTTTAGGTACCTCAATTGAATTTTCACAATTAACCTCTACATAAGATGTATCAAGAAACGTATCACAGCCAACAAAATCAATTTTGGGTACCTCTATGAAATTTTCATAGTTAACCTCAGTCTCTACAAAAGATGTATCAAAAAACGTACCACAGCCAACAAAATCAATTTTGGGTACCTCTATGAACTTTTCACAATTAACCTCAGTCTCTACAAAAGATGTATCAAAACATGAATCACAACCAATGAAATCAATTCTAGGTACCTCCATGAATTTTTCCAAAGAAATAGGAGGAATACTTACCTTATCATGCTGAAGAATACCTGAAGGTTCCACAATAGTAGATGTATCCATGGCCTCCTCTTGATCATGTAAAGGCTCCACTTCAATCTCAGGTTTTGATGGACATCCAACTAAGACAGGTGATTCTTGGGTTCTTGCTTCCACCATGCAAGTCCCTACACTTCCTGGCTTATCCTCTGAATCTTCTAATGTATCAGTCAATGGTGGTGGTCCCTGGGGCTCAGTGTAATCCCCTACACTCATAGAATCATCTCCAATACATGCTTCATCATCAATATCTGCAACAACCATATTAGAAAAATTAGGATCATCAATAACTATATCCTCATAAACTAAAAGACTAGAAGGGTCCTGTAGAGCTTCAGAATCAAATTCAAGGCTTTCACAAGCTTTTCTATCAATCTCCTCCACTGCCTCTATAGATAATGACTGCCCAGTAGGTATGAGTGGTCCCTGGGGCTTAGTGCAATCCTCTACACTCTCACACCTATCCTCTGAATCTTCTGAACTCTCAATCAATATAGGTGATCCCTGGGGCTCAGTGCAATCCCCTACACCTATAGAATCATCTGTAACTGCAAGTGAATATGAAATACCCTCCAAATCAGTCTCCTCTACAGCAAATGTCTCCTCAGCCTCCTCTGAGCTAAAATCTCCTCCCACTGTATCAAATAAAACTTTATCAGCAATCAAATCTGCCTCAACAACCTCATCTGAAATATCCATGCTAATGCTAGGAGGATCCTCTCTGGGGTGCTATGAGAAGTGTAGAGAGACTTTTGGCTCCTCCTCTTGAGCTGAAAATTTTGAAAATGGGGTTTGAGCAGGAATTTCAGGAGGCATGCATGATGTAGGTGCCCTAATTTTGATGAATTCTTCTTCTTCTTCCACCAAAATTTCAAGATCAATTGAAGAAGGACTGAGACTTGCACTAGGGTCGCTTTGAACTGGTATAGAATCAATGTCAGGGCTGTTTTGAGATGGAAAATAAGATGTTGAAAATTTTTCAAAAAATTCAGCCCTTGGAATGTTTAGACTTGAAACAACTTCCTCATTCCTCAAAGTTAGTTCACAATCATGCCCCTTAAGATTTGGAGTAGCTTGAAAAGGGAATTGGCTTGATCCTTGGGCTTGCATTTGTTCCATTCCTCTAACCATTTGCTCAAGGTGTCTTTCAAAGTCTTTAAGAGTAGAATCATACTCTTGTTGTTGTAAACTTTTCTGTTGTATGATTTGTTCCATAATTTCCCCAAGTCTTTGTTGTTGAGCCTCCAGTTCACTGGAATCCTCAAAATCTCCTTGGTTGATATATGGCTCTTGTTGAACTTGAAATGCAGCATTAGGTTGCTCAAAATCATGACTAAGCTGTAAATTCTGAAATTGAAATTGTTGGGGCTAATCGAATGATTGTGTAGTGAGGGCTGAAATTGTGGAGGCTGAAATTCTGACTGAATGGTTGAAAGCTTTGCTGATTATGATTGTACCCTTGCTGAAAATTTTGGAATTGTGGTTGAAATTGCTGTTGTGGCTGATTGAAAGGTTGGTTTTGCTGGAAATTCGAATAGAGCTACTGAAATTGTTGGAAAGGCTGACTTGGTTGAAAATCTTGCTGAAATTGTGGAAATTGAGGCTGAAATTGATAATTGGGTTGCTGGAAATTTGAAAAGGACTACTGAAAATATTGATTTTGCTGCTGAAATTGTTGACACGGCTGCTGAAAATTCTGAAAATACTGATACTCTGCCATGAAACTGCTTAAATGAGTAGAAAAATTTTCAATAGCTTCTCAAACTCTCAAGATCACCACCTGCAGTCCTGGTCATAAACAAACAAAAAATGGCAGCCAATGTATACAAAAAGAATAAGCAAATGAAAATAGAATTAAAGAATATAAATATTAAACACAAGCTCAAATTAAACAAACTCAACTAGTTATTCCCCGGCAACGGCGCCAAAAATTTGATGGTGCCCAATACTAGTGTCACGATGAACACTCAAATTTAGATATTTATAAACTGAAAAACCCTTGGCTAGCAAGATAAAATGTAGTAGAGGAGCCTCAGGCCGTATTTTTCCAAGGACTAGTTGAATGAATGTTTAACTCAAGCTTGCAAGTTATTTGTCATTTGATATTTGGGGTTTCTAGATAAATGGGGGTTTTTGCGATAAGAGGTGAAATAACAACTTGAAACGAAATAGATTGAACTTAGCGAAGCATGTAATGAATTAAGGAAGTGCGGAAACTAAACTTAGCCTAATTGACAATTGAGCAATTGAATTCAAACTCTTGAATTGAAACTTAAAGAACTAATTGCAGGTAATAAATTACAGAGAATTAATTGCCAGGAACTATTTTCAAGGAATTAAAACTAAGCACAAAGCAATACTTAAGAGTTGACTTAAAATGTAGTAGAAACAAGCTAGAGCAATTTGGAACAATACATTTTAAAACAAAAATAATCCTAATTAGAACATCAAATCAATTCATCACAAGACTTCTCTCTTCCATCACACAAAGGTTGAGTTAGAAACCCTCTAAACTAAAAAATCAATGAAGCAAAACTTCCTTGTTTGGTTTGTCGTGAATCTTGCTGTTCTGCTCTTCCTGATCGGACAACCGACCGATCAGGACTTCCTCTGATCGGTCACGGGACCGATCAGAGTCATCTCTGTCCGATCAACACGATCGGTCAGTAGCTGAACGCCGAACTCCTCTTGACGCGTTGATTCACGATCGAGCCTAGAACCTTCAGAACTGCGTCGGAGAACCCCTCCTAACACTCCTTCAGCTTCGGTAGATGAAAACCCGCAATCAAGTGGAAGCAATCGGTGGAATGGAGCTTAGGCGAAACCCTCCCCTTTGCTCCTTCAGCTGCGAGAATCTGATTAGCAAATTGAACAAGAAAACTTACTTCGATGATCTGAAACTTGAGAAGATTAGAATATGATGTGGTCGCGCACGCGATCTGAGGAAGAACGATGAAGAACTGATGAAGAAAACGGAAGAAAACGCGATCTGAAACTACTCTGCTACTCCACGCGACACTCGACGACCAAGAGCTTGGCAGAGAAGAAGTCTGTTTAAATTAATCCCATTTGAATTTGGACGGCTGCGATTGCTTCGATCTCATCCAATGGTTGGATCTCTTAAGATCTGAATCAAATTTCCCAGATCTTGATCTGTGGCTCTGATCTACTTGTCCTTAGCTCGGATCAATCAGATCTGTGGCGGATGGCTCAGATCTTCCCTTCTCTTGCTTGGATGGTTGAAACTCCTTTAAGTTTGATCCGACGGTCAGATGTGCTCCGATTGGGTTCAAACTTTCAGATCTTGATCTACGGTCATGATTAGCCTTATCCTGAACTCGGATTGATCAGAAGTTGATCTATGGCTCAGATCTAGTCGTTCTTTGATTGGACGACTCATATTAATCCAAGGCTTGATCGTCTTGATCCAGATCCAATTCTGGCTTAAGTTTGGTCCAATCTGATCTAGGTTCATGGTCAGTTGAAACCTACAAAATGATATTCAAATTTTAGTGCCAAAATACCTCCATTATAGAAAGATTTGAATCAAAAGTCAAAATAGAGATAATTCATGAAATCTAATATAAATGCAAACTTAAGCATATAAAAATGGATCAAAATATGGATCTGAGAGCCTAAATTTATCAACAAAATGGTAATTATCACCTCCCCACTATAACATCACCGAGACATCAGCTGGTCCCCTTTGACATCAGCCACTCGGTCGCCTATGGGGAATTTTATCTTCTGGTGGTTGACAGAGACCACCGCCTGGAAGACACTGAGCGGCGGGCAGCTCAAGATAGCGTTGTAGGATGAGGGAGCGTCCACAATCAAGAAGGGCGTCCACCGGGTCCTTTCAAGCACGTCGCTGCCCAATGATAGCGATAGTGTGATTTGCCCTATCGACTGTACTTGATACCCAGTGAAGCCGAATAGTGGGGTCGAGACCGGGAGTAGCTCATCCTTGTCGATCTGCATCTGATCCGGAGCCGCCTTGTACATGATGTTGACAGAACTTCCTGTGTCCACGAAGATGCGCTAAACCTCGTAGTTGGCGATGCGGGCAAGGAGTACTAGGGTGTCTTCATGGGTGGCTTCCACTTCTTCCAAGTCTGCTGGACCGAAAGAGATTGCAGGGTCGTGATCCGGGCTCCGACTCATCCCGATTGAGTAGTTTTCCAGTCGCCGGGTATGAGACTTCCTTGCCCAATGGGAATCTCCTCCGGTGGATCCTTCGAAGATTACTTGTTAGTAATATGAGAGAAGTGTCCTAAGGCAATCGCCTTATGATTGTAATCATTTACTTTAATAAATGAATATTCACTATATGAGTATACATGTTCATGTATTTGATTGAGATCTTGAACTCATTTACTGAATGTCCGCAATACAATTCACAGCATGAGAGAATTTGTGATGAATTCACAACTAGTGATTATCTCTACATGTGCAATTGTGAAGTATTGAAATTGTCCCTAGTCGATGAATTGATAAATACGGACACTATCAATTCTGTTGAGACTAGCATGGGTTATTCTCTAATCAGCTGATTCTCACTGGCTGGTGACATTGGGATGTCCGGAGATAAACATGGATGCTAGTTAAGGGAACTAGTTCATTGGAGTGACTGGCTGTAAAACTTCATATGGGAATCTACATGTAGATATGTCAATGAAGTTCTTACTGCAGCTTAAGTGCGATGTTCCTTTGACTTGCGGTGTTCAAGTCATCTTGGTCACGGAGACTTATACTTTGACATCTTAAGCAAGCATCTCTAAGGAGGTGTGGACCCAGGATGATTGGGTATAAGCCGAAGTGCCCGAAGATGTTTGAACAGCCTACAAAGGATTCACCACTCCTTGCGAGGAGATGTATACCCAAGGCCTATCGTCGGATTGTTACTCGAAGCCTCTGGCCAGAGCATAACATGTTCCGAGTATGAATCTCTAGGAAACATGAGAGTAATTAGAATCCGTTGGACGAGAAAGACATTACTTGGGCTAGGTGTGACGTAGTCAGCCTAGTGGGGACTGACACATAAAGACCGTGTCCTGAACCAAGTGGGTATAAGATGGTGAAGGGAATGAGGCACGACTCATTATAGCTGCTGAAGGATTTCAGAATTATTTCTGAGGTCAACTGTTGATCTTTTGATTAATTGGGGGTCATGATGTACTACTAGGTGCCACTCATGATCGTTCTATAATTGGTTGATTATAGACAGCCAACATAAATCGAAAGCCTATTTAGTCACACGCACTACGAGTAATCCGAGGGATTTAAAAAGAGTTGAAAATTGGATTTTTCGATCAAGAGAAATAAGTCGAATCTGAATTTATCAGAGGCGCACCGGAAGCTTAAAATGGCTAAGTCTTTTGAAGGCTTATTGGACGAATTAAATGAGTTTAATTCGCGAGGAGGCGGCTTGGTTTGGCCGGCCAAAGAGGGTCCCCACCCTCTTTGGTTTGGCCGGCCACAACAAGGAGGGAAACCAATTTATTTGGTTTAAATTATAAAATAAATCAAGCGCGATTTGTTTTATAAAATTATGGATAAATAAATTTATATAAAGAAATTTATATAAAGAAATTTATATAAAAAAATTTATATAAAGAGATTTATTTTCATGGAAATTAAAATAAACCTTGGATTGATTTATTTTATAAAATCAATTATGAATTGATTTTTCCATTATAAGAAAAATTTATATAATAAATTTCTTGTGAAAATTTATTCCATAATAAAAGGGGAGATGTGTTTGTTTTATTATAAATTTAGTTATAATAAAACAAGGCATAACGGAATAATTCATAGGAAAATTTATAAGATAAATTTCTTATGAAAATTTATTCCGTTAAAGGGGAGACTTGGCAATAGAGAGGCTACTATATAAAGGAACCAAGGCAAGGCTTGAATTCCAATCAAGAGATTAAGAAGCAAGCCCTCTCTCTTTCCTTCTCTCCCTCTACCTCCTCTAGGGTCGGCGCCCTCTACCTCCTCTAGGGTTGGCGCCCTCTACCTCCTCTAGGGCCGGCGCCCTCTCCCTCCTCTAGGGTCGGCGCCCCTTCTAGTTGCCGTGAGCCATCTCCACCAAGAAGGTGCCAAAGAAGAAGAAGAAGCGGGTCGCAACTCCTTCCTTCCTCCCGGATCATGATTCCGTTACTTGGTGGTTAGTTTCCATCTCTCTCTCTTGATATTCTTGTCGTGCCTTTGGACAATCTAGTAGATCTTGTTGGCACGAAACTCGTGGCTTTGTGAAGTCATCCCGAAGAGAACTCGGCGTGGACGTGAATAAAGGCGAAGCTTCCAAGGGACGCTACGGTTGGATCTCGTCCCTTTCTATGAGTTATGCGAGGTATTAAGTAAATTAGTTTACTTTCTGCAAAATTTTAAATGTATGATCATGTCTCCACAACATAAGGTTGCATGCTAGATACGTGGTTAAAATAATTTAAGAAATTATTTATGCTAAATCTTCCGCTGCACGTAATTAAATTTTAAAATTACGAACCCGTATCCATGTCAACATGCACCCGGTCCCAACATTACTCCCACATGTCCCAAAGGCGGGCCACATACAGGGGTCGTGCCATTTCGGGGATCTCTTTCTAAGGAGGGAGATCTGCGGGGTGCAGGCCCCTGACTCCTTCCTCGCGACCTTGACCGGGACCGATGTCAGGTCTCGTTTTCCCCAGCTTGCTGCTGCCAGGGAGAATACCCCGCCTTATTTCACTTCCTCCGAGGTTTGGTGTCTACCTCCTCACTTAATTTCCTCTCTAAGGCATGACATTCCTCGGTGGAGTGTGTTGTACTGCCGTGGAAGCCGCAGTACTTTGTCAATGGCTCCGACTGCTCAGTATCCATCGTCTCGACCAGCCTTCACCTGCCAACCCACTGGTCCTTCCCGAGGTGAAGGTCTTTTTCTCGAGTTGGAACTGGGGGCTCCCTCCTTTTGGACCGGGGAACAACTTGAGGGAGGACTCCGGCTGGTTCCTGTTAGGATCTTACCAGTTGCTAGAGGGGGGTGAATAACAATTTTTCGATCTTGTCTTCCTACAATGGTTAGTGTGCAAGTGGAATAATAAAAACTAAAACCTAACACACAGGAAAGACACACCTATTTCGTGATTCGGAGATGAAACTCCTACTCCACGGCTGCCCGTAAGGTGGACGATCCCGATCCTTCGGTGAATAATTCCCCGGAGCACCTCTGGCTAACTCTTATCGCTCCTTGTGGGTGGAGAAACCTTGCCACAACCTTGGACAATCACTGAGAACCCCTAGGCTACTAACAAGCTCTAACTAAGCAAGTTTTGTCAAGAAGAAACAGTCTTAAACGAGCTCTCTAAAATAGAGCTCAAGGCTGAAATGACTGTTACCAATCAACTGGTCCAGCACCAGTCGATTGGTCCACTCTGAATTCGAATATCACCGCCTGACCTTTCGAATTCTGGTCACTACTAGTCGACTGATCCTGAATCAGTCGACTGGTACATCCCTAAGTCTAGGGTTACCCTTCCCAATTACATTTCTCTCCGCACTTGAACCCTCACGACTTAGTTCCCGAGTACAATTCCCTCAGTACTCGAACCCTCAAGACTTGGTTGACTCTTCATCCAGCAGCCTCGATCTGTTGCCTTCGCACCTCTTCGTCTTCAGCTCCCGTCCCTTAGATGCACACACAAGCCCTCGGCTTGCCTCAATGTCATCCTTCATTCATGCCTCGAAGTCTGTGTCCCTCGACTCATCGTTCCTGCTCCAGTAGCCTTGATCTGTTGCCTTCAAGCCCTCTTCAATGTTGGCCCTCGTCCCTCAGATGCACACACAAGCCCTCGGCATGTCATCCTTTAGGTACACCTCGAAGTTCGCTTCCCTCGGCTCATCATCCCTGCTTTATCCATGGTCCCTCGGATGCGCACACAAGCCCACGGCTTGCCTCCATGCCACCCTTCACCGTACCTGAAGACATCCAACCAAGTCTATGTGTATCCTGCAAACCTGCACACTCACATACACATATTAGATCAACATGAAACCCTAACTTAATTATATTGACACACACATCAAAACCCATGATCCTCCAGATCATACTTGGGATGATTGCCCCAACAATCTCCCCCTTTTTGATGTGTGACAATATGATTAAATTAGGTGCAAAAATAACAACAACAATTCAAAATTATAGACATAGCAAAAACAAGAGACAACCTCCCTCTTAACCTATGCCCTTCACATAATTTCTAATTTTCCACAACACCAAGTTAAGTCAAACCTAACTTAACACCACATGTTCTCCCCCTTTGACATCATCAAAACGATTGCCCCAAGCAATCCTAGCCCTAGTGTCGATAAGAACCTATTATATTTCTGAAAACCCCTCAGAAATCAACAACCCGAAGGATCAGTTGACTGATCCAGGATCAGTCGTGCCTTCAATTCGCAAACCCACAGAAAGATCAGTCGACTGCCCCAAGGGCAGTCGACTGATACTCAGTAGCTCTGAATTTTCATCCTAAATTCAGAAACCCCTAGAAAATTTCACAAAATTCAAAAAAATTTGAAACTTTGCAAGCATATTTGTTAAGATATAGTCTATCTTAGAAAAATATAGTTTCGTAAAAAATACTAAATATGCTTGATTTTTGATAAAAAACTCCAATTCTTTGAAAATCCATCATTTTGTATCAACTCTCAAGCCTACATTTGATTCTATGTATTTGCCAAGCCTATCCTATACCATTTCAAATATAGAATTATTTTCAAACCTCCTCTTTTCTTTATATATATTCTCATGATAAGGTGCATGATAAAACCTCCCCCTTCTCATCCCTTGCCTCTATATATATATATATATATCAAACTTTTCTAATACTTCACAATATCAAGATAACATTATTTCATATGAGCAACATCAAATCATGAACTGAAAATTCATATAAGCAATATGACAACATAAATTCAAAGTTTCATACAAAGCTCATACCCAAGCATAAAAGAAAATGCCACAAGGGTCATAGCCCTGAAGTTTTCAACCATTACAATGCCCAATTAAGTGTTTGAGAGATAAATATAAATGCCTAAGCTATATCTATTCTCAACACTAGCATCATCAAATCGATCTGCACTACATGTCATCGCCTGGAGGAGGAGGAGGAGGGGCCTGATACATGAGGTTCCACTGCTGCATCATCGCATACATCTCGTCCTGGCGCTGCTGGAACCTCTGAAAATGCTATGTGAGCCCGTGCACCTCCCCCTGAGTATTCACCTGCCGCTGCTGAAATGTCTGAAAATCCTCCCTAAGACCATGTACCTCTAACTGCAGTAGGGAGAACTGCTCCTGTGTAACCCCAGCAGCAGCATCAGCAGGCTCCTCATCATCTGAACTGGAAGAGGCAGGATGCTGTCACCAGACCATCACCCCCTGCTGGCACTCAATCCCCGCCAAGGACAGCTATCGTGAACCGATCTGATCGTAGTCCATGGACAGATGATGCACCTGACCCCTAGTAGTGCAAATACCTCTAGACTTAAAGAATTCGGTCATAACATGACCGAAAGGCATGTAGATCTTTCCCTTGACCTTATGTGAAAAATGGAGAATAGATGCAAATATATCTAATGTGATATCAATATCTAGCCTTCTCTCTAATGCATACATCATTACCAAGTGAGGCAGACGAATCTTCAACCTTCCCTTGGTAACAATAGGTAAAATGCAATTTAAGATAATTTTGTACAATATGTTGCTAATAGGAGTCATGCGCTTGACTTCGAAGATACGATCTAGAAGAGGACGAGGATTATTATGGAAATAAAAATGATGGACTTGATCAATAGTGACATTTAGCAAGGTCAAAGGCTCAGTGACTTTAGGAAAACATGTAAACGTATTGTTGGAAGCCCTACACTCTAAAAATGATCCTAAGACTGCAGATAAAAAAGGAATAGTAACTCCTGCCACCATGGACTCATACATCCCATCATCGGGACTAATGCATGTAAGGTTGGCATAAAACTTTTTACACAGGTCAAGGTTAACATAGTGATGACAATAAACTAACTGTTCTAAACCAAAATAGGTGATCATTTCAGCAATGCGGGGGTTTTCTCTTGGAAATACGATCGGTTAAGGTACCTACAATTCATTAATACAAAGTCACTATTTGCAAATCTCTGCCGGCATTCCTTGGAACAGAATTGAGGTGTCTCAGGATCTGCAGAACGCTGTTAGGATGGTCCCTCACCCATCCTTATCTTTTGGACAACTCTAAAATGCAATGTACCCATGCAAGCATCAACAGTGACCCAAATGAAGAGTAAAAATAAGGAAAACATGCAAAAAGGAGAGAGTTAGCTATAAATCATGAATGAATTGAGAGAAGTGAGGCAAACAACTCGTTACCTTTTCCCTGCTCGTTGCATGGTGAAAAATAATCGTGATTGACTCAACGAAGATGCCCTTTTTTCCCTAGGCTTAGACCCCAGTTGGAGGAAGACTAGGAATGTAATTTTAGAGCTTGGGGAAGGCTTGGAGCTGAAAGGAAGGTCGAGGGAGAGAATAACTCGTAGGGGGTGGCGCGGAAACCCTAGGTTCGGCCACCCCCGCGTGGCTATTTCTTTTAAAAACACTCGTAGATCAGTCGATTGCCCCAGGGGCAGTCGACTGGCAAACCGAACAGAAAGATCAGTCAACTGCCCTAGTCGACTGGTGTCTTCGAATACCTTAGTTTCTGATTTGCACTAGGTCAGTCGACTGGTACCCTAATTCCAACTTTTCTGTCCTAAATTCAGAAATGCACAATTAATTCCATAAATCTCCAAAAAATCTGAAATTTTATGGAGAGATTTGTGACAATCATGTCTACATGGGAAAAATACGTTTACAAGTAAGTTTATTCTCAATCCCAAGTTTGACACGAAATCCAAAACTATCTAATTTGTTCAATTCAGCCTTGGCCTAAAGTCCTAGTTTTGATCTCTTCTTGACGTATCTTCTCATCCTCAACCCCAATACACCCCTAGCATTGATTTATATGACATCTAGACATTGAACATCAATTTCCAAGCAATATAGCCTCATTTTCATCTTTTCATGCATAACACTCCCTCTTGATCTTCCTGTTGATGCAGTCTGACCTTTGTTGTTTTGGTGTTGACAACGATTTAAGATTGATTGAGTAAGTTCGGCTTAAGTCCTGGTCGGGGACTGGGCACGAATTCCGGTGAGTGAAGCCGGGTGAAGGAAATCCTAGTAACTGAAGCTAGGTGAACGAAACCCTGGTAAGTGAAGTCGGGTGACGGAAACCCCGGTGAGTGAAGCGGGGTCCTGGTGAGTGAAGCCGGGTGACGGAAACCCCGGTGAGTGAAGTCGGGTCCTAGCGAGTGAAGCTGAGTGAAGGAAGTCCCGGTGAGTGAAGCCGGTGTCGATGCAGTCTGACCCTGATTGTTGTTTTGGTGTTAACATCGATTTTAATTTAGATTGATGATTATGATGATTATGATTAAGTCCTGATCGAGGATTAGGCAGGTTATGGAAAATCCTAGCTTGGAGGGCTAGGTGTTGGAAAATCCTAACATGGAGGGTTAGGTGTGGAAAATCCTAGCTTGGAGGGCTAGGTGTTGAAAAGTCCTAATTCAGAAGGGTTGGGTGAAAATTCCTAGCTTGGAGGGCTAGGTGAAAAGTCCTAACTTCGAGGGTTAGGTGAAAAGTCCCAACTTGGAGGGTTAGATGAAAAATCCTGGCTTGGAGGGTCAGGTCCTAGCTTGGAGGGCTAGGTGTGGAAAGTTCTAACTCGGAAGGTTGGGTGAAAAGTCCTAGCTTGGAAGGCTAGGTGAAAAGTCCTTACTTGGAGGGTTAGGTGAAAAGTCCCAACTGGAGGGTTAGATGAAAAATCCTAGCTTGGAGGGTCAGGTCCTAGCTTGGAGGGCTAGGTTGGAGCCCCTGGATCGGTCTGGTGACCGATCAGGGAGTTGGCACGGTGCTCCTTCATGGATCGGTCTGGTGACCGATCCAGCGATGACTGATCGGACTGGTGACCGATCAGGGAGTATGCGTTTCACCCACTGCTTGGTTCCTGATTGGTCTGGTGACCGATCAGGGAGCACACAGTGAGGTTGAGTTCCCTTGCTGATCTGCTCCTAATCAGTCTGGTGACCGATCAGGATCACTGTGCAGATCGTTCTGGAGAACGATCCAGCGTCGCGGGTTCCTCACTATAATCGATCAGGACGGAACCTGATCTGTCTGGTCATGACCTGATCGGTCAGGTGACCAATCAGAAGGCTCCCTGATCGGTCTAGTGACTGATCAGGAGGTTTGGATTGCGAAGCTCAGAAATTGCCCAGTAAAGGGGTGGATCGGTCTGGTGATCGATCCACAACCTGGGATCGGTCTGGTGATCGACCCAGGAAAGTCCCAAAGAAATCGCGATTTCTGATTGAGCATTGGGGATTGATCAGGACAAAGCCTGATTGGTCTGGACCCAGCCTGATCGGTCTGGTGACCGATCAGGAGGCTCTCTGATCGGTCCGGTGACCGATCACTTTAATTCAAAATGCACTGTCAGACGCTCTGATCGCGTCTGAACGTATCCGATTCTCTGCGTTTCATCTCTGATGCTTGATTTCCTGGTTGATATACTGCTCTAATGATCTGATTAAGCTATAGGTGACAGGGGAGGATTCAAACACTCAAGGAGAGTCAAAGGTGGCCTTTCCTTAGAGCAGGTTTGTCCATTTTCCATCTCAGGTTGCAACGACTGGAGCTGCTGACTGGAGCTGCTGACTGGAGCTTGGATGAGGGAAGCTCAGGGAGTCCAGGGAGAGCTCAGTGGTAGTTAGCGTTAGCAGGTAAGCAGCTGGAGGCTGCTGTGAGATGGTGTCACCTGTGCTCAGTGGAGAAACAAAAGGCGGAGAGGAGAAGAGCAGAAGAGAGAAGAGTTCGCTGAAACGTTCTTTTGGCTTGTTCTTGCTGCGCGATTGTGTTCTCCACATCCTTGCTTGTGTGTTTTGTGATCCCATCATCTTGAGCAAGCAACTGTAATCAGTGAAGCAACCGTCTCTTGCTTGAGCACTTGGAGGAAGGAACAAGAGGCTTTGAGTTCAACAGCGAGAAGACACGGAGAAAGGGTTCTTGCGTGAGATCGTCGCTGGGTGAAGCTCGGAGAAAGCTTGCTGTGTTCTTGTCTTTGCTAAGTGCTAAGTAAGATCTTTCTTGTATTTCATTGTGCTTAAACTATATCCTTGATTGAAACGCTATGGAGAGGTTTCTCCACCGAGAATGAGGTTGCTTTCTATCCGGTGTTCACCGGGGCTTGATCTGCCGACGATCAAGGGATCGCCCACCTTACGGGCACGCCAAGAAGTAGGGGCAAGTTATCCCCGAACTATGTAAACTCTCCTTGTTAGCGATCTTGCTAGTTGTGTTAGTTTGCTTTCATTGTCTGTTTTTCTGCATACTCTGTGTTTGCTACTTCCGCTGTGCTACTAACAAATCTAAGTGCAGAAATTCGATAAGTGTCTAAGTCCAAGTATTTGGCTATATTCACCCCCCCTCTAGCCATCCGGATTCCAACAAGTGGTATCAGAGCTTGGGGCTCTATTTTTGCGGATTAACAACCGAGAGCTATCATCCATGGCGTTGAGAGAAGGCTTTAGCACCACCCGACCTCCTTTCTTTGATGGCGCTGACTTTCAATATTGGAGATCAAAGATGGAATATTATTTGAAGATGGACATCAACACTTGGTTCGCGGTGAAGGAGGGTTTTACCCCTCCTAAGGATGATGAAGGTAAAGAACTTGAGTCGTGGCGGTGGACAGCTGAACAAACTCGAAAGAGTGAAGCCAACGCTAAGGCGGTTGTCACTTTACAATGCGGCATGAACAAAGACCAACTCATCAAGGTTGGTCCATTCACAAGTGCTAAAGACTTGTGGATCAAGCTCATCGAACTCCATGAGGGAACCCGAGACTCAAGAATTGCCAAGAGAGACTTATTCCTCAATCAACTCCAAAACCTCTCCATGAAGGAGAATGAGACTGTAAGTGAGCTCCACAGCAGATTCAAAGAGGTATTGAATGGTCTCCACTCAATTGATGAAAAGGTCGAGAATCGCGAACTTATGAGGTATGTGCTAAAAGCATTTCCAAGGAATGCTTTGTGGTCATCCATGGTAGATGCCTACAAAATCTCCAAGGATTTATCAATTGTTAAGTTAGATAATTTGTTTTGTGAAATGGAATTGCATGAGATGGCTAACAAAGGCCCCAAGGACAAGGGGATTGCCTTAGTTGCAGGGGATCGATCCAACAAGAAAAAGAAGGAGAAGGAAGTCTCTTCATCTTCATCCTCTTCCGAATCCGAATCCGATTCCGAGGAAGATGGCAGGCGGTCTTCTTCCTCCGAGATGGCAAATTTTGTGAGAAGAATGATGAGAAGGGGTCGGCGCTTCAAGGGTAAAGGTAACCCTAGTGAAGTTAAAGTTGATAAGACTAACGTATCTTGTTTTGAGTGTGGTAGGAAAGGGCACTTCAAGAGTGAATGCCCAAAGCTAAAGAAAAAGGAAGAGAAATCCAAAAGGAAAGAGGAGAAATCAAAGAAAAAGAAGAAGGTCTTGAAGGCCACTTGGAATGAGTCATCCTCAAGCTCATTGGATGAAGAGGAGAAGAAGAGCACAAGACATGTGGCACTCATGGCATTGGGAGATCAAGAGAGCAGTGATGAATCTTCCAACTCCTCAAACGTGGCTTCATCATCCTCGGATGATGAAAAGGTAACCTCTCCCGAATTAGAAAAATGTT
>JAGFNQ010001835.1:1245167-1441959 GCA_024364735.1 Boesenbergia rotunda | reverse complement strand
TTCATTTAAAGTGCTACTAATGCTTTGCTAAGTGTTTCATGTCAAAACAAGAAGAGTCCACTTTGGCACCGGAGGCTAGCACATGTGAACATGAAGAACATCCGGAAGTTGGCCAACAAGGGACTAGTTCGAGGCTTACCGAGCATCAAGTATGGAAAAGATAAATTATGTGATGCGTGTCAAATGGGTAAGCAAACCAAAATCTGCACATAAAGGTAAAGGCACGGTAAGTACTTCCAATGCATTAGATTTACTTCACATGGATTTATTTGATTGTAGTACCATCATATCATTGAATGGAAGTAGATATTGCTTTGTTATCATTGATGATTTTACTAGATATACTTGGACTTACTTTTTAAAACATAAGGATCAAACCGTAGGTATTTTCATTTCTTTTTGTAGAAGGGTTGAAAATGAGAAATCATCAACAATTAAGACAATAAGAAGTGATCATGGAGGTGAATTTCAAAACCAAAGGTTTCTAGAATTTTGTCAAGATAAGGGTTATAGACATGAGTTCTCTACTCCTAGAACACCACAACAAAATGGTGTTGTAGAGAGGAAGAACCGTGCACTTCAAGAGGCTGCACGAAGCATGCTTAATGAGTACTCACTCCCGAGTTACTTATGGGCTGAAGCTGTAAATACAGCTTGCTATGTGCAAAATCGAGTTCTCATCCATAGGTTTTTAGAAAAGACTCCCCATGAACTCTGGTTTGGAAAACCACCTACGGTTAAACACCTTAGGGTGTTTGGGTGTAAGGTGTTCATCCTAAACACCAAAGATCATCTTGGAAAGTTCACGGCAAAAGCTGATGAGGGGATACTAGTCGGGTACTCCCTCGTTAGTAAAGCCTACCGAGTCTACAACAAGAGAACTAGACTAGTTGAAGAGTCTTCTGATGTGGTGTTTGAGAAATTTCCAAAATCAATTGACCAATCAGATAATGTAGAAGGAGTTCAAATCGAACTAAGGAGACTTAGTTTGAATGAAAATTCGAGTATTGTTGATGGTGATGAGTCTGATGACAGTGAGCCTAGACAACTCTTTGATCAGCCAGACCCTGAGGCTGAACTTGTGTCTAGTGAACCTATCCAAGAAGCACCACCAACACCAAGGTAAACGAGACTAGCCTCTAGTCATCCCCAAGACCAAATTGTTGGAGACATCCATCAAGGGGTTAGGACTAGATCATTCTTCAGGAATGAGGCTAATGAAGTTGCTCTAATTTTCGAAATTGAACCTAGAAAAATTGATGAAGCATTAAATGATCCCGATTGGATTATTGCAATGCAAGATGAACTAGGTCAATTTGAGAGGAGTCAGGTTTGGGACTTAGTCCCTAGACCTAAGAAGACCACCATTATTGGAACTAAATGAGTCTTCAAAAACAAATTAAACCACAAGGGAGAAATCATTAGAAACAAGGCACGCTTGGTAGCCAAGGGCTACAGTCAAGTTGAAGGTCTTGATTATGATGAGACTTATGCTCCCATGGCACGATTAGAGTCCATCCGATTGATGCTTGCATTTGCAGCACATCGAGGCTTCAAACTATTTGAAATGGACGTTAAATCGGCTTTCCTAAATGGTTTGATTAGGTAAGAAGTCTATGTCGAACAACCTCCAGGGTTTGAGAGTACCGAATATCCAAACCACGTGTACAAGCTCAAGAAGGCACTCTATAGCCTTAAACAAGCACCCCGGGCTTGGTATGAGCGGTTGTCGACATTCTTGATTGAAAAGGACTTCATTAGAGGTCAAATAGACCCTACACTATTTCTACGAAGAGATGGTGACAATATATTTGTAGCCCAAGTATATGTCGATGACATAATTTGTGGCTCAAACAACAAGGGCTATTTACGTGAATTTATCGGACACATGGAGAGTGAGTTTGAAATGAGTTTAGTGGGAGAGTTGACCTTCTTCCTAGGACTTGAAATCAAGCAAACTCGCGATGGTATCCATGTGCACCAATCAAAGTATACACATGAAATGCTTAGAAAATTCAATATGAGTGATTCAAAAGAGGTAACCACTCCCATGGCCACAAACACAAGATTAGATAATGATGAGAGTGGTAAACCCGTTGATCTAACTCAATATCGAAGCATGATAGGTAGTTTGTTATACCTTACAGCTAGTCGACCAGATATATTATTTGTTGTAGGTATGTGTGCTAGGTATCAAGTCTGTGCCAAGGAATCTCACCTAATTGTTGTTAAGCGAATTTTGAGATATCTCAAGGGTACAATTGGTGTAGGTCTTTGGTATCCCCGTACCGAATCTTTTGATTTGATGGGCTATACGGATTCTGACTACGCTGGATGTAAGTTGGACCGGAAAAGCACTAGTGGGGGCTGCCAATTCCTAGGATCGTCTTTAGTAAGCTGGTCGAGTCGGAAGCAACATTGTGTTGCTCTTTCCACTACCAAGGCAGAATATATCGCCATGGGAGAGTGTATATCACAATTGTTGTGGATGATCCACACCTTAGAGGACTATGGATTAGGTTATTAGGGTGTGCAAGTGTTATGTGATAACATTAGCATGATTAACTTAACCAAGAATCCGGTCCATCATTCTAGGACAAAACATATTGAGGTAAGACACCACTTCATTAGGGATCATGTAGCTAGGGGGAACATCATACTCTCACATGTAGAGTTAAAGTCAAACCTAGCTGACATTTTCACTAAACCACTTCCCGAGAGTGAATTTAGTTTCCTAAGATGGGAATTGGGAATGTGTCGCGCCTCATGATGTTCAAATTATGGTCAAAACCCTTCATGATTATTTCAAATTGTTAGGGGACAATTGGGTAACTTTGGGAACATCTCACACAAACTATAAGGGTTACCAAAATGTTTTTGATTGCTAGATATGGGGTGAGATGTTAGGTTCAACTCAATTTCTCAAAATGTCACTGCATCAATTGAGAAATTAAGTTGACGAGATAATAATCACGGTGGTGACCAAGTATGGGGAAAACCATTGCACAACATATGTGTATATGGCTCCATGATCATACTTGGACATTCCAATCAAGGCAACTTGATTGGAAACTTGGAGATGGAGTAAAAACTCGTTTGAATTTGCTTGATTGATTATTGCTTGAGTTTGATTCCATTTAGATGGATCAAAGTATTTGTTAAACCTATAAGGACTTTAGATTCTTGTTTATGAATCCATTTTAGTCATAAAGACCTGTCCAAGTTAGACAAAATCCATCAAAGATCGTTTGGAAATTTCAGAAATTCTGAAACTGAACATTTCAGGTCGTATCAGGAACCCTGATCGGTCACCGGACCGATCAGGCATAGGACTGATCGGTCCCCAGACCGATCTGACTCTTTCCTGTGTCGAGTCTCCCGAAATTTGACTAAGTGTCTGAGCTAGCCTGGATCGGTCTCCAGATCGATCTGGCACCCTGTGGGGATCGGTCCACAGACCGATCAGGGAGCTCAGAATTTTCTACCCGGGACCTACTGATCAAATCCTGATCGGTCACCCGACCGATCAGGAGCGTATCTGATCGGTCATCCGACCGATCAGGACCACTCCGGTCCGATCAGGATGTATCCTGATCGGTCCGGACGCGATCTGATCGAACGGTGATCCGATCAACCGTATTAAATTTTGGTTGGTGGACCGATCCACCAACCGATTAAATCTCAAAACCCTTAGTTTTCACGAACCCTAGCGCCGAAACCACCCCGTCTGTGCACCCTTGTGTGAGTGAGAGAGTTCCTGCGTCTTCCTTCCTCAAGCGCGTACGAGGCTTTCGGCGAGATCTCCTCTTCTTCTCTGCGCCCGAGAGTTCTCAGTGAGCAAGCCTCTTTCAATCGTGAAGAACCGACTTCTTCCTCCCTCGCTCAAACGCTTCAATGGCACCGAAGTAAGGATTTGGCTTCATCTTTCGTTTTCAAAGAGATCATAGATATATATTTATGAAGCTAACCGTATCAAAGTTATATGTCATGATCTAAGTCTTATTGGCATGATATGTTGGAAAAAAATCCATGAAAAGGGCATGAAAGTTTCGGCCAAGGCACATCTTGGGCTAGAAATTATGTTAAAGACTTGATGTATATTGGAAAATGGTTACATATGATAGGTGAAGTATAAAAGCATGATGTTTGAAGTTTTAGGGCACCCTAAGAACCCCTTAGGGTTTCGGCCACTTTCAAGATTTGACATAGGTTTAATCTTCAATTCTCAAAGCATGCTTAGTATGTCTTGTTATGATATAGTATGGATGAAAGTAATGATTTGTATAAATTTTCTATGGGTTTGTTACCCCTTAGGGTTTCGGCCAAGTCATGTACTAGGGCTAGGGCTTAGTGTTAAGTCCAATCAAGGGTTAAATTGGTCTTCCATGGTATGATATGCAAGGTATAGGATGTTAATCTTACCCTAGGAAAAGTTTCTATGAACTTAGTTTTCTTCAAGTTTCGGCCAAGACCCCAAACTTAGGGTTTGGTTTGGGTTCGGGTCTCAAGAATGCATGTTATAAATTACCATGATGCTAGTACATTTTTAAGCATGATGTAAGGGCCTCCATGTGACTAAAATCCTAATTGATGTGTTATATAACATGACTTTATATGCTTGATGTTAGGTTATGTTTTAATCATGAATATTTAGATCATATGCCATGGATACATGTAATTGATGTAGAAGTAAGTTATGATAAATATAATAATGCATGAATATTGATAAATGCTTATAATGGATTTATGATTCATGAAGATATATATATGTGTTTTATGATGAATGCTATGAACCCTAGTAGTAGGGTTAAGATTATATGTAGCTTCTCATCCATGTTTTATGATGAATACTAGGATTGTGTATGCTAGATAAAAATGTGTCATGTATGAGGTGTATGTTTATTATGTATCATGATCATGCAAGCTTGATGAACCCGGATAAGGTTATGACTAGAACCATGATTATGCATGTATGTCCTATTATGTGAATAAAGAATGATAAGTATGAATGAAAGCAATGGTTATGCCTTAAGTATGTATGATAAGTATGAATGATAAGTATGAATGATGAAGGCATAACGATGATATGAAATAAGTATGAATAATAAGTATGAATGACAAGTATGAACGATGAAGCATGCATGTTTATTTTTATGTATGAGGCTTGTACCGGACCGAAGTAAGGGTCCAAGGGATGGGCACCTTAAGAATGCCCCGGTTCTGGACTACCGACTATGCTGTCCACGGTTCTGGCACTACCGAAGCTGTGCAACAGGGATGGGCACCTTAAGAACGCCGCGGTTCTAGGACTACCGACTATGTTGTCCTTACCCTAGTAGGTTGAGGCTAGCTACCTCATATTTACTTAGGGATGCGCGCTTATGATGTATGTATGTGGTACAAGTCGGGGACCCCAATGATGTTATGTTTATGTAGTAAATGCATTGGACTCATTAAAAGTATGATTTCAAAACTAAGCATCTTTATGTAGTAAATGCATTGTACTCATTCATACATCCATGTTATGCATCGCGCCGAGGTAAGTATATTTTATGCTTGTATTTATGCTCATATTTCATGTTAGGTATAAGTATGCTTTATGTTCATATATGCTAAGGATTATGTTATGATAAGTATGCCTATGTTCATATATGCTAAGAATTATGTTATGATAAGTATGCCTATGTTCATATATGCTAAGAATTATGTTATGATAAGTATGCCTATGTTCATATATGCTAATAATTATGTTATGATAAGTATGCCTATGTTCATGTATGCTAAGAACTATGTCATGATAAGTATGTCTTATGTTCATGTATGTTAGGAATTATGCCAAGTATAAGTATGTCCCATGTCATGTATGTATGTTTTACGCTCATGTATATTAAGATTTATGTCATGTTAAGTAAGTTGTAGATCTATGGTGATGTTAGGAATCATGCTATGTTAGTTGTTCATATGCTTATGACTTATGCTATGACTATGCTTATGTCTATGTTTGAAGTTATGTTATGTCAGATACTTGATATGTTTATGTTTAAAGTGACGTATGGTTTTAGTGAGTAGAAAAGGGTTTTACTAAGCCTTTGTGCTTATAGTTTTATTTTCCTCGTACCGCAGATCAAGCAAGAGGTTATTAAGGGAAGCCGCAGGAGAGGCAGAAGCATGTGTGTGTGTAGCAGTGACTTGGCAGAAGATTCTTGTATTACGTTTTATGGTTAAGACTAATAGATGACTTAAGACTTATGATGCTACCTTTATGGATAAGTACATACTGCTTATGATGTTTATGAATAAGTCATGAAATGGTTAAGTTATGATATGATGCCATGTATGAATGTTCCATGTGTTTAGTTGCACGATTAAAAGCATGTTTAGAAAAAAAATGTTTCCGCTGCATTAAGATGTTTTTTTTATGCACATGCATGTTTAGCGTAACGATGCCCATCTCGCCACACCAAGAGGTGTGGGATAAAGGCGGGCGTTACATAGGCACCTGGCGAAGGACTGCCAGGAAACAAAGTCCTAGCGAAGGGCTGCTAGGCACCTGGTGAAGGATTGCCAGGACACAAAGCCCTAGTGCAGGACTGTTAGGCACCTGGCGAAGGAATGCCAGGATACAAAGCCCTAGCGAAGGATTGCTAGGCACCGGGCGAAGGACAGCTTGGTATCCAAGACCTGGCGAAGGAACGCTAGGCAAAAGTCCAACCGGAGGAGCCGGTTAGCAACATGTAAATTCTCCTGAGAGGAGTAGGTGAGGACGCGTTCTCCGTCGAGGGAACAGTAGGCGTCGGTTCGACCTAGGCCTCCATTTTGGAGACCCAAAGTCAGAACCAAGACAGCTAAGGTTGTATAAAACTAGCATATTATTACTTTATGTTATTTTGGACTAACCCTGGATGCAGGACCGAAGGAACGAGTGTCTGCAGCTCAGAGAGCCTCAAAGGAGTGAGGCAGAAGCTGAGTAGGGCGCCCGGAGTGTCCCGGGCGCCCCCAAGGTGAATACAAAAGAAGTTACCAAATATACGCTTCGACAGTTCATGGGCGGGGCGCCCCCGTGCTCCCGGGCGCCCCTATGCTCCCAGGCGCCCCTAGCTCAAGCTAACGAAGCAAGCCAGTGAGAAGCCAACGGATAAGAGCCTGACCCGGTCAACCCGGGTGCCCCCAGCGTCCCGGGCGCCCCCGTCAAAGTCTGATCCCGAGTTTAAAGGGATCAGAGCTGACCGAGAGGAGCTCGGATCAGATGACACGTGGGGGCGCCCCCGACGTTCCGGGCGCCCCCAGGGGCTATAAAAAGGCCCTCGACCCCAAGACTTCGAACAACAATTCTTCCAACGCATTCACGCTCTTCTACTCCTGCGCTCTGCTCCGGAAACCTCCCAACTCGAGATACAAGCGCCGACGACGTCCCTCTGCTCCGAAAATACAATCTACACCGGACGTCGGTAACGAAGAGCCTCTTTTAAAGTTTACTGTACTATTCTTGTAATACATTTTGTAAACTGGTTTTGTGCACATATAGAATTGCCCGCAGAAAACGGTCAATAACCATGGGCCTTGGAGTAGGAGCCGACCGCGACTCCGAACCAAGTAAAAAATCTTGGTGTTCGCGTGTGTTTTATTTTAATTATTTCCGCTTCCAATTCTCGTTTAACGAATCCGAACGTTTTACGATATTCACCCCCTCTATCGTTTCTCTCGATCCAACAATATATAGGATATAAAAGTACTTGGTCAATTGACCCATTAATAAAATTAGTATAACAAAATTATTCTAATAATTATAATGGAATTATTCTAATAATTATAATGAAAGTATTCTAATAATTATAACATAATTCCTAATTTGATTTGATCCGATAACTTGATCCGGTCATTCCAATTATATTAAATGAATCTCTTTTACCCCTCGATAAACTCAAGAGGAGATCTTTGATATTGAGTTTGCTTTCTAGCTTGTTGAAGCGTTATCTGGATAATGGCTTAGTAAAGATATTAGCAATTTAATCTTCTATAGAGATATAAGAGACAGATAATTGTTTAACTACCACATGTTCTCGAATAAAATGAAAATCAATTTCCATATATTTTATATAAGCATGAGTGATAGCTGTTAGATATATAACTCCAATATTATTGCACAAAATTTTTGGTGCATTATTTGATGGAAGATGAAGTTCAAAAAGAAGCAATTGAAGTCAAATAATTTCAGACATTGTATTAGTTATAGCTTTCTATTCAGCTTTAGTGCTTGAACGAGATACCGTAGGTTGCCTTTTCAAATTCTAAGAGATAAGATTTTTTCCAAGAAATATTGCATATCCATTTATAGATCGTCTATCTTCAGGAGAGCTTGACCAACTTGCATCGCTATATGTATGTAAATCTCAAGATGATTGATGATATAAAAGAAGATCATGTAAAATAATACCTTTGAGATAGCGAAGTATTCTTTTTACATTTTCCTAATTTTGCTCATTTGGAGAATGCATAAATTGACAAACACAATTTACTGCAAAGGTAATATCAGGTCGTGTGATAGTGACATATTGTAAGGCTCCAACAATGCTTCGATAAATCTGTGGATCAGATAGAGCAAGAGAGGATGAAGAAGCCATAGTGTTGTTTATAAACATTAGTGTAGAAACTAGACATGCTCCATCTATTTTGTCTCTTTGGAGTGTTAGATGTGTATACTAAAAGACTTGCTCTTTTTATATATAAGATCATCTATATTTTGAAAAGAGAATCACAATAACACTATATGCTTGTTTACATTAGTATATGCATAAAAGTCCAATACTGTGCACTGTAGATAACATGGTATGTGGTGACACACGGAAGATCGTGTTATCAGTCCCTTGCATAATATAAGTAAGAGGCTCACAATCGAGATGGATTTGGACAAACCATCGGGATGGTTGTAGTGTAATTAGGTGTGGTTTATCTTGACCATAGAATTACACTAGTGTGCTTTGTGAGCTTTGAGTAGGACCAAAACTAGAGATCATCCAATTTGTACTGACTTAATAATTGGATTGGATCTCAAATTTATTATGGAGTACAATCCTTAAATTCTGATATAATAACGGGCACATATAGTTAATAATTATTTTTTTGATTTACCAATGGGCGAGATTTATTCTGTTAAATCAATAGATCCGGTAAGTTGGGAAATAATATTAATTATATGGTGTACCGTTGATTATTGACGGAATCCGTGTCCTGGTGAGTCGAGATGATGATACCCCCTTGATGAGCTCATAAGGATCATCATGTTAAACCCTGCAGGTGGATTTGATCTAATATAATGATAAGGTTGAGTGGTACTAGTCAAGGAGCCAGAATTCGATTAATTAAAATTGTCAGTAATTTAAATTAATCGATGGACATTCGATATCTTAAATACGGGGGGATGGAAGACTGATAATAGGTGGAGCCCATATGAAAATATGGGGGTTGGTGAGGAAGTTCAATGAAGATCCTTTAGTGGAATAGATCTTCATTAATGGATTGGTTTTAGATCCATTAGTGGGCCAAGATCCAACTCCTCCTCTTGGTCCCTACCTTAGCCCTATATAAACCCCATGGGATCATGAAACCAAGGCTTAATCATCCAATTAATCAACCCAAGGCTTCTCTCCTCTCCTCTCGCTCTCCTTCTCTCTCCTAGGTTATCGGCCGACGCAAGACAAGAGGAGATGTTTCTCCTCTTTTCTTCCTTCTTCCTCCACCATCTCTCAGCTGGGGCTAGTATAGACAGGGGAGATACCTTCTCTTCCTTTTGTGGTGCTCGGCGGTGAGAGGGAGGTGGCCGGTGGGAGGCGGCGCAAGGAGAGTTTGCGGCGGCACCATAAGGTATATGGAGTAGGGATTTCTGGCCAGCTTTGGGTGAGAAAGGAAGCTCTTTCTTCCTTTCTTCTTCTTCTTCATCACCCTCTCGAGGACTGCTGCTGGGTCGTGAGGCTTTGGTGGCTTGTGGTGGTCGGCGGCGCAAGGGAGAGGGAAGCAAGGGTCGGCGGTTCCTAACCCTAGGGTTAGGGTTAGGGTTAGGGTTTCGGCAGGGCAAGAAGAAGGAGATTCTTTGGAGTGCCTTGGTGATCTCGATAGCTCGTCGCCCACACGACGTCCGGGAGGGAAGGGACATAAGGTAGGAGGCTATGAGTTAAAGAGAGGTATATTTCTCTCTCGACTCTTTCATTTAGTCTCATCATTTTATGTGGCATGTTTATTTAATTATCTTGTTTAATTATTTGTTAATTAATGGTAGATAATTAAATAATGGACCCCGATAATAAACACAAAAATCAGCGATCCACTCATCGTCTCTTCCATGGTCGTTTGGTTAGGAGAATTACAAGGCTCGATCTTTGTGATTGGCCAAGTTGTAATTCATACCGAACGATATGATGACGAGATGGTCGTTGGGAGACGGGTCTTCATTCGGATTAAATTTTTAATCCATAGACATGGAGAGGTCTTTCAAGGATGACCAAGTATTCGCTAGGGAAACCCGCCAAGCCAAGCCATCATGGAGAAGCACAGTAATGTATTTGCTTTGAGAGAGGAGATAGTCTTTCTCATATGGAATAAGTTCAATACCAAGAAAAAAATGAGTTTTACCCAAATCTCGAGTAGGAAATTCTTGATCGAGAAGATTTAATAAAGTTATGATACCCTTTTGATTGTTGTCGGTTATTAGGATGTCATTCACATAAATAAGAAAAAATATTATCAATCCATCATTATATTTGTAGAATAGAGGCGAGTTGGTCTTTGATCCAAAAATCATTGAGATTCTAACCAAATAGATTATTGATGAAATCATGTACGAGGAGCTTATCAAAGGCCATATAAGAATTCTTAAGTTGACAAATATGAGAAGGAAATTATGGATGAATGAACCCATGTGATTGCTCTATAGATACAGTTTCCTCCAGATGACCATGAACAAATGCATTAAAAATATCTAATTGTCGTACAAGCCAATTAGAATTAACAGTTATCAATAATAATAGTCTGACGGATGTAATTTTGATGACCGAGCTAAAAATGTCATTGAAGTCAATACCTCATTGTTAACTAAATCCTTTGGCTACAAGTCGAGGTTTATGTCGTTCAAGAGAATCATCAACTCGATCCTTAAGATGGAATACCCATTTAGAACCCACAACATTCATTAAGGGTGTGCGCGGAACTAGGTTTCATGTTCTATTGTGGAGAAGTGCATCAAATTTTGTAGCCATTGCACTACACCAATTTGGATCCTTGTTCAACTGTGTAAATAAGTTGGTTCAATAGATTTGAAGAAACCACTAGATCATGTGGAAGGGAATGTCAATTTGTCATTGGTGGACATCGTGCATATATGTCACTTAAGGGAAGCACATGGCGAGGAGCATTATCATCTAAATCACTTGTTGATGGTGATGAAAGAGTAGGTTGACATGGTGATTTTGATTATGAACTTGTATTATTTGAGGATCCAGAACTAGAAAGCATATTATCTTCGACAGGTGAAGCTTTTGAGATTAAAGCAGCAACTTGAGGTGATTCTAATGGTATAGAAGAGTTATTAGAGAGTTTCGGAGCAGGACCTAATATGTCATCACTTCTGACAATGTTAGGTGGCATCAAGAAGGTGTCACGTGTATCTGGAGGAGAGATTGAAGATGTTGTTGAAAAAGGGAATAGAGACTCATCAAAAGTAACATGTCATGAAATATATATTCGTTCTGTTGGTATGTACAAGCATCGATACCCATAGTGCATATTGCTATAACTGAAGAAAACACATTATAGTGAACGAGAGTCAAGTTTGTGTTTAGAGTAACCAAGGATAACATGCGCAACCAAAAATCCAAAGAAAGGTATAATCAGGAGTCTGATTATAAAGTTTTTTCAAAGGGCACTTATGATTGAGTAATGGGATAGGAAATCGATTTATGAGATATACTACAGTGCAAATAGCCTCATCCCAAAATTTACATGGAACTCATACATGATAAAGAAGAGCTAAAGCAGTTTCAACTATATATCTATGTTTTCTCTCAGCAAAGTCATTTTGTTATAGAGTGTGAGGACAAGATACTTGATGAATAATTCCACAAAAGAGAAGATGACAATGAAGAGTTTGATATTCACCTCCCCAATTAGAATGAAGAGAGAGTAGTTTATGATTAAAATATTGTTCAACTTGTCATTGAAAATTAAAGAATATATGTAGTAAATTAGATTTTTTTTCTCATGGGATAGAGTCATGTATATTTACTAAAATGATCGATAAAGGTAATATAATATTGAAAACCTTGGTTTGATAAGATAGGTGTAGGGCCCCAAACATCCGAATGAATTATTTCAAGTGAAAAACTAGAAACAAGATTGGATGAAGAAAAAGGTAGCTTATAACTTTTAGATTCCATGCAAACCTTACATGAATAAGATGGAGATGAGGTAAAGGAAGTAGGTAAACCATACCTATTAATGATTGACTGAACAATGTGAAGAGAAAGATGACCAAGTTGAGCGTGCTAAGCAAGTTTATTTGTGTGTTCACCAATGAAAGCTTTGATTGAAGAATTTTAAAGATAGTAGAGGTCATTTTTTATTACCCCATGAAACACAATAGTATTTGTTCCTCTTGTTGAGGCAATCCCGATGGTTCGTGGGACCATGTATTTTGATATTTGGGCAAATGGTTTTAATTAGGTTCACCCTTGTATTAGATATGTGTATTTAAGTGTGCATATTTGCAGGATATACATATGACTCAGGTTGATGACTTCGGGTCTGGTGTAGGATGGAGCATTCGAGGGACCATGGACAAGACAACAACGATGAGTTGAGGGAAGTGCATTTTGAGGTATACGCGAAGTATGACATCAAGATATGCCGCAGACTTGTATGCATCAGATGGATGAGAGCCAAAGTGAAGAAGGCTTGAAGGCAATAGTCAAGGCTACAAAAAGAGTCAAGTGAGTCATGTGTTAGGATGTATACTAAAAGTCTAGTTTTTGTATGAACATCTACATTTTGGAATGAGAATCATATGATCATTGTTTGCATTTTATATTTATTATATGTGTGCATATTGTCTGATACTTTACATTATAGATAACATGGTATGTGGTACCACATAGAAGATCATGTTATCAGTCCCTTGTGAAGTATAAGTAGTGACTCACAACCGAGATGATTTTGGATAAACCATTGGCATGGTTGTAGTGTAATTTGGTATTGGTTTATCTTGACCATAGAATTACACTAGTACACTTTGCATGTATTGAGCAGGACCGACATAGAGGTGATTTGATTTATACTGACTATATAATCGAATCAGACCTCAGATATTATGGTGTACATGCTCTTAATCCCGATATAATAATGGACACGTGTACTTAATATCTATTTCATTGATTTACCACTGGGCGAGATTTATTTGTTAAATCGATAGGCCCGGTAAATTAGGAAATAATATTATTTACATGGTGTGTCATTGATTATAGAAGGAGCACGTGTCCTAATGCATTAGGATGATGATGTCCCCTTAAGGAGCTCATAAAACTCATCATGTAAAATCCTGCAGGTGGGCATGGTCTGATATGATGATAAGGTTGAGTGGTACTACTCTATTAATTAAATTATCAGTAATTTAATTAATTAATGGGTATGCGAGATCTTAAACACGGGGAGATTATGTACACATAATATGGTGGAGCCCATATTTATTTATGGGGGTTGGTGAGGTAGTTCAATGATAATCCTTTAGTGGATTGGATTATCATTAATGGATCGGACTTTGATCCATTAGGAGACCAAGACTCAACTCCTCCTCATGGTCCCTATTGTAGCATATATATATACCTCATGAGTGATGAGACCAAGGCATACCATCCAATACAACCCTAATTATCCTCTCCATCTCTCTCTCTCTCCTAGGTTAGCGTCGGCAGCAAACAAAGGAGGAAGAAGGTTGTTTTCTTCTTCCTCCCTTCTCATCATCTCTTCCTTTTGGTGGTCGGTGACAAGAAGCTAAAGGAGGAGCTCTTCTCCTCCTTTGTGGCGTGCGGCAAGAAGAGGAGAAGAAGTGGTCGGCGCAAGGAGGAGAAGTCTTCTTCTTGGTGGTGTTGGAGCCGCAAGCAAGAGGAAGGGAGAGGGTTTGCTCGGCTAGGGTTGGTGAAGAAGAGATATCCTCCTCCTCTTCTACTTCTTCTCCTTCTTTGTATCTTCTTCCTTAAGGGGCAAGTGTTGGTATGGCTTGGCGGTTTCCAAGACAACCACGTGGTCGTATCTGAGAGACCTCTCTATGTCTACGAACTAAAAATTTAATCCAAATAGAGACCTATCCCTCTAACGACTGATTCGTCGTCATGTTAATTAATCCAAGTTACAACTTAGCCAAAACCCAAGGTTAAGGCTTTGTAACTTTCCTGATTAATTAACCGTGGAAATGACGACGATTTGGATCGCCGATTTTTGTGTTTATCTTTGGGGTCCAGTTAGTTAATTATTATCTATGATAGCAAATCAAAATAACCAACTAACATACATGAAATGACAAGGCAAAGCAACATGACACAAATAAATATAGCAAAATGAAACTGGAGCTCGGGAGAGTTATACCTCGCCGTTTACCTTGCAGTTTTCTACCTTATGGCCCTCCCCTCCTGAACGTCGTGTGGGCGACGGTCTACCAAGATGTGGAATCACCGAGGCACACTAAAATCACCTTCTTCAAGCCTCTTCCTCTTTGGTAGCCAAAACCCTAGCTAGGGTTTCGACCACACCCTTTCCGGCCTCTCCACCTCTCGTTGTCGGCCACCTTAAGCTCCAAGCTCCGGCCGGCCAAGAGGCAGCATAAGGAGGCTGCTAGGAAGATGAAGAAAGGGGAAGAAGAAGCTAAGGAACCTCCTTCTTCTTCCCAAAACCCACCGAAAAACCCTAATCTTGCCTCCTCACCGCCGACGCCAAACCAAGAGGATAAACCTTTGTCTTGTGGCCACCGGAGACTCCTCCATCCTGCTCCTTTCTCGCGCACACAGAGGAGGAGTTTACCGTGAGGGAAGGAGAAGAGAGCAAGGAGGAAGAAAGTAGGAAAGTTGAGCTTTCCTTCTTCCTTGCCGCCGGCGCCGTAAGGTGCATGAGACCCGCCGCCGACCAACCTCCGCCCGCTCCCTTGCTCCAAGTCGAGCACCACCGTGCTCCTCCCTCTCCTGCCGATCCTTCATGCCCAAGAGATCAAGAGGGGATGAGGAGAATTCTCCTCTTCTCCTTGCTTCTTCTCGCTGGTGCCCAAGAACCCTAAGAGAGAGAGAGAGGGTTTAGGGAAAGAAGGGTTTTGTGAGTTTTGTGATTAATTCGAATTAATTCTCAATTAATTCATCCATCATTGTATCATGACTCCTATGGGGTATTAATAGGGCTAAGATAGGGACCATGAGGAGGAGTTGGTTCTTGGCCCGCTAATGGATCCAAACCCGATACATTAATGGTGATCCATTCCACTAAAGGATCCCATTGTACTTCCTCACCAACCCCCATATTTTCATATGGGCTCCACTTATTACGAGTTGTCCATCTCCCCATGTTTAAGATATCGTATGGCCAACAATTAATTTAATTTACTGATAATTAAATTAATTATCTTCTTTATCCTTGATTAGTACCACTCAACATTTTCATCATGCCGGACCATAGTCCACTTGCAAGATTTGACATGATCTTTTTGAGCTCACCAAGGGGGCATCATCATCCCGACTCACCAAGACACGGATTCTATC
The DNA here is from genome assembly GCA_024364735.1 of Boesenbergia rotunda. NCBI lineage: Eukaryota > Viridiplantae > Streptophyta > Magnoliopsida > Zingiberales > Zingiberaceae > Boesenbergia > Boesenbergia rotunda. The sequence continues at coordinate 1,426,177 of JAGFNQ010001835.1, read as the reverse complement.
AATAATCAACGACACATCATATTATTAATATTATTTCCCAACTTACCGGGTTTATCGATCTAACAGAATAGATCTCGCTCATTGGTAAATCAAATAGATAATAATTAATAATATATGCCCGTCATTATTTCGGGATTAAGAGACCGTACTCCATAGTATTATCCGATGTCTAATCCAATTTACGAAGTCAGTACAAAATTAGATGACCTCTCTTTTGGTCCTACTCAATGTACACAAAGTACACTAGTGTAATTCTATGGTTAAGATAAACCACACCTAATTACACTACAACCATCCTGATGGTTTGCCCAACTCCATCTCGGTTGTGAGCCTCTTTCTTATACTTCGGCAAAGAACTTGATAACATGATCTTCTGTGCGACACTACACGCCATGTTATCTACAGTACCAAGTATCAGACATTTTATGCACGTACTAATATAAACATGCACTGTGTGATTTTCTGATTCTCTTTAAAATGTAGATGCATCCTCACCAAAAGGCAAGACTTTTAGTATACATCCTAACAGCAAGGAGATCCATCTCCTTGGTGGTCGGCGCAAGTAAAGGAAGGAGAAGTTTCGTCCTTTTGGTGGTCGGCGGCAACTTCTTGGTGCTAGGGTTCGACGCAAGCAAGGATAGAGGAAGAAGGTGCCTTGGTGACTCCGTTTCTTGGAAGACAGTCGCCCACACAACGTCCAAGAAGGGGATAGGACATACGATAGAAGATCGCAAGGTAAACAAGAGGTATAATTTTTGTTTGGTTCCTTTTACATCTTGTATTATTGTATGATAATTATTATCATGGACTCCGAAGATAAACACAAAAATTGGTGATCTATTCATCATCTATTCCACGACTAATCGACTAGACGAGTTAGATTGCTTGAACAACAAGTTTGTACAAGCGATCACTCAAGTTGATTAGTACGATGATGAAACAGTTGCTTGAGTAATTCATCTCCATCTAGATTTGTTTTAATTAATAAAATTTTAATCCGGGGACATGGAGAGGATTCCTATGCATAACCGAGACCAACATCGTGAGGGTCCGAGTGCGAGTGAAATGTACTCGAGAAGGGAAACCCTAAGTTTAGTATTTTACTAGTCGACTGGTATATAATCAGTAGACTAGTTGAGGTCACAGAAATATCAGTCGACTGATTATTCTGTGCAGTCAACTGGTGTCAGCTGAATTCGAAAGTTGGGCTATAACATTTGAATTCGACAGTTGTCAGTCTACTAGTATTAGCATCAATCAACTGGTAACGACTGGATCAGCAAATGAGTTCTATTTAAAAGAACTCTGTTTGCTTGAGCAAGTTAACAAAATAAGATTGGTTAAATCTTATTTGTAGTCTACCATGTTTAGGTGTGAATGTTCATGTTGTGGCGAGGTTTCTCCGCCCACAAGGAGATACATGAGCTAGCCGGAGGTTGTCCAGGAAGTCATCCACCAACGGGTCGGGATCCTCCACCTTATGAACAGCAGTGGAGTAGGAGTTTTATCTCCGAACCATATAAATTGGTTTGTCTCTCTTCTTGTTAGTTTTAGTTTAATTGTTATTCCGCATGGGCACTAACAAGTGTAAGAAAGAACCGAGAGAATTAAGAGTAACGAGCTATTCACCCCCTTTTAGTTGACCTCCGATCCTCCAACACCTCTATCTTTTATAAGATAATGATTATGATGAAATTTAAAAAAGACATTGTTATCAAGGTTAAACAGATATGTGAAGAGTACTTTTTTAGTAATAGATGAAACATAAAAGATGTTGCGCATGTGAAAAGTATGATTAGAAAAATGAATATACATGTTTCTAAGATTAGTAATTTGCAAACTTGAGTCATTGTCTACTTGTACCATATCTAAACCAGTGTACGGTAGTACTTGTGTAAATATATTATAATCTGATGTGACATGATGAGTTGCTCCTATCAATATACTACTCAGTAGAAATTTTTTTTAAAGGTTTGTCACGAGTAGGTATAGACGAGAGAATTTTAAGATAGACTTGTGAAGCAATTGGTTGTCTTAAAGCTGCAGGACTATCAATAAAATTTGAATCAAATCGTCTAGGACATTGAATACCAATATCCAATTTGGAGACAAAGTTGACATCTTTTTAAAGCTAAAGGACCACCATGAAGGTTCTGTCGAATCTTTTACGACATTAATTACCAATATATCTAATTTAGAGATAATTTTGACATCTCTAAATATCTAACATTAAAAATAAAAGCAACACAAGTTGTTGTTGTTGTATCTTTGGCTTCTTCCTGAGAAAAGTTGCAAGAGTAGAAGAGAAAAGGCAAAAAAAAAAAAAAGAAACACATCACATAAAGAAGAAGCGATGCATAAGGTAAGAAGAGCTATGACTCTGATACCATGTTAAAAGGAAGAAATTGAAAGAGAGAGTAACAAAAAATATGATCAATAATAAATCTTATTATTCATTAATATTTGTCTTGGATAATATTGGTGCAATCGACCCAAGTGTGATCGGGTAGATCATGAGTTTTGATGTGTGTGTCAATATAATTAAGTTAGGGTTTCATATTGATCTAATATGTGTATGTGAGTGTGCAGGTTTGTAGGATACACATTGACTTAGTTGGACGTCTTCGGGACCGGTGAAGGATGTCATGGGGGACAAGTTGTGGGCTTGCATGCATCCGAGGGACCGTGGACAAAGCAGGGACGATGAGCCGAAAGAAACGGACTTCGAGGCATATGTGAATGATGGCATGGGAGACAGGCCGTGAGCTTGCATGCATTCGAGGGACGAGAGCCAAAGTCGAAGAGGGCTTGAAGGTAACAGATCGAGGTTGCTGGAGAAAGAACGATGAGTTGAGGGAAGCGGACTTCGAGGCATACGTGAAGGGTGGCATGGGAGACAAGCCGCGGGCTTGCATACATCTGAGGGACGAGAGCTAAAGTCGAAGAGGGCTTGAAGGCAATAGGTCGAGGCTGCTGAAGGAAGAATCAACTGAGTCGTGAGGATTCGAGTGCTGAGAGAACTGTACTCGGGAAGGAAAATCTTAGAGTTCGAGTGCTGAGAGAATTGTACTCGGGAAGGGAAACCTTAGGTGGCAGTCGACTGATGCTTGATCAGTCAACTAAGGTAGAGCACAGAGAGATCAGTCGACTGGTAGAGGACCAGTCGACTGGTAGAGGACCAGTCGACTGGCTGATGCAGTCGACTGGTGTCGACTAGAATACAAATCATCAGGCGGTGACATTCTAATTCGCGAGGACTAGTCGACTGCCCCAGGGGCTGTCGAGTGGTAACAGTCAAAACAGTATCGAGCTCTATTTAAGAGAGCTCGTGTTTGACTACTTCTTCTTGGCGAAACAAACTTGGAAAAAGCCCGTTAGTAGCCTACAAGTGCTCAGGTCATGTCAAGGGATTGTGGCGAGGTTTCTCCACACATAAGAAGCGACAAGAGCTAGTCGGAGGTGTTCCGGGAAATCATCCACCAAAGGATCGGGATTGTCCACCTTACGAACAACCGTGGAGTAGGAGTTTCATCTTCGAATCACATAAATCGGTATGCCTTTCTTAGTTGTTAGTTTTTGTTATTCCGCTTGCGCACTAACAACTTGTAGGAAGAAAAATCGAAAAGTAGCTATTCATCCCCCCTCGCGCATCTAGCTAAACGACAAGGTCTCAACAGACAATACCCTATATATAAGATATAAAAATACTTGGTCAATTGACCATTAATAAAATTATTATAACAAAATTATTCTAATAATTATAATGGAATTATTTTGATAATTATAATAGAATTCCTAATTTGATTTGATCCGATGATTTAATTTGATCATTCCAATTATATTGAAGAAATCTCTTTTAGAATCAATAGATTCTAGAAAATTATTTTTAATATTTGTGCACGGATCAACGGATTAAACCACGCAGGATCATCGCTATTTGGCGTCACGTAGGTGGTGAGGGAAGCGGTCGGCTGAGGCAGTTCGAGATGGCGGCGCGTGGCAGGCAAGTGATGAGAGTGGAAGAGGCATTGGATCATCAAGCAAGGGATGGTGGCGCGGGCGTGTGCTGGTGTTTGGAGGCGTCGACGTGTTGCATCATCCCCCAACAGGGGCGGTCTTGGCAGTGCGTTCGAAAAGGACTCTCCTGAAGGCGGCTGGTGGCTTGGCACGAAGAAGGAACTTGTAGCGAGGGAGGAGAAGGTGTGTCGGGTAGAGATCTAGTGTCGACGGTGACCAAGAAGAGGAGAAGAGGCATGTGTCATCGTGAGAAAGGAGACGAAATGGTAGGCACAAACGACAAGAAGAAATTTGTCTTTCTAAAGGGACTGTAAGTGTTTCTATTTAATCAGTGCAATATGACATGCATATTAATCTAACACAGGCTTGTATACGAGTATAGTCCAAGGACATAAAGATTAACTCACTAAGGGAGTATTTGAGAGAGCTTCTGTTAGTTACTTTTTAGATTCTAACTATACAGAAACACTTTTGAGTGTTTGTAAATATTAGATTCTACTTTAATTTCTGCAACTTTTACTCAAAAGCTGGAAGCAAGAATTTGATATTTTTTTCTACTTCTACTTTTTTGCTTATAGTCTAGAATTAAAAGTTGACATTTATACCCTTAATAAATTTATCATTTTACATAATTGTCACCACACTTTTAAATACAATTTTATATTTTTATATAATTTATATTTTCAAATTTTTTTATACATATTTTTATAAATTTTGTTATTTTTTATATTTATATTTATATTTTTATTATTTTTACATATTTTTTAAACATATATATTATAAAAATATAATTTTGATATAATATTCAAAATATAATAATAAATATATAAAATATTATTGATACTGTATTAAAATTATATCTAGATAATTGAAAAAAATTAATTTATATAGTTTAAGGATATTATTGTCATTTAACTAAAAATTAAGTTTGAAAATAATTATTCACCAAACATTTAAACTTTATCTTATATCAGTTTTTGACTTTTATTTTTAAATACTTCATGTTTTAGCTTCTCACTGACTTGAGATAATCTCTATAAGAATCACTTTTCAAGAAGCAAAAGTTCTCCAAAACACTTCCTAATTTGAAGAGAATGAGTCATATAACTCAAGATGAGTACCAAGTTAGATTAGTCTGAAATAAACTAACTATAACGAACGGTTAATTGGGATAATTGTCTCTATGATGAGCATCGAATTGATTTTAACCAAAAGTAAAGAGCGATTCAAGTGGGCAACAGAGCCCCTCACCGAATTGAGTAATGGTACATACAAGAAAAAAAAATCAAGAAAGATTTCAAAGAATGATGCGATAGTGAACATGTATACATTCGATTGTTATCTAAATATCGTCGGCGGCCTTCGGTTGTCGTCTTGAATTAAACTATATCTTGAGAGATACGATGAATCCATCTAAGATCATTACTATTACGATGTCACATCATTTCTTAAATTTTTTTTAAAATATTTTCCACAAGCCTAATATTATTCCATGGAATTCAGTTGGTCACTTTTTTTAATTCCACTAGCACCGTATCTGCCTTCTCACTCCTTCCATTTTCTGCCGATGCTTTCCAATATTCTCAATTAAACACATTCCCACGCATGCAACCCTCCTTTTAAATCAAAGGGAAATAAATTCGAAACTACTAATTTCTTGATTTGAATGCGGTTGGTGAGTGGTTGGACCCAGAGGAGCACCCCACCCTTTGCCCCTCTACTCTCCACTAACCAGACAGCATCTTTGATTTCCACAATACTTGTCTCCCCCTTAGAATTAAATACAGTAGTACAAGAAACAGCTGCAACCCAACTACCGCTCGTCGTCTCTCCGTTCGTCCAAACCTACGGCAAAACTGCACCCCCATGGTCCCCACCCCATCGGCCGCCTTATTCCATCCCACCGCCGTGCATCATTTGTAATAATCCTTGTGCCCCACGCCAGATTTTTGTTTTGTTTAAAAAAAATAAAAAATGTTTTTCCCCCTAGTAATTAATTATTATAGTTACAATGAAAAGATCATAATTCTCATTTCGAAGAGTAAGAATCGTTTTATGCAATCTGAAGATAAATTATAAAGATTTTTTTCAGCACGATAATTTTTTTATTTTTTATAAAGTAAGCATGAACACTGACACATTAGGAATACCTTGAGATTAATCTCATGATTTATTATAGTAAGATTACATCTCGTGTTTTGACAGTGATGCCTAATTAATTGAAGAATACTAAATTTATTATAATAAAATAAATTATAAATTAATTTTATTATTTATTTATTTATTTTTATATAATTTAAAAATAAATTATGAAAAATATATAAGATGAATATAATTTTTTTATTATAATCAAGTGCGTTTGTTTTCAAGAACAACTATTAATTATTCTAGTCGGAGCAAAATCATTGCTGCGAAAGGCTATCATTCCTACCGGTAAAAGACAGTGCCGTTCCATGTCGAGACGCAGTCAGAGAACACGATCTGAGGTGTTGAGCTCACGCCGCCCTGATGATGCGACGGCCTGAATGATGGACCATGCGTCCGTATGAGGCGTTTAAATGCTGTTCGGTGTTCTTAGTCCATACAGGTGATCGTAAGCTACGTTAGTGCCCAGGGCAGCTCTACCCACACGCGCACCCTCACGGGCACCTGGTGTTTTCGCCTCTTGGATGCTACGGGATCAGCGTGGTCCAGACAGAAGAATGAGTAGATTGATGGGTATCACTTGGCCTACAGTGAGAGTTCGTTTGTCTCTACCGACGTAACTCAGAAGACAAAAAATTAATAGATTATAATTAGAGGTATATTTGAATGGGGATTATTTTTATAACCTTGATTATCATTCAAAGTTATAAATTTTATTTGGTTTACATAATTAGCGATTCTTAAATAATGATCGATATTCGATACGTCAGCAAAAGGGGTATACAACCCGGAATCGAAAAACCTTAGAAAAGTAGATTTTTCTAAATTTCGAAGTTTTAAAACTTATTATTTTAAAATTATTCTTCAATATTTATATTTAAGACGAAAATAACCATTACAATTTATTAAATTTCGGAAGTATTATTTGTGGCCAACGATCGACAATGACAACCGGCAACCACGGGTGGCGACTGACGATCGTCGCCAGCGCCAACGCCGACAGCCTGCCGCCGATGGCCGACGGTCGCTTGCATCGACAGTCGGACGTCGCTGATCGCCTATCGTCGGCGTCACCAGCCAGCTGTTGATGTTGGACACCGACAACTTACGCGGACACTGACGGTCGACATCGATGTCGCCGACGAATATTTTTTAATTTAATATTTTAATTAAAATTTTAATAAATTTAATTAAATAAATTAAATAAATTCAATTTAAAATTTAATAAAATTATCTAAATAAACTCAAAAGGGTAATATGATAAAATATTATATTATGTTATCGACTGTTACCTCCAAACAAATAAGATGTTATTTGATTACCTAAATTGAATCATAAAATTTCAAGTTATGTTTCGTTCTCCATTATCTTAAGTATGTAATTACTTAGTAATCATAATACTAAAATTATATATCATAACTTGAATCAAACATACCCTAGAGGTTTTTGAATTTGAGTCACGAAATTAATAGTGTATAAATCACTGTATCATATGAAAAAATCTCTCCCTCCCAATTTCTTATAGAGTAATGATACGCACAGTGAAAGTGAATGCCTCAGTGAAAATTTTGACCGTCAATCGATGACACGTCCGACGTCCGATCATCGATCGGACACTACCGGCGGCCTTCGACCGCCGCCCCGAACCAAACTTTACCCTGGGGGGCACGGTGAACCCGTCGGGGATCGCCACAATTGCGATCTCGCATCATTGACCGTCGATTTCGATGGGTTCACCGTTGCCGGCGATCCTGATGAGTTCACCGTCCTCCCAAGGTATAATTTGATTCGGGACGACAATCAGAGGCCGCCAGTGGTGTCCGATCGATGATCGAAAATGTACACATTAATTATATATCATTTACTATAATTTTCACTCTTCCAAATTTACTCTTCAAATCATTTTCCTTTCTTATATTGTGATTTATCTCTTCCGTGACAGGGTACTGGGGCGAGCGTTTCACGTGAGAGTTCGTTTGGCCAGAGCTCGTGCTCATTGCATAAAAGGAGTCCCGTCAGCGACCTATTGCATAAAAGGAGTCCCGTCAGCGACCTGTAGCGGACGCAGCTCGTTTAGAGCAGCCGAGGGGAACGGATGGCGCGGGTTTGTGGATTCGACGGAAGCGTGGCGTCGCCGGAGTCGGTATCTTCCGTGTCGAAGGCGGTGGCTAGGGAGGCGGATGATTTGGAGGTGCAGGATGTGAGTGGTGGGTCGGTGGGGGAGAGGGAGGATGAGGTGATGAATGAAGAGTGGGGTGACGAGACGGAGGCTGAGCTAGAGCTGGGGCTGGCTTTAGGCTCGGTAAATAAGGGGAAGGCGGCAGCCTCTGCGCCGCACCGGACATCGTGCTGCCGCATCCTGACAGCGAAGGATTTCCCCTCGCGTGCTTCGCCGAGGTTTCCCTGCTCCTTTGTGTCAACATCATCCGGCTCCAACTTGGGCGGAGGGGCCGGCGTCGTCGGGACCAAGCGTGCTGCAGAATCTGTCTCCCCAGACGTCGGCGTTTCCCCACATCCTCGTAGGTCAGCCTTTGTTTGCTTCTCTTTCAGTTTCGCCTTCTATTCGCCACTTGGAGACAATTTTTTTGTCCGTTCTTCTTTCCTTTTTATATTCTCTGTTTTTTACTACCGAGCATTTCTGTGAAAAATGTTCTTTGGCGTTGGCAAAAACCAGTTTGCTTGCCGATGTATCTAAAAGGGTAAAGAATCAAACTATAAAATCTCTGAGGCATTGAATCTATAGTTTCGACTTGTGATGCGTAGTGCTCTGTGCATTGTACTTTCATCTATTTTCTGGTTGCATGTTAATTTCAATTGTTCTCCGCGTTAAGTTAACAATGCTAAGAAAAAACCAATGTTTTGGGATGAGCTACATTTAATGCATCGTGTAACATTTTATTTATCAAACTAAGTAAAATAGAAAGCTGGATTTTGTACATTCTCAACCCTCAGATTGCGTTGTTGACTCTTTTTTTGGTTTTATGTTCATATGTGCTAACTGCCTCGTCATAACGAACATGCGGGAGAGCAGTCAAGCGTTGGTTGGATGGCCGCCTATAAGGGCTTTTAGGATGAATAACTTGTCCAACCACTCCAAAGACACCGCCTCCATCGTCGAAGCCACCACTGTGAAGAAGACCGACCGCAACAACGGTACCAACAGCACCAGTCAGGTGCTCAATGGTTGCAAGGATCAGGAGAACAAAGGGAAGGTGTTGAGGGGTTCTTTCTTCGTTAAAGTGAAAATGGACGGTGACCCTATTGGAAGGAAGGTGGATCTTCATGTCCGTAACTCATATGAAACTCTTGCTTCTGCACTTGAGCTCATGTTTAACCAGCCAACCATGACATNAAGGGGATACAAGCTTACAAGACAAAGCCATAGAGGAAGAGGCATTGAAAGGAATTGGAGGACCCATGACAAGATCCAAGACTAAGAGAATGAAGCAAGCTTTGGAAGGCTTAATAATGGAGCTCAAGGAGAAGAAGGATCAATGCACAATGGAGGCAACAACTAAATGGATCACATTCCTTCAAATTGAAAGTGAAATTGAGCCCACATGAAGACAAAACTTGAAGGCCCAAAACCACATGATCCAAGATGCATTCAAGGGCTACAAGTGTCCAATTTTCGTGGGTATTTTTGGGGGAATTTTCTGAAGTTATTTTTGATGTCTTTTGGTGGGTTTTTAATGCTTTTGGGAGTTCCTAAGCTAGTATTAGGGAATTGTGGGAAATAAACATCATGCATGCATGCATGCATGATAATGGTGCATAATTAGTGCTTAGTGGGAAGTGTGGTAGAGGTTAATGTTTCAACCTCCACTAAGTCTATATATAGGAGAACTCTTGTATGGCCAAGGTATGTTAAGTTTGAATGAAATCAGAGTTTTCTCTATTGTGAGAGCTTCCTTTGGTTCTTAGGCAAAGAACTAATCGTGATCTTATCAAGGCAACTTGTGGCGATCGAAACCCCCATGACTTATCACTCACCCTCTCATCTTTCTTGAGTGTGGCGTCAATATCCTTCCCTACATCTGAATTTCAAGGCGATCCATTCCAAGGTGCTTATCATTTGGTATCAGAGCCTTGGCTCCTTGATTTTCAGGTTTGCGTTTTGTTCTTCTTCATTTGTGTTCTTGTTCATCTTTGTTAATCTCTCATCCATAGTATTCCATTGGTATTTTCCTTCTCCAACTCTATTTATCGCTTCTCTATTTGGGTCCTAAACTCAAAAAAAAAAAAAAAAAGGTGTTACTTGAGTCATTGTGTTTTTTTGACTGAAGAAAAAAAAAGGACAAAAAGGAAATTCGAAAAAAAAACAAAAAAAAAAAGAAGGAAGATCGGCGAATTGAAAGGACCCAATATTTCTCTCATTGCTCTTGATCGTTGCTGAATTTCTTGTTCTAACCGTTTATTTCTCTTGTTCTACTCATATTCTCTTGTTGGTTTCTTGCTCACTTGATTGTCTACTTGTTGTCTTGAGAAAATCGTTGATAAGGTTCTTTTCTTAAGGGCTTATAAAGGAAGCTGAGTGGATAAATTTGAGTGCAACCACGTGAGGCGAGTGGTGAGGTCTTTCTAACATTTCTTGTGCAATTTTCCTTGTCATCTTTTTTTTGTTGCAAGCATGAGTGGGGAAAACTCCCCTAGGCAAGATCCTAATAGGCTTCAAATGGAGGCGCTTACTCAACACTTTGAGAGAATGCTTCAAAGACAACTTGAAGGCTTACATGAAAGGATGGACCGACTTGAAGGAGGAAGAGTTTCCAACCATGGGGGAAATTCTAATCATGAAGAATCTCATCCGGGAAGTGACCTATTCTATAGTTCTCCAAGAGAAAGAAGGAGGCGTGAAGGGGGACGAAGACACGAAAGAGGAGGTAGAAACCATCAACATGAAGACGATCTAAGAGGGGTGAAAGTCAAGGTACCTTCCTTCCAAGGGAGGAATGACCCCGACACATATCTTGAGTGGGAAATGAAAATAGAGCAAATCTTCTCATGCCACAATTACCCTGATGCAAAGAAAGTGAAGGTGGCTGCCCTTGAGTTCACCGATTATGCTTTAATTTGGTGGGATCAAATGCAAAAGGAGAGAAGAAGGTATGGAGAGCACCCTATCAACACTTGGGGTGAAATGAAGACTTTGATGAGAAGGAGATTTGTGCCTTCCCACTACCATAGGGAGTTGCACAACAAATTGCAAAGACTCATCCAAGGGAGTAGGAGTGTGGATGAGTATTACAAGGAGATGGAGGTGGCTTTGATTAGGGCCAATATTGAGGAGGAAAGAGAAGCAACTATGGCTCGATTTCTCCATGGCCTAAACCGAGATATTGGAGACATTGTAGAGCTACAACATTATGTGGAGCTTGAAGACTTAGTTCATCAAGCAATGAAAGTGGAGCAACAATTAAAGAGAAAGGGCGTTATGAAAAGACCATCTTCTTCAAACTACTCTTCAAATTGGAAGGACAAGCCAAAGAAGGAGGGTTCCTCTTCTAATTCAAAGGAGGTAACAAGCGCTAAGAAGCCTTTTCCTACTACTACTTCTTCTACTTCTAAGAGCAGGGATATCAAGTGCTTCAAGTGTTTGGGAAAAGGACATATCGCATCCGAATGCCCGAATAAGAAGACTATGGTGGTTAGGGATAATGGGAGCATCTCTAGTGAAGAAACTTCTTCTCATTCTTCTTCTTCAAGCGATGAGGAACATGATGGAGCAGCCTATGCGCAAGATGGCGATCTCTTGGTGGTTAGAAGGTTATTAGGAAGTCAAGCCAAGGAGCATGAGGAGGACCAAAGAGAGAATATTTTTCATACTCGTTGCCTTATTCAAGGTAAAACATGCTCTATGATCATTGATGGTGGAAGTTGCACCAATGTGGCAAGCACTAGGTTGGTTACCAAACTCAACCTCAAGACTACACCGCATGCAAGACCATATAAACTCCAATGGCTAAGTAATAGTGGTGAATTGGTGGTGAATCAACAAGTGATGATTAATTTCTCCATTGGAAAATATGAAGATCAAGTTCTATGTGATATTGTACCTATGGAGGCAAGCCACATTCTTCTTGGAAGACCTTGGCAGTTTGATAGGCGAGCTCACCATGATGGATTCTCCAACAAGTTCTCATTTCTTCACAATTCCCACAAAGTCACACTTGTACCATTATCACCTAGGGAGGTTTGTGCGGATCAAAAAAAAATGCGAGAGAAAAGAGAAAAAGAAGAGCGAGAGCTTAAGAAAAAGAAACGAGAGAATGAGGAAAAGAAAAGAGAGAATGAGGAAAAGAAAGAGAGAATGAGGAAAGAAAAGAAAAGAAAAGAGAGAATGAGGAAAAGAAAAGAGAGAACGAGGAAAAGAAAGAGAGAAGAATAGAAAATTTGTTTGCAAGAGGAAGTGAGGTGAAGAGAGCTTATTTGACAAGGCAACCTATATTTCTTCTTTTGTGCAAGGAAACTTGCTTCGAAACTAATACTAACTCCTTGCCCAGTGATGTTGCTATTTTGCAGGACTTTGAGGATGTGTTTCCCCAGGAAGTACCTCACGGTTTGCCACCAATGAGGGGAATAGAACACCAAATGGACCTTATTCCTGGTGCTTCTCTTCCCAATAGGCCTGCCTATAGGAGCAACCCTCAAGAAACAAAGGAGATACAGAATCAAGTGGAGGAGTTATTACAAAAAGGATGGGTGAGAGAGAGCTTAAGTCCTTGTGCTGTACCAGTAATTTTGGTACCTAAAAAGGATGGATCATGGAGGATGTGCACGGACTGTAGAGCTATCAACAACATCACAATTCGGTATCGACATCCTATCCCTAGACTTGATGATTTACTTGATGAATTGCATGGTGCTTGCTTCTTTACTAAGATTGATTTGAAAAGTGGGTACCATCAAATTAGGATAAGGGAAGGGGATGAATGGAAAACTGCTTTCAAAACTAAATATGGATTGTATGAATGGTTGGTAATGCCTTTTGGGTTAACTAATGCGCCAAGCACTTTTATGAGGCTTATGAACCATGTTTTACGAGAATTCCTAGGAAAATTTGTGGTAGTATACTTTGATGATATTTTGGTATATTCCAAGAGTTTGGTTGAGCATGTAGCACATCTCAAATCTGTCTTGCATGTCCTTAGAAAGGAGAAACTGTATGCTAACTTAGAAAAGTGTTCTTTTTGCACTGATCATGTGGTTTTTCTTGGATTTGTCATAAGTTCTAAAGGAGTGCAGGTTGATGAAGAGAAGGTTAAGGCCATTAGAGATTGGCCAACCCCCAAAACTGTGAGTGAGGTTAGGAGCTTCCATGGGTTGGCAAGTTTCTATAGAAGATTTGTGAAGGATTTTAGCACACTGGCAGCACCCCTAAATGAAATTGTCAAGAAAAATATGAGTTTTAAGTGGGGAGAGAATCAAGAAAATGCATTTCAAGCACTTAAGGACAAACTCACACATGCACCCATTCTTGCTTTGCCTGATTTTTCCAAATCATTTGAAATTGAATGTGATGCATCTCATGTGGGTATTGGGGCTGTTTTACTTCAAAATGGACATCCCATTGCATATTTTAGTGAGAAGATAGGTGGCGCCACTCTCAACTATTCCACTTATGATATAGAATTGTATGCACTTGTTAGAGCTTTGCAAACATGGCAGCACTATCTTTTGCCTAAAGAATTTGTTATTCATAGTGATCATGAATCTTTGAAGTATTTGAAAGGGCAGGGGAAGCTCAACAAAAGGCATGCCAAATGGGTTGAATTTCTTGAACAATTTCCGTATGTGATTAAGCATAAGCAAGGAAAGGTAAATGTTGTAGCAGATGCACTTTCACGAAGGTATAATTTGCTTGTTACACTTGAAACTAAATTACTTGGCTTTGAACATATCAGAGAGTTGTATGAACATGATAGTGACTTCTCTGAATTATATGCTGCGTGTGAAAAGAAATCACAAAATGGGTTTGTTAGGCATGATAATTACTTGTTTAAGAACAATAGACTTTGTGTGCCTAGAAGATCCATGCGTGAATTGCTAGTTAGGGAAGCACATGAGGGGGGTCTAATGGGACACTTTGGGGTTCAAAAGACCTTAGAAATGTTGCATGAACATTTTCATTGGCCACACTTGAGGCATGATGTGCAAAAATTTTGTGAAAAGTGCATTGTGTGCAGAAAAGCAAAATCTAAGGTATCACCTCATGGACTTTACACTCCTTTGCCTATTCCTGATTCCCCTTGGATTGACTTGTCTATGGATTTTGTTGTAGGGCTACCACGCACTCAAAAAGGTAAGGACTCCATTTTTGTGGTAGTTGATAGATTTTCTAAGATGGCACACTTCATACCTTGCCACAAAGTGGATGATGCAACTCATGTGGCAGATTTGTTTTTCAAAGAGGTTGTAAGACTTCATGGCATGCCTAGGAGCATTGTTTCAGATCGTGACACCAAATTCTTAAGTCATTTTTGGAGGACCTTATGGAACAAACTAGGAACAAAGCTTCTTTTCTCCACTACATGTCACCCTCAAACTGACGGCCAAACTGAGGTGGTAAATAGGACTCTTTCTACTCTGCTTAGAGCAATTATTAAGAAGAACATTAAGTCTTGGGAAGAATGTTTACCTCATGTTGAATTTGCTTATAATAGGGCTGTCCATTCTACTACTCAATTTTCCCCTTTTGAGATTGTTTATGGGTTCAATCCGCTAACACCTCTTGATTTGCTTCCTTTACCTAACACTTCTTCTTTAGTTCACAAGGATGGTCAAGCAAAGGCAGAATATGTGAAAAAGCTTCATGAGCAAGTTAAAGCTCAAATTGAGAAGAAAATGGAGCAATATGCGAAGAGAGCCAATAAAGGGAGAAAAAGAGTTGTCCTTGAACCCGGTGATTGGGTGTGGGTTCATATGAGAAAGGAAAGGTTTCCTGCCCAAAGGAAATCAAAGCTTCAACCAAGAGGAGATGGACCATTCCAAGTGTTGGAAAGAATTAATGACAATGCTTACAAAATTGACTTGCCCGGTGAGTATGGTGTTAGTGCAACATTTAATGTGGCTGATTTGCGTCCATTTGATGTAGGTGATGAAGATCTAAATTCGAGGACGAATTCACCTAAAGAAGGAGGGAATGATGTGGACCAAGGAGGGGATACAAGCTTACAAGACAAAGCCATAGAGGAAGAGGCATTGAAAGGAATTGGAGGACCCATGACAAGATCCAAGACTAAGAGAATGAAGCAAGCTTTGGAAGGCTTAATAATGGAGCTCAAGGAGAAGAAGGATCAATGCACAATGGAGGCAACAACTAAATGGATCACATTCCTTCAAATTGAAAGTGAAATTGAGCCCACATGAAGACAAAACTTGAAGGCCCAAAACCACATGATCCAAGATGCATTCAAGGGCTACAAGTGTCCAATTTTCGTGAGTATTTTTGGGGGAATTTTCTGAAGTTATTTTTGATGTCTTTTGGTGGGTTTTTAATGCTTTTGGGAGTTCCTAAGCTAGTATTAGGGAATTGTGGGAAATAAACATCATGCATGCATGCATGCATGATAATGGTGCATAATTAGTGCTTAGTGGGAAGTGTGGTAGAGGTTAATGTTTCAACCTCCACTAAGTCTATATATAGGAGAACTCTTGTATGGCCAAGGCATGTTAAGTTTGAATGAAATCAGAGTTTTCTCTATTGTGAGAGCTTCCTTTGGTTCTTAGGCAAAGAACTAATCGTGATCTTATCAAGGCAACTTGTGGCGATCGAAACCCCATGACTTATCACTCACCTCTCATCTTTCTATATCAACTCATTTCCTGTTCCCTCCTCCTTATCATATTTTTCTTTTTGATGGTGTGTGCAGTAGGGCAGAGTCCCTTAATATCTGCATTTTTTCCCCTACATGCGTGGAGCGACTTATCAGAAGGCCGTATTCCCATTCCCATAGGTGGCTTATCATGACCACATTTAATGTTTCTGATCTCTATCCCTTATATGTAGGTAATATCAAGCATTCCGACGGACGAATCCTTATTTGCAGGAGGGGGGGAATCATGTAAGAATCTTATAAGAAGTGAACATTTAATGTTTGATCTTTCCTTATATGTAGGTAATCAAATTCGAGGACGAATCCTTTTGAGGAGGGGGGGAATGATGGAAGAATCAAAGGAAGTGAACAAGTTGCCAAAGAAGCTAACGATATGGATCATGCTCAACCCACTTTAGAAGATGTTGATGATCCATTATGCATCAAAGGAGGCCCAATTACAAGGGCTAAGGCTAAAAAGTTGAAAGAAACACTTAATGTGCTAATTGAAGATGTGAAAGCGAAAGCTACCATTGAAGAAGGATTGACCAAGAGCAAGTCATACGGCTTAGTCAACCTAATTCAAGCCTTAGATGAGCTTAACTAATCACTTAAGTCTCTTTTCTATGTAAGAAGGATATGTTAATTTTGTGAGTTAAATTTAGGCCCAATTTCTAGTTTTATTTGTGTTGTAATGGTGCCAAGAGCTCAATATGCCTATGTAGTCTACATAGGCCTCTACTAAATAGGCTTTTTTTTTGCCCTTTTAGTGTTTTTAGGTCACCCTATAGCTATAAATTAAGGGGGTGGCGGCCATAATATGTAACTTTTGGCTTATTCAATCTACTACATGGTGATGCTCTCAAGGTTATGGCATCTAACCTCCGTCCCAAGGTTGTGGCATCTAACTGATGCGAACCCAATGAGAAGAAATCTCATGAACACACAACAAATGGAAGAAAGAGGGAAAGATAGTCTAAATCGAAAAGATGGAGAATGGAAGAAAGTAACCTCGACCCAATGCTTAAGGAAGCACGAACCTTGGTATAGAGGAAGAAGAAGATAGACGCCACAACCTTGGGATGGAGGTTGATAAGTCTTGAACGCCACAAGGGGATGCCTTGATAAGTTCTAGTTCAATGAAGAACCAACAAGTGAGAGCCTCACCATGTAGTAGATTGAATAAGCCAAAAGTTACATGTTGTGGCCGCCACCCCCTATATTTATAGCTATAGGGTGACCTAAAAACCCTAAAAGGCCAAAAGGAAGCCCATTTAGTAGAGGCCTATATAGACTACATAGGCCTATTGAGCTCTTGGCACCATTACAACCCAAATAAAGCTAGAAATTAAGCCTAAATTGAACCCACAAAATTAACATAGTCTTCTTACATAGACAAGAGACTAAGGATACTAGTTAAGTCCATCTAAGGCTTGAATTAGGTTGACTAAGCCATAAGACTTGCTCTTGGTCAACCCTTCTTCAATGGTCGCTTTGGCTTTCACATCTTCAATTAGCACATTAAGTGCTTCTTTCATCTTTTTAGCCTTAGCCCTTGTAATTGGGCCTCCTTTGATGCATAATGGATCACCAACATCTTCAAGAGTGGGTTGAGCATGATCCGTATCGTTAACTTGTTGGGCAACTTGTTCACTTCCTTTGTCTTCATCATTCCCCCTCTCCTCAAAAGGATTCGTCCTCGAATCTTGATTACCTACATCAAAGGGAGAGAGATCAGAAACATTAAATGTGGAACTCACATTATACTCACCCGGCAAGTCAAGCTTATAGGCATTATCATTGATTCGCGCCACGACTTGAAATGGTCCATCTCCTCTTGGATGCAACTTAGTACGACGTTTAGCCGGAAATCTCTCCTTTCTCATATGAACCCAAACCCAATCACCGGGTTCAAAGATTATTTTCTTTCGTCCCTTGTTGGCTTGCGTAGCATATTGTTCCGTCTTCTTTTCAATTGCATCCTTACTTTCTCGTGCATTTGCCTCACAAATTCAGCTTTCTTTGTACCATCCAAACTAGCATGCTCAGAGATAGGCAAAGGTGATAAATCCAAAGGAGTTAGCGGATTGAAACCATATACCACTTCAAAAGGTGAACACTTAGTAGCAGAATGTATAGATCTATTATATGCAAATTCAACATGTGGTAAACAATCTTCCCAACCTTTTAAATTCTTTTGAATGATAGCTCTTAATAAAGTAGCTAAGGTTCGATTTACTACCTCAGTTTGTCCATCTGTTTGTGGATGACACGTTGTAGAAAACAACAACTTTGTTCCCAACTTGCCCCATAGTGTCTTCCAAAAGTAGCTTAGAAACTTTGCATCACGATCTGAAACTATACTTTTTGGCACTCCATGAAGTCGTACAATGTCCCTAAAAAAGAGATCAGCAATATGGTTTGCATCATCTGTTTTCCTACAAGGAATAAAATGAGCCATTTTAGAAAATCTGTCTACGACCACAAAAATAGAATCCATACCTCGTTTTGACCTTGGTAAACCAACAATAAAATCCATAGAAATATCAACCCAAGGTTCACTAGGAATTGGTAGAGGTGTATACAACCCATGAGGTAAAGATTTAGATTTTGCTTGCCTACATGTGATACACTTCTCACAAAATTTTACAACATCTCCTTTCATATGTGGCCAAAAGAAATGCTCCAACAAAACATCTAGTGTTTTTCTCACTCCAAAATGTCCCATTAGCCCCCCACCATGGGCTTCTTTGACTAATAAGTCCCTCAATGAACAGTTAGGCACACATAACCGATTAACTCTAAATAAAAATCCATCATGCCTATAAAACTTCCCAAATGCAGCATGCTCACATACTTCAAATACATTTCCAAAGTCAGGATCCTTAGAATATACATCTTTAATGTATTCAAATCCTAACAATTTAGTGTTCAAAGTAGAGAGCAAGGTATACCTTCGAGATAAAGCATCTGCTACAGTATTTTCCATGGTTGAGCGGTTAGGCAAATTACAAGGCTCGATCTTTGAGATTTGCCAAGTTATAATTTGAACCGTTCGATACGATGACGAGATGGTCGTAAGGAGACGGGTCTCCAATCGGATTAATTTTTTAATCCGTAGACATGGAGAGGTATCTCAAGGATGACTAAGTATTCGCTTTGGAAACCCGCCAAGCCATACCCATCAATTGGTATTAGAGTTGAGGTTTCCGGTTTTATGTGTCTAGGATTGGTTAATTTTTTACACATTATCATATATGATTATTTTTGCTGGATGATATATGGATGTGCGTAGGCTAACTCTTTGTTGCAGGCACAAGATTCCAACTTATCATGGCTTAGATAATTGTCTTATGTGATTGATTGTGTAATATTGTAATTAATTAAATCCTCGGGGTTGACGAGGCTAGATAGTATTTAATTTTTATAATTAAATACGACACGTGTTTAGCCGAGCTTTTTGTTTACTTTCGATCTAGATTTTATGTACACTCCTTCGTGGAGTATAGGATCGATGGATGTAAATTATTAGCTAGTCATCTCGGCTCGGAGATCCCTTCAATGATGGCTTGCGCATGGTGTAGGGAGAAGCGGACGAGGTGACGACATGACTGGAGACTCATTAGAGACCAAGGCCATGAAAGTTGGAAAATCTAGGATTTTTATTCTTTGTGCTTTGGTTATGTGCTTGTTGTGTGTGTGCATGTAAAATTCCTCAAATTAAATAACTAAGTGGGAGAGGGACCCTAAGGGTCCTGTGGTCTCCATTACAATCTAATAAGTGATGCGAACAAGTCTACGCGTCGACTCTGAGTGGCTTCCTCCCCATCGGATGGTCTTATTCTGTGGATCACTTGGTTAGAAAAGATTATAGAAAATTATTGAAGAGCGTATGTACTTCCCCATCGGACGGCACATAATCGAAAATAATTTTCTTAGTGTCATGTAATGGTAAACACTAGATGAGAATAATAGCGTCTAGTGTGCATGCTTAATCGCTTTGATGAAGTAATCCAGTCATATGTATTTATTCAAAGCCCGGATGAGTCATATGTATATAAGAGATGTGACGGAAACGTAGTGATGTTTCTTGTACTTTACGTAGATGACATTTTGTTAATTGGCAACAATATTAAGGTGTTATCAGACGTAAGGGTATGGTTGTCCAATCAGTTCGATATGAATGACTTAGGAGAAGCGGGACACATCCTTGAGATCAAGGTCATAAGGGATTGCCAGAAAAGGATGTTGTGCTTATCCCAAGCTTCATACATTGACTCCATCCTGGCTCGTTTTAGCATGGAAAACTCCAAGAAGGTTTTCTACCTTTCAGGCATGGAGTTCCTTTATCCAATAAGATGTGTCCGAAAACATCAAAGGAGATAGAGGAAATGAAGGCAGTTACTTAGGCATCGGCTGTAGGAATGTTGTGCACGAGATCAGATATCTATTTTGCCGTGGGCATGGTCAGCAGATATCTGAGTAACCTTGGACAGGGACATTGGACTGCTGCAAAGCATATATTGAAATACCTGAGACGGACTAGGGATTATATGTTGGTTTACCAGGCAGACCAATTAGTCCTTGTGGGTTATACGAATTCGGATTTCTGGTCGATAGGGACAAGAGTAAGTCTACCTCGGGGTTTGTGTTTACTTTAGGAGGTAGAGCCATTGTTTGGAGGAGTGTCAAGTAGAAATGCGTGTTGGATTCCACCATGGAAGCTGAGTATGTGGCGGCCTCAGAGGAAGTCAAGGAAGCTGTATGGCTCAGGAGCTTCATGATAGACTTAGATGTGATTCCTGGTTTGCCCAGATCTATCACAATCTTTTGTGATAACAGTGGTGCAGTTGCAAACTCGAAGGAACCACGAGCTCATAAGGCGAGAAAACACATAGAGCGCAAGTACCACCTGATACGAGAAATCGTAAAGCGAGGAGAAGTGACTGTCGCCAAGATTGCATCAGAGGACAACCTAGCAAATCCTTTCACAAAAGCTCTTCCAGCTAGAGCTTTTGATCGTCATGTGGAGGATATGAGTCAAATGTATGGCAGTGAGAGAACAGCAAAGTCATTAAATATAAGTAGAAGATTGTAAGATGTGTATACTAAAAGACATGATTTCTTTTATATGAACATCTTCATTTTGAAAAGAGAATCACAACTACACTAGGTGCCTGTTTATATTAGTACATGCATAAAGTCCATTACTTCGCATTGTAGATAACATGGTGTGTGGTGTCATACGGAAGATCATGTTATCTGTTCCTTGCCTAGTATAAGTAGAGGCTCACAACCGAGATAGAATTGGACAAACCATCGGGATAGTTGTAGTGTAATTAGGTGTGGTTGGTCTTGACCATAGAATTACACTAGTGTGCTTTGAGTACATTGAGCAGGACCAAAACCAGAGGTTATCCAATTTGTTCTGACTCGATAATTGGATAGGACCTCAGATTTTATTATGGAGTACGATCCCTTAATCCCGATATAATAACGGACATATATTATTAATTATTATTTATTTGATTTACCAATGGGCGAGACCTATTCTATTAGATCGATAGGCCCGGTAAGTTGGGAAATAATATTAATAATATGATGTGTCGTTGATTATTGACGGAATCCGTGTCCTGGGGAGTCGGGTTGATGACCCCATGATGAGCTCAAAAGGTTCATTATGCTAAACCCTACAGGTGGATTTGATCCGGTATGATGATAAGGTTGAGTGGAACTAATCAAGGATCCAGAAATTAATTAATTTGAATTGTCAGTAATTTAAATTATTAACGGGCATTCGATATCTTAAACACGGGGATGGACGACTCGTAATATGTGGAGCCCATATGAAAATATGGGGGTTGGTGTGGAAGTTCAATTTAGACCCTTAGTGGAATAGATCTTAATTAATTGATTGGGTTTAGATCCATTAGTGGGCCAAGATCCAACTCCTCCTCTTGGTCCCTAGCTTAGCCCTATAAATACCCAAGGAGATCATGAAATCAAGGCTTAATCCAAGAGATTACTCTCAAGGCCTCTCCTCTCTATCTCTCTCTCATCTCTTCTCCTCTAGGTTTCGGCCGATGCAAAAGGGAAGGAGGCTCTTCTCCTTCTCTTTTCTTCCTCCCTTCTCCATCAACACTCGACTGGGATCACCAAGGATAAGGAAGGGATCTTCCCTTGCCTTTGTGGTGGTTGGTGGCGAGGGAGCAAGGGGCGGCGGCTGAAAGGAGGTGGCGCAAGAGAAGGTGCTGCGGCGGCGCAAGGAAGAGGAATAGGGAGGTTGTTCGGCTGGTTGGGAGAAGAAAAAGGAGATCTATCTCCTCTTCATCTTCTTCTCCTCCTTCTCACGGTCTGCTGCCGGCCGAAGGGTGTGTGGTGGCCGGTTGTGGCCGGCGGCGGATGGGAGAGGGAGCCATAACCTTGCGGCGAGAAAACCCTAGAGGCTAGGGTTTGGTTTTCGGCCAAGTCAAGAAGAAGATCTCGGTTGGAGTGCCTTGGTGATCTCGGTTCCCGGTAGCCCGTCGCCCACACGACGTCCGGAAGGGAGGGACATAAGGTAGAAGGCCGCGAGGTGATCGGGAAGGTATAACTCTTTCCTAAGCTCCTTATGTTTATTTTGTGCCTTGTTTATTTGCCTCGTCATTTCATGTATGTTCGTTAATTATTTTGATTTTTTGTCATGCATAATAATTTACTAACTGGACCCCAACCATAAACACAAAAGCCGGCTATCCACTCGTCGCCTTTTCTGCGGTCAAACGGTCATGCACATTACAAGGCTCGATCTTTGTGATTGGACGAATTGTAATTTGAATCGTTCGATACGGTGCGAGATGGTTGTTGGGAGACAGGTCTCCATTTAAAATAATTTTTGATCCGTAGACATGGAGAACCCGCCAAGCCATACCCAACAGTTTCCCCATCGATCTCAACTCATAGGACTTCCATCTCATTCAAATGAGCCATCATTTTAAGTACATGATCCCTCACGGGTGTTCCCTCAATCATGGTGGTCGTCATCAAGTTCCTCATAGCCTCCTTCCTAGCCACCCAATTCTGGTGTCCGAAGAGTTCCTTGAGATTGAGCATCATGTCATAGGCAGAAGCGAAAGCCTGATGCTGATGTCGCAGTACATTTGACATAGATGTCATAATGTAACACCGCGTCATCTCATCTGCTTTCATCTACTTCATATAACTCTCTTTCTCCTCTTCACTAGTATTCTCACTAGGCTTAGGAGGATAGATCTCAAAGAGTACAAATTTGTACTCCTCAGCAGTCAAGACAATTTCTAGGTTCCATTTTCAATCAACATAGTTAGGGCCAGTAAGTTTGTTTTCTTTCAATATAACAGCAAGTGGGTTGAAAGCCATTTTGAAAAAATATCCTGAGAATCACAATGATCAAATCATTAGATTTCAAAATATTATTGATTTCTCAAACAATAAAATTTTAAAATCAACCAACACCTCAAAACACCAAGAATATCGTATGTCACGATAGTGTGGATGTATACGAATTCTACATTTGTAAGAGGAGGTTTTACCCATTAATTTTATTATCTTGTCAACCTAACTTTTTGACAAATAAAATTAATAGTTGGTTCCTCTTTGACCCTACAAATAATAGCAGTGACTCCGATGGGGAGGATACTATTATTTGCATCTAAGTGTTCAGCATTACACGATAATAAGGTAAATTATCTAGGATTATGTCCCTTCCGATGGAGAAGATCACACGCTCCTAAATAATTTCCTATAACCATGTTTAACCTAGTGATCCATGAAACAAACTCATCCAATATGGAGGAAGGCACTCAGAGCCAACGCGCATGTTTATCCACATCACTTGTCAAGTTTGTAATGGAGGTCATGGGATTCTTAGAATCCCTCTCCCACTTAGTAATTTAGAAATGAGGAATTTTACCATGCAAACACAACAAGAATATAAACGAAAAGCAATAAATAAGAAAAACTAATTTTTCCAACTATTATGGCTTTTGTCTTCAATATGCCTCCTCCAGTCGTGTCGCCACCTCGTCTCCACCTTCAACTCCATGCGCAAGCTCCCATGAAGAGGTTCTCCGAGCCGAGATAAAAAATTATTTTAATTTACATACTTCGATCCTATACTCACGAAGGAGTGTACAATAAATCTAGATCGAATGTAAACTAAAATGAGCGACTAAACAATCTCGTATTTGATTACAAAAATTAAATATTATTTAGCCTCGTCAACCTTGAGGATTCAAATAAATATTACAAGAATGCACACACAATCACAGACAAACATATTAAGCCATAATAGTCGGATCTCATGCCTGCAACCAAAGAGTTAACATATGCACATCCTACTATTATCCGACATAATAATATACATGAAATATGCATGAAAGTAACCGAATCCAAACACACAAAACCAGAAACCTTGGCTCTGATACCAATTGTTGCTTTCGACGGTTGTTTGCGCATGGGAATCCTCTCCATGTCCCCGGATTAAAACTTTATTAATCGAAACCAATCCGAATGGAGAACAATTTCCCAAGCAACCGACACATCATCGTACTATCCAATTCAAGTGACCACTTGAATAAACTTGTTGTTCAAGCAATCAAACTCGCCTAATCGGATAGCCACAAAATAGACGATGTATGGATCACCAGTTTTTGTGTTTATCATCGGGGTCCATGACAATTAACAACATGAAATAACATGCAATAATTAAACAAGAGCAAAGGAACCAAAACAAGACGATATACATCTCATTTACCTCGCGAGCTTCTATTGTATGACCCAACCTCTTCATGGACGTCAAGTGGGCGACGATCTTCCAAGAAACAACGTCACCAAGGCGCCTTCTTCCAATCCCTAGCTTGGCTGAAACCCTAAGGATCTCCTCACCTTCTTCCTTGCCGCCGAAACCCAAGTTTGGGTTGTGTGGTTGACGCCGACCAAAAGGAGAGGAAGAGCTCCCTTCCTATGCTTGCGCCGGCTCCAGAATTGAAGAGGAAGATGATGAAGATGAAGAAGAAAGAAAGTGCTCTTCTTCCTCACAAACCCAAGTCCAAACCTCCTCCTTCCTCCTTCCTCCTTCCTCCTTCCTTGTTCCGCCGCCAAAAGAAGGACAATGGCTTCTTTCTTAGCTGCCGGCATCCCTCCGATGCCGCACGCCCAAAGAGGATGAAGGGAAGAGAAGAAGAGATGAAGAAGAAAAGGTCCTTTCCTTCTTCCTTCTTCCCCTACCGAAGCTTCTACTTCCTCTATGCTTGGCGCCGGCGCAACCCTAGAAGAGAGGTTGTGAGAGGGAGAGAAAAGAGAGAGAGGCTTTAGGGTTTTCTTGGTATGCCTTGGTCTCATGACACATGAGGTATATATAGGCTACAATAGGGACCATGAGGAGGAGTTGGGTCTTGGCCACCTAATGGATCAAAACCCGATCCATTAATGATGATCCAATCCACTAAAGGATCATCATTGAACTACTTCACCAACCCCCATAAATAAATATGAGCTCCACCTATTATGAGCCTCGGATCGGCTCTCAGGGGTTCACGCGTGGCGATCCACGCTCCCTAATATGACTCCGATCGGGAAGCCTCGGCGCGGCTCTCAGGCGCACGTGTGGCGATCCACGCTCCCTGAGATTCCCCGACCGGGAAGACTCGGATCGGCTCTCAGGGGAACGCGTGGCGATCCACGCTCCCTGAGATGTCTCCGACCGGGAAGCCTCGGCGCGACTCTCAGGCGCACGTGTGGCGATCCACGCTCCCTGAGATGTCCACGACCGTGAAGCCTCGGATCAGCTCTCAGGGGAACGCGTGGCGATCCACGCTCCCTGAGATGTCTCCGACCGAGAAGCCTCGGCGCGACTCTCAAGTGCACGCGTGGCGATCCACGCTCCCTGAGATGTCCCCGACCAGGAAGCCTCGGATCGGCTCTCAGACGCACGCGTGGCGATCCACGCTCCGTGAGATGTCTCCTACCGGAAAGCCTCGGATCGGCTCTTAGGGGAACGCGGGGTGATGCACGCTCCCTGAGATGTCTCCGACCGGGAAGCCTCGGCGCTGCTCTTAAGCGCACGCGTGGCGATTCACGCTCCCTGAGATGTCTCCGACCGGGAAGCCTCGGCACGGCTCTCTGGCGCACGCATGGCGATCCACGCTCCTGAGATGTCCCCGACCGGGAAGCCTCAGATCGGCTCTCAGGGGAACGCATAGCGATCCACGCTGCCTGAGATGTCTCCGACCAGGAAGCCTCGGCGCGCACTCAGGTGCACGCGTGGCGATCCACGCTCCCTGAGATGTCCCCGACCGGGAAGCCTCAGATAGGCTCTGAGGGGAACGCGTGGCAATCCACGCTCCCTGAGATGTCTCCGACCTAGAAGCCTCGGCGCGGCTCTCAGGCGCACGCGTGGCGATCCACGTTCCCTGAGATGTCTCCGACCAGGAAGCCTCGGTGCAGCTCTCAGGCGCACGCGTGGCAGTCCACGCTCCCTGAGATGTCTCCAACCGGGGAGCCTCGGATCGGCTCTTAGGGGAACACGTGGCGATCCACGCTCCCTGAGATGTCTCCGACCGGGAAGCCTCAACGTGGCTCTCAAGCGCCGGCGTGGCGATCCACGCTCCCTGAGATGTCCCCGACCGGGAAGCCTCGGACCGGCTCTTAGGGGAACGCGTGGCGATCCATGCTCCCTGAGATGTCTCCGACCAGGAAGCCTCGTCGCGGCTCTTAGGCGCACGCGTGGCAATCCACGCTCCCTGAGATGTCTCCTATCGGGAAGCCTCGGATCGGCTCTCAGGGGAACGCATGGCAATCCACGCTCCCTGAGATGTCTCCGGCCGGGAAGCCTCAGCGCGACTCTCAGGCGCACGCTGGCGATCCACGCTCCCTGAGATGTCCCCGACCAGGAAGCCTCGGATCGGCTCTCAGGCACACGCGTGGCGATCCACGCTCCCTGAGATGTCCCCGACCGGGGAGCCTTGGATCGACTCTTAGGGGAACACGTGGTGATCCACGCTCCCTGAGATGTCTCCGACCGGGATGCCTCGGCGCTGCTCTCAGGCGCACATGTGGCGATCCACGCTCCCTGAGATGTCTCCGACCGGGAAGCCTCGGATCAGCTCTCAGGGAAACGCGTGGCGATCCACGCTCCTTGAGATGTCTCCGACCGGGAAGCCACGGCGCGACACTCTGGCGCACGCGTGGCGATCCATGCTCCCTGAGATGTCTCCAACCGGGAAGCCTCGGTGCGGCTCTCAGGTGCACGCATGGAAATCCACGCTCCCTAAGATGTCTCCGACCGGGAAGCCTCGGATCGACTCTCAGGGGAACGCGTAGCGATCCACGCTCCCTGAGATGTCTCCGGCCGGGAAGCTCGTCGAGGCTCCCAGGCGCACGCGTGGCGATCCTCCCTCCCTAGATGTCCCCGACCGGGAAGCCTCGGATCGGCTCTCAGGCCACACGTGGCGATCCACGCTCCCTAAGATGTCCCTGACCGGGAAGCCTCGGATCGGCTCTCAGGGGAATGCGTGGCTATCCACGCTCCCGGAGGTGTCTCCGACCGAGAAGCCTCGGCGCAGCTCGCAGGCGCACGCGTGGCGATCCATGCTCCCTGAGA
Source organism: Boesenbergia rotunda (assembly GCA_024364735.1). Taxonomy (NCBI): domain Eukaryota; kingdom Viridiplantae; phylum Streptophyta; class Magnoliopsida; order Zingiberales; family Zingiberaceae; genus Boesenbergia; species Boesenbergia rotunda. The sequence continues at coordinate 1,398,580 of JAGFNQ010001835.1, read as the reverse complement.
TGTCCTCGACCGGGAAGCCTTGGATCGGCTCTTGGGGGAACGCGTGGTGATCCACGCTCTGATAAGATCGCCTTGAATCGAATCGCCTTGAATTTCACTTTGGGGAAGGATATTGACGCCACACTCAAGAAAGATAAGAAGGTGAGTGATAAGTCATGGGTGTTTTGATCGCCACAAGTTGCCTTGATAAGATCAGATTTAGTTCTTAGCCTAAGAACTCGAAGGAAGCTCTCACAATAGAGAAAACTCAGATTTCATTCCAATCAAAAACTACTTAGTGGAAGTTGAAACATCAACCTCTACTAAACTTCCCACTAAGTACTAATTATGCACCATTATAATGCATGCATGAATTAATGGCATTTATTTTCCACTAATGTAACCACTAATCCCTAATAATAGCTTAGTAACTCTCAAAAAGGCATTAAAACCCACCAAAGGACTTCAAAAGTCACTCTAGAAAAATCCCCCAAAAATACATACGAAAATGGTCCTCATGTTGGCTCAATTTCATTTTAGTTGAAGAAATGTTATCCATTAGTTGTTGCCTCCATTATGCATTGATCCTCCTTTTCCTTGAGCTCCATTATTAAGTCTTCCAAGGCTTGCTTCATTTTTTTTAGTCTTGGACCTTGTCATGGGTCCTCCAATTCCTTTCAATGCCTCTTCATCCTCGGCTTTGTCTTGTAAGCTTGAAACCCCTCCTTGGCTTTCATCACGCTCCCTGAGGTGTCTCCGACTAGGACGCCTCGGCGCGGCTCTCAGGCGCACGCATGGCGATCCACGCTCCCTGATATGTCTCCGACAGGGAAGCCTCGCCGCGGCTCTCAGGCGCACGCGTGGCAATCCACGCTCCCTGAGATGTCTCCGTCCGGGAAGCCTCGGATCGGCTTTCAGGGGAACGCGTGGTGATCCACGCTCCCTGAGATGTCTCCGACCGAGAATCCTCGGCGCGGCTCTTAGGGGAACGCATGGCTCCCCACGCTCCCTGAGGTGTCCCCGACTAAGAGGGCAAGCCTCGAATCGGCTCTCAGCCTGAGTGCTCGCCGACCCAACCTCTTGACGCTTGCCCCTGCAGCGGGTCCTAACCGGACGAAGCTCCTGCGTACCACCTAGCTCGACCCTCAGTCTCTGGGCATTGTCTAACGGAACACCTCACTTCTCGCTTGCATACCTGCTATGAGCAACTAAGTCTGCATATCTAGGGTAACCTAATCAGGCGCACTCAAGCCGACTCAGATCTCGGTTGCACTCACTCGAGTGGGGAACACAGGGAAGTATCATGCTCCCTTGTTCTACCTCACCACTCGCAGAGGCCTAAGCGCTCAATCGCGTTCTCTCCTGGGTAGCAGATACCTGGCCACCGTTGCACTCATGCATCACACGAACTCGCTAGTCATAAGGGGTCAGGCAAGCATTCCCTGAGCCGCTTGCATCCGGACGCCCATCGTTTAAAACGGCAAGTACATACATAAAGTCGGTCGGCCAAGCCAGGGCACGACAGCTCTAATATAAAAATACCTCTCCCTCCAACCCTTAATGGAAGATGGAAGCTTGGAAAGGAAGGAGGTACCCGGACGGGCGTGGAAGTAGAACTCACCCAGCTCTTGCCTTTTCAGGCAGAAGAAATAGTAAAAGATATCGGCTCGAAGGGAAATCCGATACAGATGAAAGATAATCGCCGACTCGCTGAGGAGGCGGATGGAATTGGGAGTTAGCTGGGACAGATTAAAACGAAGGTAGCGACAAACCGAGACGATGAAGGGGTGGACTGGGAAATGTAGTCCAGCCTGCAGGTGATCTTGAGAGACGGTAATGTAGTGCGCCGGAGGTTTTGCGAGCTAATCGGAGGAAGCGGGCAGCAAGATATGATGGTCGGACGGAATGTGGAACTCTGCCCTAATAGCGTCGAGGTCGCAGTGCTCAAGGACTGACTTCATGGTGACATACCAGGGAGCTGGGGCGCGAGATGAAGAAACCATGCGAAGCAAAAGAAGGAAGGAAACCTAACCAATGAAGGGGTCATCGGAGCAGAAAGTCGGAACCAGAGGTTCCGCCACAACCCTACCCGGAAACAAAAGCGCAGCACAACAGTGTGAAAGGAGGAAAGGCGGTGGTAAAAGTAAAAGTCTATTTATACAGTGATGGAGTCAAAGGATGTGAACAAGTTGCCCAACAAGCTAACGATTTGGATCATGCTCAACCCACTCTAGAAGATGTTGATGATCCATTATGCATCAAAGGAGGCCCAATTACAAGGGCTAAGACTAAAAAGATGAAAGAAGCACTTAATGTGCTAATTGAAGATGTGAAAGCCAAAGCAACCATCGAAGAAGGTTTGACCAAGAGCAAGTCATACGACTTAGTCAACCTAATTCAAGCCTTAGATGAGCTTAACTAGACACTTAAGTCTCCTATCTATGTAAGAAGGATATGTTAATTTTGTGGGTTCAATTTAGGCCCAATTTCTAGCTTTATTTGGGTTTTAATGGTGCCAAGAGCTCAATAGGTCTATGTAGTCTACATAGGCCTCTACTAAATGGGCTTCCTTTTGGCCTTTTAGGGTTTTTAGGTCACCCTATAGCTATAAATATAGGGGGTGGCGGCCACAACATGTAACTTTTGGCTTATTCAATCTACTACATGGTGAGTCTCTCACTTGTTGGTTCTTCATTGAACTAGAACTTATCAAGGCATCATCCCCTTGTGGCGTTCAAGACTTATCAACCTCCATCCCAAGATTGTGGCGTTTATCTTCTTCGTCTTCTATACCAAGGTTCGTGCTTCCTTAAGCATTGGGTCGAGGTTTCTTTCTTTCATTTCCATCTTTTCGATTTATGCTATCATTCTCTCTTTCTTCCATTTGTTGTGTGTTCTTGAGACTCCTTCTCATTGGGTTCGCATCATACAGCCTCGGAGGCTGTAAGAACCGCCTGATGGCAGGCCATAGCAAAGGCGGCGGTCAATAATAGTCGTCTGATTGGGCCCAGAGGGGCCCAAGAAATAAAGCTCCTCGTGCCCACCCTCGTCATTCACTGGACAAATGGCGAGCGCCTCGTCGCTTGGAAAAGGAATGGGGTAAAGACACGTGGAACAATCATCAACCGAGAGCATTAATGTATGAGATTTCAACCTGCTCGGAGATCCTCGGCAGCAGAGGGCGAAAAGACAGATGAGTTGACATCGCCGGCCGACCAGGATCCCTGTGCATCGAAAAGTCCGCTGAGGGCCACAAGAAGGAACCAGGTGGTCTCGGCGCACCAAGCTTGCTTCAACAGACGATAGTCCAATCAGTCGGACTCACCGCCTCCTTCGACTAGACTCGAGGGGGACGCTCATGATCCCGGCCATGCCTACGGGTAGGTCGGCCCGCTCAGCCAGCTAGCCTGGCGCCATCGAGTTCGACCAGACAGATCAGCAAAGATATCACCAGGGGGTCCCCGAGCCAGGGAGCCCCCGGGACATTGTTCGGCTAGCAGCGAATGGGGTCGGTCGGGCTGACCCCCAGCCTCTCCTAACCTAGTTGGATGAGTGGCTGCCCACGCTCCCGGGCCATTCCCCAACCTAAATTGGATGAGTGGCTGCCCACGCTCCCTGGCCATTCCCCGACCTAAACTTTGGTCGTGCACTACAGTTAGACGCGTGTGATGGAGTCAAAGGGAGTGAACAAGTTGCCCAACAAGCTAACGATATGGATCATGCTCAACCCACTCTAGAAGATGTTGATGATCCATTATGCATCAAAGGAAGCCCAATTACAAGGGCTAAGGCTAAAAAGATGAAAGAAGCACTTAATGTGCTAATTGAAAATGTGAAAGCCAAAGCTACCATTGAAGAAGGTTTGACCAAGAGCAAGTCATACGGCTTAGTCAACCTAATTCAAGCCTTAGATGAGCTTAACTAGTCACTTAAGTCTCTTGTCTATGTAAGGAGGATATGTTAATTTTGTGGGTACAATTTAGGCCCAATTTCTAGCTTTATTTGGGTTGTAATAGTGCTAAGAGCTCAATATGGCTATGTAGTCTACATAGGCCTCTACTAAATGGGCTTTCTTTTGGCCTTTTAGGGTTTTTAGGTCACCCTATATCTATAAATTAAGGGGGTGGCTGCCACAACATGTAAATTTTGGATTATTTAATCTACTAAATGGTGAGGCTCTCACTTGTTGGTTCTTCATTGAACTAGAACTTATTAAGGCATCCCCTTGTGGCGTTCAAGACTTATCAACCTCCATCCCAAGGTTGTGACCTCTATCTTCTTCTTCTTCTATACCAAGGTTCGTGCTTCCTTAAGCATTGGGTCGAGGTTTCTTCCTTTCATTCTCCATCTTTTCGATTTAGACTATCTTTCTCTCTTTTTTCATTTGTTGTGTGTTCTTGAGACTTCTTCTCATTGGGTTCGCATCATTTGGTATCAGAGCTTTAGTTTCTCTAAATCGATTTTGTTATCCTTTTCTTTGTATTCTTGAGTATCTTATTTTTGTTTCTTTTCTTTTGCTTAGCAAGCCTTATTTGCTTTGTTGCTAAAAAAAAGAGGAGGAAAAAAAATCGGCCAAAAAAACAAAGAAAGGAAGGAAGAAAGAAAGAAAAAAAAGGAAAGAAAAAAGAAGAAAAAAAGAGAAAAGCCGAAACAAAAAAAAATCAAAAGACGGTGGAAAAAAAAGGAAGTAGAGACTTTGTTTGCAAATTTATTTTTCTCATTTCCTTTAAAGTTTGCCTAGATTCAATTCTGGCAGCCTAGATTAAGTTCTAGCAACTTTCCTTTCAGCTCTTATTTTAAGTACTCTCATTTCCTTTTAAGTTTGCCTAGATTCAATTCTGGCAGTCTAGATTAAGTTCTGGCAACTTTCCCTTTCAGCTCTTTAATTCACGTTTTACTATCTTTCATTTCCGCATTATCCTCAATTTTGCCTAGATTCAATTCTGGCAAATTTCCTTTCAGCACTTACTTCAAGTTTTCAATTCTACAATTTGCACTTTTTTGTCTTGAATTCCTATCTTTTATCCTAACACCCTTAGGAATTTTCATAGTCCACGAACGCTTACAGGGAATTGTCTCAATTCTAAGTTCAAGTTCTTTAAAGAGCTAACATTCGTGAGTTAGAGTGCTTGAGTGAAACAGGTTGTTCAATGGCGACAAGTGAAGAAGAAGCAAGTCCTAGAGAATCCCTTGATCAACGTGCTTTGAGACTACACTTGGAACGCATGAAAATTCGTTTTAGTCAGATTATGGACAGATTAGATAAACAAGATGTTGTAATTGCAGTATTGCAACATAGCCAAGTTGGTAGAGTTCCTTCACGCAGTGCTAGACCATATAACCGTGGTGACCATGATGATGATGATGATGGCGTATCTGAGGACATTGATGATAGAGCTTCAAGTGGCAAATCGGATCATGCTTGAGTTGGTGGTAGAAGAGGAAGGATGAATGATCATGTGGATAGAAACTTGGGAAATATCAAGATGAAGATTCCTTCATTTCAAGGCAAAAGTGATCCTGAAGCCTATTTGGAGTGGGAAAAGAAAGTGGAATTAGTATTTGCTTGTCACAACTATTCTGAAGAGAAGAAGGTAAAACTTGCTGCCATTGAATTTGTTGATTATGCAAGTATTTGGTGGGATAAAATTATTCTAAGCAGGAGAAGAAACAAAGAGAGACCCGTTGGCAATTGGGAGGAGATGAAGACTATTATGAGAAAGAGATTCATTCCAACACATTACTATCGAGATTTGTATCAACGGTTACAAAGTCTCACACAAGGATCCAAGACTGAGGAGGAATACCACAAAGAGATGGAAATTGTCATGATTCGAGCCAATGTGGAGGAGGACCGAGAAGCAACCATGGCACGATTTTTACAAGGTTTAAATCAAAAAATTGCAAATATAGTCGAGTTTCAACATTATGTGGAGCTTGAAGACATGGTGCATATGTCCATGAAAGTTGAAAGACAACTCAAAAAGAAGGGATCAATCAAGCATGGGGGGCAATATTCTAATCCGTCAACTTGGAAATCTAGTTGGGAAAAAAGAGATGATAAAGTTGAATCAAAGAAAAAGCCCGATTTTCCAAAGAATAAAGATGCAAGCTCCCCATTGGTCAAAGGCAAAGAACCCCTCCAACCTTCAAGAAATAGAGATATTAAATGCTTTAAGTGCATGGGAAGGGGACATATCGCATCACAATGTCCAAACAAAAGAATTATGATTTTGAAAGAAAATGGTGACATCGAGACTGAGAGTGAGTTCGAAGATGATAGTGGCTTGCCCCCATTATTAGAAAGTGATGCAGAAGAGTATCCCGTTGAAGGTGAAGCCCTTGTCACTAGGCGTGCTCTAAATGTTCAAGTGAAAGAAGATAATGAAGAACAACGAGACAACATATTTCATACCCGTTGCCACATCAAAGACAAGGTATGTAGTATGATTATAGATGGGGGAAGTTGCACTAATGTAGCTAGTACTATTTTGGTTGAGAAATTAGGCTTACCTACAACTAAGCATCCTAGACCTTATAAACTACAATGGTTGAATGATTGCGGGGAAGTCAAGGTCAACATGCAAGTGTTGGTTTCATTTCCCATTGGTAGATATCATGATGAGATACTTTGTGATGTAGTGCCAATGCATGCAAGTCATTTACTTTTAGGTAGACCAAGGCAATTTGATAGGAAGGTCATGCATGATGGGTTTAAAAATAGGTATTCTTTATGATGCATGGTAAACATGTAACTCTTGTACCATTGACTCCTAAGCAAGTATATGAAGATCAATTGAGGATCAAAAATGTGAGTGAAAAAAGAAAAGAGTGTGAGAAAAAAGAAAAGGAAAAAAGGAAAAAGAATGGAAAAAGAAAAAGAGTGTGAGAAAAGAAAAGGTGAGGATGAGATGAGTGGAAAAAAGAATGAAAGGGGAAAAGAAATTCAAGAGTAAGAGAGTAAAAAAGGGAGCTTTTATGCAAAATAAAGAGAGGTTAAGAGAGCGTTTTATGCTTCACGGCCAACGATTATACTTTTGTACAAGGAGGCCGATTTTAACACTAACGATCTTAACCCTACTTTGCCTAGTGTTGTTAAATCTCTTTTGCAAGAATTTGATGATGTATTTCCTGATGAGGTTCCTGATGGATTGCCACCACTTAGAGGAATAGAGTACCAAATTGATTTCATCCCTGGAGCCACAATTCCTAATCGGCCAGCCTATAGGTGTAATCCTGCTGAGATAAAAGAACTTCAAAGGCAAGTTGAAGAGTTGATGAAAAAAGGGTATGTCCGAGAAAGTTTGAGTCCATGTGCTGTCCCCGTTTTGCTAGTACCTAAGAAGGATGGAACTTGGAGAATGTGCATTGATTGTAGAGCTATCAACAAGATTACGGTAAAGTATCGTCACGCTATTCCTAAATTAGATGATATGCTAGATGAACTACATGGCTCTTGCATTTTCTCTAAAATTGATTTGAAGTCGGGCTATCATCAAATTCGCATGCGTGAGGGGGACGAATGGAAAACTGCATTTAAGACTAGGTATGGTTTGTACGAATGGTTAGTCATGTCATTTGGGCTTACTAAGGCACCTAGTACTTTCATGAGGTTAATAAACCATATTTTGCGTGCTTTTATTGGAAATTTTGTCGTAGTATATTTTGATGACATCTTGATTTATAGCAAAAATTTAGAGGAGCATCTACAACATTTACAAAATGTTCTAATTGTTTTGCGAAATGAAAAGTTGTATGCTAACCTTCAAAAATGTTCTTTTTGCAGTAATCAGATTGAGTTTCTTGGTTATATTGTTAGTGCTAAGGGAATAGCAGTTGATGAGAAGAAGGTTAAGGCTATTCGTGAATGGCCAACACCAAAAACAATAACAGAGGTACGTAGCTTCCATGGTTTGGCAAGTTTCTACAGAAGGTTTGTTAAGAATTTTAACACTTTAGCTGCACCCTTGACCGAAATTGTTAAAAAGAATGCTGGATTTCATTGGGATAGTGAACAAGATTCAGCCTTCAACTCACTTAAGGCACCATTACTTGTGTTACCTAACTTTGCTAAAACTTTTGAAATTGAGTGTGATGCATCATGAATAGGTATTGGAGCTGTGTTAATACAAGAAGGTCGACCCCTTACTTATTTTAGTGAGAAATTGAGTGGAGCAACTTTGAACTATCCATTATAACAAAAAGATGTATACTTTGGTGAGGGCTTTAGAGACTTAGCAGCATTACTTGTGGCCCAAAGAGTTTGTCATTCACACTGATCATGAATCATTGAAGCATTTGAAGAGCCAAAGTAAGTTGAATAGACATCATGCGAAATGGGTGGAGTTCATTGAATCATTTCCTTATGTGATCAAGTATGAACGAGGTATGGAAAATACTGTTGCAGATGCTTTATCTCGAAGGTATACCTTGCTCTCTACTTTGAACACTAAATTGTTAAGATTTGAATACATTAAAGACCTATATTCTAAAGATCCTGACTTTGGAAATGTATTTGAAGTTTGTGAGCATGCTGCATTTGGGAAGTTTTATAGGCATGAGGGATTTCTTTTTAGAGTTAATAGGTTATGTGTGCCTAACTGTTCATTGAGGGAATTATTAGTCCAAGAAGCCCATGGTGGGGGACTAATGGGACATTTTGGAGTGAGAAAAATACTAGATATTTTGTTGGAGCATTTCTTTTGGCCACATATGAAAGGAGATGTTGTAAAATTTTGTGAGAAGTATATCACATGTAGGCAAGCAAAATCTTAATCTTTACCTCATGGGTTGTATACACCTCTACCAATTCCTAGTGAACCTTGGATTGATATTTCTATGGACTTTATTGTAGGTTTACCAAGGTCAAAACGAGGTATGGATTCTATTTTTGTGGTCGTAGACAGATTTTCCAAAATGGCTCATTTTATTCCTTGTAGGAAAACAGATGATGCTAACCATATTGCTTATCTCTTTTTTAGGGACATTGTACGACTTCATGGAGTGCCAAAGAGTATAGTTTCAGATCGTGATGCAAAGTTTCTATGCTACTTTTGGAAGACACTATGGGGCAAGTTGGGAACAAAGTTGTTGTTTTCTACAACGTGTCATCCACAAACAGATGGACAAACTGAGGTAGTAAATCGAACCTTAGCTACTTTATTAAGAGCTATCATTCAAAAGAATTTAAAAGGTTGGAAAGATTGTTTACCACATGTTGAATTTGCATATAATAGATCTATACATTCTGCTACTAAGTGTTCACCTTTTGAAGTGGTAAATGGGTTCAATCCGCTAACTCTTTTGGATTTATCACCTTTGCCTATCTCTGAGCATGCTAGTTTGGATGGTACAAGGAAAGTTGAATTTGTGAGGCAAATGCACGAGAAAGTAAGGATGCAAATTGAAAAAAGACTGAACAATATGCCACGCAAGCCAACAAGGGACGAAAGAAAATAATCTTTGAACCCGGTGATTGGGTTTGGGTTCATTTGAGAAAGGAGAGATTTCCTGCTAAACGTCGTACTAAGTTACATCCAAGAGGCGATGGACCATTTCAAGTTGTGGTGCGAATCAATGATAATGCCTACAAGCTTGACTTGCCGAGCGAGTATAATGTGAGTTCCACATTTAATGTTTCTGATCTCTCTCCCTTTGATGTAGATAATCAAGATTCGAGGACGAATCCTTTTGAGGAGAGGGGGAATGATGGAGTCAAAGGGAGTGATGTTGCCCAACAAACTAACGATATGGATCATGCTCAACCCACTCTAGAAGATGTTGATGGTCCATTATGCATCAAAGGAGGCCCAATTACAAGGGTTAAGGCTAAAAAGATGAAAGAAGCACTTAATGTGCTAATCGAAGTTGTGAAAGTCAAAGCTACCATTGACGAAGGTTTGACCAAGAGCAGGTCATACGACTTAGTCAACCTAATTCAAGTCTTAGATGAGCTTAACTAGTCACTTAAGTCTCTTGTCTATGTAAGAAGGATATGTTAATTTTGTGGGTTCAATTTAGGCCCAATTTCTAGCTTTATTTGGGTTGTAATGGTGTCAAGAGCTCAATATGGCTATGTAGTCTACATAGGCCTCTACTAAATGGGCTTCCTTTTGACTTTTTAGGGTTTTTAGATCACCCTATAGCTATAAATTAAGGGAGTGGCGGCCACTACATGTAATTTTTGGATTATCCAATCTACTACATGGTGAGGCTCTCACTTGTTGGTTCTTCATTGAACTAGAATTTATCAAGGCATCCCCTTGTGGCGTTCAAGACTTATCAACCTCCATCCCAAGGTTGTGGCGTCTATCTTCTTCTTCTTCTATACCAAGGTTCGTGCTTCCTTAAATATTGGGTCGAGGTTTCTTCCTTTCATTCTCCATCTTTTCGATTTCGACTATCTTTCTCTCTTTCTTCCATTTGTTGTGTTCTTGAGACTTCTTCTCATTAGGTTCGCATCAGCGTGGCGACCCACGCTTCAATAGCATCACGAGGAATGGATATCTAACAAAATCAGTCAGGCATCACCCAACAAACCCCCGACTCAGGGCGTACCCTGCGCCTCCACTCTACCAGTCGGACGCGTGGCTGCCCACGCTCGCTGGCCATTACCCGACCCGGTCCTTGGCACTCGGACACGCCGGTCGGCGCTCGGGGTACGGGCTATCTCGCCTCTAGTCCCACTATATCATTATATCCAGGGTACGACCCTACTAACGAGGTCCTGCACACCTTACTCATCTCTAACACTTCTCGCGGCCAGTCGCCATTCCAGTACTTTTGTACTGCTCGAGCACCCCGTGTCATACCGCACCACTCCTAACGGCTCCCTACGAGCTGACAGTTATCACACCCTTGTTTCGTAAACACGGACATGGGTTGTCAGCTCCCCCGGCTATATAAACTTTTCACTCCTCCTATCGTAGGTATGCTCGCGCAAGCTCTCTCCTCTATTGCAGCATTTCAATTCAGTTCCACTATTATGCCTATGGATACTGACGTGACCGTCGGAATGCCTGACCGGGAAAAACCCCGGCTGGTTTGCTGACGGTCACTGTTTTACAGACCTACGCCGGAGCGCATCCAGGGCACTGCCACCTCACCAGCCCAGGCCACCCGGGAGACCATCCGGCCCTTGGGATCGCCACCTCACTTCGCGACAGGATCAGATGGAAAGATACAAGCAATTTATATTTTTTATTTTAAAAAACAATCATCATAATCATAAAACGTTTTTATGCATTTCTATTTTATCCCCCTTGTTTTCTTTTTAGTAATTCTTCCATTTATAAGAAGTTTGCCAACACGTTAGAATTTGTATATACATAACAAAAACAAAATCCGCAGATTTCTCAAGATCAAGTTGGGATAAACGCTTTAGTTATCAACTCCATCAAGGGACACATCTTGACTATAGAATGATAATAATGATATGCAAAAGTTTAAAGAAAGTGTAAATTAATAGTATAATTTTTAAACATTAATTATCGAGCTAGAAGAAAATGCGAATGCATTGGTGAGTTAACAGTATATATCATGTGAAACATTCAGGGCCAGCATACGATCTTATGCAAAAATTCCTGAATAACATCGTTGATTGTGTTCTGGTCCCTTTCTAGATAACAGCATGACTACCTGACGACAGTGCCAATTTTATGCACATCGAAACCCCCAAGACTATGATATAGTGAAAAAATGATTAATCCAAAATTCAATCTCCTATTACAACATATTTTATAAAATTTTTCCGTCAAATAAAACACGAACACTAAAACACTGAAATTCTAGACCGACGGCTACGAACACTTCCTAATTTACTCTGACGGCCGATAAAAAATTTTCGTAAAACCAAAGCGATCATTTAAAATTCGAAATTACCCAACCTCGTTAATCATTTTATTTGCAATTTTATGCACATTGAAACATGTAAATGTACCAACGGTAAGGACTAGACCCATAAAACAAAAAAAGCATGCACATGCGAAGGAATTTTATACAGAATACAAATACAATTCATTAATGAACATGTAATGAATACACAAAGAAAACAAACAAACAAAAAAAGGCTCATCTATCATCAGCGATGACACATGGACAAGACGTTGGACTATTGGAGATCTGATGCAACACCACAATGGTTAACTTGCATAGAATTTGTATCTTCACTAAATGAAACACACGATGCCCAGGTGACAATACCACCAAATTCAAGTTTTTTACAAAGCAACACTCTCTCCCTCTGTAGTTTCAAATACTGGTACAATAGCAGAGGACAGCTCCACATGAGAGACACGAACAGCACCAATAAGTCGTTCCGGTAGCTCATCATAAGTATTTGCCTGTAAGCAGAATATCACCAATGAAAACAACAGGCGAAAAATATTAACCAAATTTCCAAGAGCAATTTACTTTCCTTTAGATAATCTCATGACAATCAACATGCGCTCAGCAATTTTGAACCAGTTGTTCAGTAATCAGTGGTTGAAATCTCTGGTAAAATACAAGCCAGCAGCAGGGGGGTACATCTTATACAAGGTCCACATAAATACCGGGCAGAAACAAAAAAATAATAATAATAATAAGGGGCAAGAAGAAGAGGCACGAGGAAAAGAAAGGAGTGTATAAACGTGAAAAAGATAATTAGCTGCAGCACTTAAACAAAAGGAAGATTAAAGTATTGTTGCCGATTGGTGGAAATGGAGGTGGCGAATATGGGCCTGACGCAACAAAGTCAGGAGGAAAAATGAGAGAAGAAAAATAATTTAATACAGTATGATTAAAAAAATGAGAAGGGAATAGAGAACAAAATGAGAATTTCATAGTTTTAGAATGCAACTAAAGTCTGGTAACTACACTTGTGAAGCCCATTTTATGATTTAAAAAACTAAAGGGTGTTGTATTGGATTGGGTGAAAACAAAAAAGAAATGGGAATCTGAATTCCATATTTAATTTGAAAAAATTGTGGCATCTAGAATTACCAGACCTACATGCAGTTAAGAGAACAATACGGATGTGTTAAAAGTTAAAAGACTCTTCCTCTTCCCTCTTTCAGATGTTGTAAATGATTTTCTTGTCCAGACAAGCAACATGTAGAAATGTAATCTATCTGGTAGCCAATCCATTAATAGGAAATCATTGATGATTAAACAAGGCAACAACCAACTGACTAAATTCCTAATGCTCACGTGCAGGAGAGTTGGCCAGTCCTAGAAACACAAGGAGCACCCTAAGGAGTTAACGATTAGACGTACGTGCTACGCTGCAACCTAGGACCTATGTAGACAAAAAGATGATTTGCAACCAAAATGGAAGAAAAAAAATTAAATGTGTAATCATTCCGTAATAAAACTATCACATGGACGACATGCTACATATGCATGAAAAACTATATTTTATGAGGAAATAAAACCTCCGATAGGAGGATAGGACGAAGAAAATAATGCCAATTTTTTTATTATTTACATTCTGAAAAACTTTGATTACAGTTCTTCATATAATTGCAAGGGGATGTTGCATGAAAGCAATACAACAGGAAACTGCAAGTTGTCAAAAATAGAAGTCTGGATGACTATAAATGAGAAGATAGTTAAAGAAGTCAAACAACCTGTATAAGGAAGGCCATATCGACCACTAATGATGTGATAACACCAAAAACAAGCCCCAAAACTCCATTAGCTACAGTAGAAGAACCAATATCAACATCAATCTGCATATGGTTAATTAGCCTTAGACATCATTTATATGTCAACATTAGTTAATAAGTAGATTTCTTTTACACCGATATGCCAATGGACATTGAACATCTGCAACTTACTTCGAGATAATTTGATCCACGAATGTAGGTACAGTCAACTGCTTTGCCTAATAAACAGGGAGTACTTCCAACACTCTGGCGGACAATCCAGGAGCCCTGCAAAAAAATGTGTTAGCTATGATTCAAGACCATAGCTTGTAATAAACCCTCTCAGGCATCGTGCAGCTTAATCGAAGCTCAATGCCGGATCAGAAGCAAGATGTTTTGAAAACCAAAAACTCAGAATGGGCACAATGTGATTTTGCAAACAAAAAACAGATTTAAGACGAAGATAGAAAACCTTAGGGACATGTGGAATAAGCTTGAATCTACTATTCCTGAACTCATCATCACGATCTCAATTTTATATGCATTGTACCATAATAAAAGGAGATCTAAGATGAAGTTGAGACACTTTAGACACTGCTAGGAAAAGCTTGAATATACTGCTCCTGAACTCATCATCACCATCTCAATTTTATATGCATTGTACCATAAAAATAAACAGATTTAAGACGAAGTTCAAAAACCTTAGGCACTGCTGGAATAAGCTTGAATCTACTATTCCTGAACTCATCATCACCATCAACAAAAAGCTGGAGTAATGATCCAGTAACCGGTGGTTTTGACACAAAGTAGAAGACCATACTGTAATGAGTTGAAGCTGGAACCTGCAATAACATTAAATCTATTATGCATGGGTTCAGAAAACCAAGAAAGGAACATTTATTAACAGAAAACAAATTCCCACAAGCTGGAGTGATTCTTGGAGTTGCTACATTTTTCTTCAGGCAACAACCAAGTTATTTATCCTTCTGAATGAATCAAGAATATATCATAGAGTCTGACAAGAGAAGTCTAGTATTGGTACAATCATGTTCCAGCTTGATCTTGTTAGACCAAGCTGTTTTGATGATTAACCAATGTGTTATACCTTCATGCTTGGGCAGTGTAGTCGGTAGAGTTTAAGTTGAGTTGATAAGTATATTAGGCCAAGTGATTGGATACATGAATTAGATAAAGTTCGAGTAAAGGATGACAAGGCTAGGGGTGCAAATGATGAATCGAGCTGGTTCGCGAGCTTTTTGAGCCAGCTCAAAAATTATTTGATTTGTATTCGAAATTATGGAATACGAGCCAAATGTTTGAATATTTTTTCGAGTCAATTCGAACCTATACTATTTTGTTCGATTATTCACGAGCCGCTCATGAGCCGAACTCGAATTGAATTTCAATTATTTTTACATATTTTTACTTAAATATATTCAAATTAAGGTTCGAATAATTCAAACCAAATTCAAATTTAAGTCATTTCGAATTATAGTTCAAAGGTTCGAATTTTTCAAATCGAACACGAGCTCGAATTTTATTTCAAATTGAGCTCGAGCCAAAACTGTTTATATTTTCGAGCTTCAATATCATATATATTTTTCTAACTCAAACTCAAATTATTTTCATATTATTCGGCTTGATTCAATTCATTTGCACCTCTATACTAGACACATGAAAATTATAAAAGTTCAGTAAGTGTTGACAAATGAAAAGCTTAACAAGTGTTGGCAAGTGAAAAGTTGAACATGGTGAAAGTCCAATAGGGATTGACAAGTGATTAAAGTCCAAGCAGATAAGATTAACGAGATATTTGATAAGTGATGAATTCCAAACAGGTAAGGTCGACTGAATGTTGGGTAAGTGACGAAATTACATGTCTAGAGTAGCAATTTAAAATCCTAAAAGCTAGGCCTCTACGCAAGTGAAAGTCTTGAGTGTTAAGATGCATCCAAGGCTACGTACGTGGAAGTCCAGTGGTAAGGTGGACCGACGACTAGACAAGTGAAATTCTTAGTAAGTGAAGGGTTTGACAATAGTCAAATGGTGAAATCCTAGAGGCTAGGTATCTAGGCGGGTACAAAGCAAACAGGGTCTCTTAAGACAGGAAGTCCCAGAGACGAGGCCTCTTGACAAGATAAGGAAAGTCTTGGACACAAAAGTCTAAGTAAGACAAGAACTTACAAGTGACTTGTAGTTTGGATTCCGAGTGGAACTAACTTAGGCGAGGACTTGGCCTTTAAGTTGGTCAAAGTCCATGATTAAGTCGGTTGATGGTTGTGTTGACCCAAAAGTCGACTCAAGCTAGATTACCACTGAATAGAATGATTTTGTTCGTGGGTCAATCGATGACTAATAAGTAGGATTAGGAGATTGTTGGAATACCAATATTCCAATAAGAGAATCATTGATCTGACATGATTAGCTATAATTGTCAATAAATTATATGCTACCAGTGATTGAGATCTCATGCCGAGCCGATCGAAACATTTCATTCGGCCAGCTGACTAGCACTGGCACGACCTAGCACAAGGTGCAGCAGCGTGGGAGGGGTCGTAACTCAAAACTGATAGATAGGATGGAAATGAACTGTAACTCAAAATAATAATGAACTCGAGAATATGTGTGTTTGTCAACTTTCATCAAAAGCATGGTCGTCAAAATCAACATAATATAGACGAAAAAAAATTAACATACTAGCATCAGCAAAAGATGGTTTAATATTTCTTAAGAAACTCAGCTTCTCAACAAGATTGACATATAAATTCAGAAATCAAGAACTCTAAACAAATTTTCAATAAATGAGTTACGTTTCACTAAAAACAAAATGGATGAAATCGATTAAAATTTTGATTAAAGTGACTTGATTTGGAAAAAACATGTTACTGAGCGAACTTCTCGGTGATCTCAACACCAGCCCCACCTTGCGAACTCTCGAGATTTACCATGAGTATGAGGATTATCAATTCAACCATGTCACCACACACTAGACATAGTGTTCCACACATCTATCTCATTGCTCAACAATAATCATTGGAGAGTTAGAATCTCTCACAATAAGTGGCCTAAGAGCTATTTTCTTCCATTGTACAAACTATCATATTGTAGTTAGGGACCCAAGTAAACAATAGTCTATATTTATTCAAAATGACAATAATATTTTGAGATTCTTTTATAGCCAACACCACAAGTTACCACATGCTAGACCTACCTCTTCACGCACCTATCTCAATGCTTAACAAGTTATCAGAGCGCCATCACCACCCCACAGCAATGCCACCATTACTAACATAAGTCATCTTTGTTTTGATTATTTAGGTCAACTAGAAGTTCACCGATCTATCTCACTGCTCAACAAAGTCATTGGTGCACCACAACCACCACCATTACTAACACAACTCAAGTCATGTTTGTCCCAATATTTAAGTCAGTTTGAAATATTACATTTAAGTTGAATGTAAAAAATGACACCTTGGAAATATTATCAAATTATTGTAAAAGGGTAAAATATGAAAAGAAATTCAAAATCAAGATTCAAAGTGATTACAGTGGAAATTTGAGAACCTTGACTTTGAAAACTTTGTAAGGAAAAAGGTTATGCTCATAAGTACTCTTTATGTAGAGCTAGACCCAACCACGGTTGAGAACTATCGGTTCGAAGATTCCTCAAACGTCCTCGCTTAACTTTAACCGTATAAGACGGGTACGGTTCACGGTTCGGAACCGGTTTGATTCATCTAGGGTCTAGTATTTAATGACCTCTAACTATAAATGAAGATATAAAAGAAAAAAACAAATGAAAAAAATATAATTAAAGATGAAGAAAGTTGGTACAAAATAAGCTTCATTGAGGTGGTTATAGAAGATACATAATTTATAAAAGTCAAAACAAATCTCAATCACCCTACAGAACAAGTTGTGATTAGATATTACTCTTGGGGTAAAAACCAAGGTCCTTTTTTATAAACTTAGCTAACAATTTTGCATTTATCTAACAAATAGAATTAAAAAAATACAAATGAAACATTACTCGATCCAGATTGAATCATAGCAATGCAACAGGAATAAACCTAATTCAAAAATGTTGAAAATAATCAAATCTTTCCTTTTTTTCGAGAGTCAATCAAATCATGGTGAAAAAGGATAAATCAATTAGATTTGATTTGATTGAGAACGAACAATTTATTTTTGGTAGAATAGTTTGTTCATTCTTTAATTATTCTTTTCCTTTTTTTATTAATTCTCATTATATAAAAGTGTATCTTTTGTTTATGAATAATGTGTGAGAATATTTTTTCATGGTATCAGAGTGACGCCCCTCTCTATAAACAAAACAAACATGTGTGAGTCTTCTTCTCCTAAGATATTCACAATGTCCACCAATTCTTCCACTCAATCTACGATTGAGAAAACCTCTATCAGTGTTTCTTCTTTTTCCAAAAGCGACATCTCATCCTTGCAAAATACAACCCACAAGCTGAATAATCATAATTATTTGCAATGGGCTCAATCAATAAACACAGTTATTTGGAGGGAAGTTGGGTTATCTTACGAACTACTCTTTTCAGCCCCCATCAAGCGATACATAATACCAAATTTGGCTGGCCGAGAATTCAATCGTGCTTGCCTGGCTAATTCATTTCATGGAACCCAACATTAGTTATCATTATCTCCGGTTTAAGATAGTCAAGGAGGTGTGGGATGCAGCTTGAAAGATGTATTACGATCTCAGCAATACTTATCAAATTTTTTAGCTACGGTCAAAGCTGAAAGATTTGAAACAAGGTTCAAATTCTATGACACAGTACTTCTCTAATCTTCACGATCTTTGGCAAGAACTCTGAAAAAGATTCAATGTGCATTGATCGCATTGTCAAAATTTACCGCAATATTGAAAATGAGTGTGTTTGATTTTTTTGGTCGGTTTTAATCACAATTTTGATGAGGTACGTGGTCCTATTGTTGTACATGACCCATTTCCATCTCCTAAAGAAGCATTCGCGAAGTCCGGTAGGAAGAAGCCCGTCGTGAGGTCATGCTTACTAATGAAGTTATTGCACAACAATCCATTACAGCAAACATTTCAACTTTGGTTTCCACAAAAAATTTTGCATCAAATCCGCGTTAAAATAAACATCGGTGTTAACACTGCAATTGACCATGCCTCTCCAAGGATAAATGCTGGGAAATATATGGGAAACCAACAAATTGGCAACCACGAAAAAAAAATGTAGGTCATGGATTTCAAACTCAATCGAGCCAAGAAAAACCTGGTCTCCGATGTTCCTGCTTCCTTCACCAAAGAACAAATTGAACTATATTGCAAATTCTTCAACCAAATGGCTCTCAATGTGTCTTTAGCTCTAATGTTCGCTCCTACTTCATGAATCAATCTAGTAAACTCAATTTATCGTTTCATAAACATTCAACAACCCCTTAGATCGTTGATTCTGACGCCTCTGACCATATGATATATGACTCGAGTCTTTTTTGCACCTATCATCACTGTTCTCGCCAAATAACGGTTAGGATTGTTGATGGATCATTAACTATAGTTACTGGCATAGGCGATATTCAATTATCTTAGCACATCATTATAAAATTTGTTTTTCATGTGTCTGTTCTAAAATACAATTTGATTTCTATCAGCAGAGTCATCAACCTTGATAATCAATGTTTTGCTAAATTCTTACATCAAGTCATTTTCAAGACCTACTATCGGGGAAGACGATTGGCAATATTAGGATTCAGGCAGCTTTTTATTACTTTGAGGAAAAACCAATTAGTTTGGTGTCTCATGTTTCATTTTTTTGTTTTAGTGATAGGAAAATAATGTCTTGGCGCTATCATTTGGGTCATCCTAGTTTTGGTTATTTGAAGCATTTGTTTCCATCATTGTTTACTAATAACGATCTTTATCTTTCAATTGTGAAGTGTGTCAACTAGCCAAGAATACTTGCACTCATTTCTCTCCAAATCATCTCCTTTTTCATTAATTCATAGTGATATTTGGGGTCCCTCACAAATTCACACCTGTCGTGGGAAAAAATGGTTTATCTCATTTGTTGATGATCATACATGGGTTACCTGAATTTACCTTCTTAAAGACAAATCTAAAACCAATAACACCTTCAAAACCTTCCACAAAATGATCCAGACCCAATTCCAAACAAATATCCTAATTCTTCCAATCAATAATGGCAAATAATATTTCAATGTCATTTTAGGTGACTATTTAGTGGAAAATGGAATAGTCATTAAAGCTCGTGTCGATACTCCACAATAAAATAGAGTTTCTGAATGTAAAAGGTCATTTGCTGGAGATTGACTGTGCCCTTATGTTCACCATGCTAATTCCAAAATATTTATGGGGGATGTAATCCTCACTGTTGTGTATCTTATTCATCGTCTCCCTAGTCACTCCATAAACTTTGTCACACCTTTGTTCTTCTCACCCAAACATATCCACAAATTTCCAACTTCAATAATCTACCATGGAAGACATTTGGATGTATAGCCTTTGCGCATATCCATTCCCATAAGCGTAACAAACTTAACCCTCGAGCCCTTACAACTGTCTTTGTCGAGTATTATCCTACTCAAAAAGGTTATCGGTGTTATTGCTCATACACAAAGAAGACATATATTACTTTTGATGTCACCTTTTAAGGTACCCCGTATTTCTCTCAAGAGGGGAAGGATGATGAAGTTTTAAAGTTGGTGGCAGAGAAACAGGGTGTGCCATGCCTGGGCCATGTCACAACACTTGACTGTGTTGACAGTTGTGGTTGTCATGGAACGACCTCAAATGATAATAAAAATACCCTTCCTATGCTTAGTGTTAATTTGGACACCACACCTCCCTCCATGTCTAATCCTATCCAAGAGGGTCCTCAAATTAGTGAAACATGGGGAGTATGGAGTCAAAATCCATGGTTTATTCAAGGAGAAAAGCTTCTCAATGAAGAAATTGTAGCCAAGAAGACGAACTGATGGTAGATTCCTCTAACGAGTTAGGTACATTTCTTGATCTTGATATAATCATTGCATTCAGAAAGGGCGTCTAATCACATACCAAATATCTCATTTCGAACTTTATCTCCTATTGTAATTTATCCTCCCCATTTAATGCTTTCTCTTCAAAATTGTCTAGTGAATTGATTCCAAAGAACAAGGTTGATGGTTCAATTGAAAGATACAAGGCTCGTCTAGTGGCCAGAGACTTTACTCAAACCTATGAGATTGATTACACTGAAACTTTTGCTCTCGTCGCTAAAGTTAATATTGTCAAAATTCTTTTATAATTGGAGGCTAATCTAGATTGGTCATTACATCAACTTGATATAAAAAATGATTTTCTCAATGTTAAGCATGAAGAGGAGGTTGATCCTAGATTTAAAGAAAATTGGGATGGTAAAAATGTATGCAAGGTCAACAAATCTCTCAATGGTTTAAAACAGTCACCTTTGCCTAGTTTGATCAATTCTCCAAGGTAATCAAGAACTTTGCATATATTCAGGGACAATCAAATCATACACTATTTGTGAAACACTCTGATAGAGAAAAAAAGATTATCATTCTTATAATGTATATTGACGATACTATCATCACTAGAAATGACGATAAAGAATCGGAAGAAATTAAGAAGATGATGGCATTATAATTTGAAATCAATGATCTTGGAACACTAAGGGAGCATTTGGTTTGCTCTGTTTTCTATTCTTATTTTCTGAAAAACCGTATTTTCTCTTTTTTAAAAAATTATTTTATTTCATTCTCTAATTTTTCAAAAAATACTACATCTTTTTCTGGAAAACAAGTCTGGAAAATGTAAATCAAACACGTTTTTTGAAATTGTATCTTCTGTGGAAAATGAAAATGGAAAACAAGCGTACCAAACAAAACCTAAGATATTTTCTAGAAATGGAGATTGCTCGAAACAAAAAAGGTATTTCAGTCTCTCAAAGAAAATACAGATTAGATTTGGGATATAAGCCAAACACGCTAATTGAACTTGGGAACAAGGGAAAACTATTTAAAGGAAACCCGATTGTCAAAGATAGTTATCATGGCTTGTTAGAAACTTATCTATCTCTTACATACACGCCTAGAGATTACCTTTGCAGTTAGCCTAGTAAGTCAATATATGCACTCACCATGTCAAAGTCATCTAAATGCAGTATACAAAATCTTGAGATCTGAAATAAACTCTTGGGAAAAGCCTATTCTTTGCAAAAACTAGGGATAGAAGCGTGCACATACACTAATGTAGATTGGGGTGGTTAAAGCAGTAGGTGAGGCGATCAAACACAACAAAATTTAAAAAATCCTAGATATATTAATATACTCTCTCGCACTTCCAAAACATAAATAGCTCCACCAACTCACCCACAACCCACCTCCTTCTGCCTGGAACGGCCCCCGCTATCGCACCGCCACCACCAACACACTAGGTTAGCTTCTATATATTTTTAGTAAGTTTTTGTTCTAATTTTTTATATTTTATTTAACTATTGAATATTAATGGCGAAAAATGAGAAACAAATGGTGGTGGAATTGAAGTGAAAATCTAGTGATATTGTTTGGGATTATAGGGTGTTGTATTGAATAGAAAAAAGAGATTGGATCATATGCAAATTGTGTAAGAGATTTATTTAGGGAAGAGTTTACCAGATGAAGCATCATATTGTGGGTATTGTAGGACAAGTTGAAGCATATCCTAAAGCATCCGATAAAAACAACAAAAAAAAAGAGTATGAGCTTATCTTGAAAATAACAAGAATAAGAAGCGAGAAGGATGGAAGAACTAAAAGAAGAGAGAGTGAAAGTACATATAGGTATTGATGTAGAGGATGATGATTATTAAGTGGAGGAAGATTCTTCTAAAAAGAAGTCAAAGCGGCTCGGGTCTATTAATAATTGGACAACCACAAATGAACCAAAAGAGGCAAAACAACAAAACATAAATGATGCATTGAAGTTAAAATTTACAAATGATGTACATGAATACTTTGCAAGATGGATTTATAACGCAGGGATTTCTTTTCATGCAATTGGCAATCAAAGCTTGAGATAATTTATAGAGGCGGTTGGCTAATTTGGCCCAGGTTACAACCTAGTCAATATCTTCTAAGAGAATCACTTTTGAAGCAAGGATTGGGAGGACCAAATTATCTCTAAAAAGGCATGAAGAAGAGTGGATGAAAAATGAATGTTTAGCTATGATCGATGTATGGACGAATCACAAAAGGAAAAGCATATGAATTTATGTGTTAATTGCAAACAAGGCACTTAATTCATTGGTTCTATTGAAGAATCCATGGAGACACACACCGAGGCTTACATCATCGAGTTTGTAAATGAAATTGAGCCTCAACATGTTTAAATAATGACGGACAATGCAATAAACAATATAGTGGCAGAGTTGTTGAAGGTTATACAAACTCAAATTTTTTGAACCTCTTGTGCGGCTCATACAATCAACATCATACTTGAAGCAATTGGAAAGCTACCCAAATTTAGCTAAATGCTTGAGAAAACAAAGACCCTAATAATATTCATTTATGCTATTATGAGAAAATATTCCCAAAAAGGCATATTATGACCAACGTGACTAGATTTGCTACTTCATTTTTTACCTAAGAAAATCTCAAAGGCAAGAAAGATCAAATAAAACGTATGTTTACATCCAAGGAGTGAGGTGTACTGAGAAGGGAAAGCGGCAATGGCGATGGTAATAAGTATCTCTTTTTGGAATATTATTTCTTTGGCTTTGAATGTTTTCACCCCTTTAGTGAAAGTTGTATGTCTTGTTAATGGTGTCAAAAAGCCTTCAATGGGCTTTTTATTAGGTAGGTATCCTTAAACAAGTCAAGGAGGAGATTAGAAAGGCTTTCAAAAAAAAGAAGAAACTGTCACCCCTATTTTGAAGTTATTGATGAGAAGTCTAAGGATAGAGTTGATAGTCCTTTGCATTATGCCACTTGTTGAATCTGTTTTTTTTTATTTCAAAGAACGAAGCATACAAAATGACACCAATATTATGAATGAATTCTTGAATTGTGTTAGAGAATTTTTCCTACCGACAAAGACATGCAATCCACCATTTCTAACGATAATTTATTGAAGTATAAGAGTAAATCCAAAAACTTTGGGAAAAAATGACGATATAAGGTGGATGTGTACCATAACTTTGATCCGAGTACATTTCTTTCCTTTATGTCTATTCACTAACATATAAGTCTCTTTTACTCATTTTTTAATTTATTATTTTTTTATCTCTTTACTTTTTTAAGTTGGATGGTAGTCCAATTATGGTGATGGCACTCCAAACTTATAAAAAAATAGGAATGAAATTTCTTTCTTTGACAAGTTCATTGGGGTATGAAAGAAATTGAAGTCAATTAAAAAGAGTAATTCATAAATTATGTTATCTATCCTTTCTTTGCATTAGTTTTTAATAATTTTCTAATTATTTAGATACATACTTAGAAGAGAAATAGACTCGAGACATCAAGATGGAATGATCTTGTATATGTCAAATTCAACGTCGATATTATGAAAAAGAAGAGAAAGAGAAATGGGCAGAGATTTACTTCTATCCTATCAAGCTAGTGAAGCTCATGGTTGGCTTGTTGATGGTGGCGATGAAGATAAGGTCAAGCCAGGTTCGAGACTTGGACAATAGTGGTGGAGGCCTCGGGAGCGGATGAAGTGTTACAACCAACGAGAAGTGCAAGGAACATCCCCATTAGAGAACTTGATGAGGATTTAGATCCATCATAGGAGTAGGAGAATGAAGATGTTGATTTTGAGTCCGATGATGAGAGGATTATGGATGTAGTTGATTGTGCATGTGTAGATTATTTAGAAGATTACTTATGTTTAATCTAGTCCTTGTTGGTTGGTTGCAATGTTGGAATGAAATTTTGAATTTTAAACTTAGGCTTTTGGTATAAGTAATGATATTAATTTTTTAGTATTAATATGGTGATGAATCTTGATTAATTATCATGTTAATTGCATTTATATATTTATTTGTGCCTTATATAAATTTTATTATATTGTAGGAAAGTTATTTATGCATAAACATCATTTCATTACATTACATAAAAAATGATGACTAATTATAATATTATATATAAAAAACAGTAATAAAATTCAATCGCCTAGGCGATCACTAACCGTCACACCACCGCCTACCGCCTATTGTCATTTACAACACTGAATGTTAGTATGAAACGATATTCACCATCATGATTGAGACAACATAGTATAAATTAGTTGCGTAGTTTTGAATTTCGATAATTTGTCAAAATGATACTTTTCGATCGAGCCGCTTGACATAGTATAAGATTTCATACCATATAAAAATCAAATATATATGTAAGTTTTTCTTCTTTTATATATATATATATTTTTTTAAGTGGCTGTCACATTAAGATGGCCCGGGGCCAAGCACACATTAGGCAGCACTAGGCAAGAGCTATCCTCAGTTCAGTTTTTTGATACCTCAAAGATCAATGCACAATATACAAAGTATAAACTAAATTTCATTTTATGAAATACTGGTAAACTACTTGAGATCGTATCATTCTGCAAATAGCATTAAAGAAGATACCTTCAATGGCAACAAGCTTTATGTTGATGCTAAAATAGGAAACAACTCGACAAGAATCAATCCGTTCATGCAGAGGAAAAACGTAAAACAATAAATTAGACTACAAAACTTACTTGCACATTTATGACCAGTGAAAAGAGTCCCTTCTCAGAGGCAACCTACATGTCCAAAGTTGATCAAAATTATAGGAAACCAAAAATTTCTAGCAAGACGAACAATGAGGTAATTAAAAACAGCCTATTTATGACAATTCATCCCCAACATATCCAGTTATAAAAGTGAATGCCTTCTTTAACAAAAAAATGCAGATGGAAATACTCAGATATCTTTAGCCTCATCAGCCATTGAAGTTTGCCTAGTAAATATTCACCTGTAATTTCTATTTACAAGATTATTATGGTTGCATGAAGCCCAAAGCACATGCAGTCATCCAAAGTTTAAAATCTTCTTTTGAAACTTGATTTGTTCCACTACCAACCGTTTCTTATATCAAAATATAAGTCAGACTCCAGCATAAGTGAATATTCATCAAATAGTAAAAAGAGACAACTTTGTCAATAGCAAGCTACCAATAATTCCTGTCATTCATGGCACTTTTGATGAAAAGTAAAACTTTGATACAGACATTGACAAAACAGTATAAACCTATCCTGACTGCCCCCACTAGTCTCTCAAATATGCAAAACCAAAACCAATCAAAATGAGGTATAGTAACAGAGGTTTATATTTCCAGTAGAGGCTAAAATATGTAAAGGAGAGAATGACTTCTCAAGAAATTTATTCTATAGGGCGGCAGAAGTTGAGGTTGATGCTTATTTATTTTATGCTTATTTATTTTGGTACAAAAAAATTGTTCTTTCTCTGAAGTTTTAGTACTCTCCACAGAGCTCTCTGAAGTTTTAGTACTCTCCACAGAGCTTTTAAACTCTAAACCATATGGGAATTTTAATTTCTATCCAGAATTTTGGTACTACATCGTGTCATGCTTATACTATTAGCATTTAATACTTAGTTGAATTATTAATAATAATATAATTAATTTTTTCAATCTATGTTATATTTTTTAATTAACTATCTAACTTTTGAAAGTTGGAACACTGGAATGATCAACGAGAAATAAGACTTCTTCTAATTCTCCATAAATTGGACATGCTTTTCCTTCAAAATTTTGTAAAATAGAAGCAATTTCTGATTTGAAGGTTTGAGAAATTTCAAATTTTGATGATGTAATTTTGTTTAAAATAACCAAATATTTTTATGTAATTAAGTAAATTATATTTATGAGTATTTGCTAAGAATTTTGAGAATTAAATATTAGTTTTAGTTTTTTATATTTGGCACGATAAAACCCTAAATAAAAAAATATTGGATGTGGTGAAATAATTTGAAATTTTATTATTTGATTTTGTTTGTTCTACGTAATTAAAATTATTAGAGAGGAAGAAAAACAAAGGCATTCAAAAAATTTTTAATTTTGAGACCTAAAATATTTTATTTTAGGTTTAAACTAAATATTAATGAATCCATTCATTGAGCATTTACCATAGTTTTTTTTAACTGACCTCACCTAGTGGGATAAAACTTGGTGTTATTGTTGTTAAACTAAATTTTAAATTTCGTAATTAGATTTACTTAATTTAATAATTACGAAATTTGAAAATAAATATATATATAACTATCTACTCAATTAAACTTGAAATTTTCAATTTTAAATTTTTTTTAAATCACATTAAATTTGAAAATGGAGTTTTTTTTAACATTGGCTCGTCAATTTAGGTCTATTACAATCATAATTATAATGTATCTTAATTGATATTCCAATAAAAAAAATTAAAAATAGCAAAAAAATAATCTTTAATTTAAATAAATAATTTTTTTATTCAACTAAAACTATTATTTTCTTGTTGCTTGCTCCTTATTCTCTCTCGAACTCTTCAGCATTACAAAAGTTAAAGAATAAGAAAATTCATTAAATATAAAATTTTCTTATTTAAATTTATTTTTAAAATTTTTTAGATAACTAAATAAGTTAAATGAAATCAATATTTTTAATTTTGTAGTCGAGTAAAAGTTGCTTCAAGGTTAGATATGCTAAATAAGATTAAGTTAATTCAAATCTAATTGAGTTTAGTTTTATTTTGGTTTATTTAAAATTAAACAAAGTTTATAAATGGGATAAACTAATTGAATCACAATTAATTAGACTAATCATATTATAAGTGATGAGGTTGAGCACCCCGTGACTGACACGTGGACCGAAAAAGTTATATACCGAGTCGGGACGACTCTCCCTCTCTCTCAGACTCCCGAGACCCCCTCGTGAAGGAGTATTCCCGAAGCTACCTCGAGCCATGCATACACGAGAAATCGGCCCAGGAGGGCACACGCCCGAGATCACCTCGGGAGATCAGGCCCTCGAGATCACCTCGGGAGGTTAAACGCCCGAGACCCCTCCCCCCCCCCCCCCCCCCCGAGCCAGAAGATCCCGAGATCACCTTGAGGTAGCGGAGTCCAAGAAGCACTCGGCCTCAAGTAACAACCCCCCTATCTTCGGATCTATGGATAAGGATCACCAATAATCACGAGTGGGATGAACAGTGTGAGAAAGTGTTTGCGGACTTGAAGACCTACCTCGCCGGGCTCCCCATCCTCTACAAACTGGTGGAGGGGGAGACTTTATTTGTCTACCTATCTGCAGCAGAGCAAGCGGTAGGCTCAGCGCTTGTCTGCGAAGAAGGCATGGTGCAGTATCCCATTTACTTCTTCGGACATCTCCTAAAGGACGCCCTCAAGTTCGGGGCCGGATGTGAAGCCTGTCAGAGACATCGACACGTGCCTCATCGACCGACCGAGCCCTTGTGAGTCTCTACAGTGTCCTGCCCTTTTGATCAGTGGGGAATGGACATTGTAGGCCCCTTTTCGATCGGGCCACAACAGAAGAAGTTCCTGCTGGTTCTCGTTGACTATTTTTCCAAATGGGTAGAAGTTGAGCATCTGGCACACATCACGGAGGACGCGGTGATGAAGGTCATCTGGAGGGACATTGTCTGCAGGTATGGCATCTCCCACAAGCTAATGTCGTACAATGAAAGATAATTTTTTGGACGCAAGCTAAAAGAGTGGTGCGAGGGGTTGGGCATTCGTCAAGCCTTCACCTCAGTAGTATACCCGCAGGACAATGGACAAGCCGAGGTCGACAATCGTGAAATCCTCAGGGGACTCAAGATAAAGCTAGATCACGTCGGAGGCAGCTAGGTCGACGAACACCCCAGCATCTTGTGGTCCTACTGTACCACTCCGCGAGAAGGAACAAGCCAGAGCCCTTTCCAGCTGGTGTATGGGGTTGAGGTCGTTATCCCAGTGGAAGTAGGGAGAGAGTCCGCCCGACGACAGCACTATAATAAGGAGGACAATGATCAAGAGCGGCTAATCGACCTAGACCTCATTTTAGAGGTGAGGGATAGAGTCGCGGCTCGGCTAGAAGCGTATCAGCGAAGGATGCAACAAGCCTACAATCGTCGGGTAATCGCCCGCAGCTTTAAAGTCGGTGACAAGGTCTGGAAGAGGATCAAACCAGTGGGCGACCCTGGGAAGCTGGAGTCTCAGTGGGATGAACCTTATGTTATCACCAAAATGCTCATAGGGGGCAGCTACTATCTAGAAGATGACAAAGGCAAGGGACTGGCAAGGCCATGGCACGCCAACCATCTCCGCCACTATCGCACTCGGTGAGGTGTTGAGTTGTTTGCTTGCCTTCTGTATTCTTTGTTTACACTGTCTTGCAGTTCAATAAATAAAAAGAGCAAACGAAGTATTACTCGAAGAGCGTTGTGTCCTTACCTAAGTAAAACCCTACTTGGTCTCAGTGCCGCACATGCCCGACCAAGAGCTGTAAAATCCTACTACCTCCGCGGTGAGTAGATTTGGTCCTCGGAATGTTTGTTGGTCATTTTTGCCCATCTAGCCGGCCAAGAACACTTGTTCTTCAGGCGTGTCTGTTTGCCACCTCGCTCCTTAGGTCGGGGAGGAACCTTTGTTCCTCACCTTGAACTGAGCGCGTGTTCCTTAACTTTCTGACTCTTCAGGCCGAAGACAAACATTTTAAGAATACCAAACAGGGCAAGAAGTTACTTAAGACACAGGAAGCCAAGAGATGCTTTCATTCACGTTCAAAACGATACATATCTGGCCTACCAGGAAAAAGGAGAAATACAAAAAGAAAACATGAAAGACGGAAAAAAGGCAAGGCCTAGGTCGGGGAATAGCTCTATATTTCTTGCTCTTTGGGTGACAGGTCATCCCAGACCTGGCCGACACTCAAAGAACTCAGATCTGCATCTGGTTTCAGTAGTTGGGTCTTCTTCAGCTGGTCGATGGCACCATTGAGGCCTTGTTTTAAGAGCTTCTATACCTGCCTGGCCAGAAGATCGCCGAACTCGTCGGACTGCAAAAATTTGGCCTTGAACTCCACCTCGGTCGTGGATAGCTGAGTCGCGTGGTCAATCTTTTGCTTCTCTAGCGCAACCTCAACCTCCTTCTTGGCGGCTTTCAATTCTGCCACCTCCCAGGACAGGCGATCATGGGCCCTTAGTGTCTCTTGGAGTTTCTGGGAGACGGTCGACGCCTTGGCCTGAGCTCGCGTGATGTCGTCCTGGAGGTCGGAGGCATAGATGGCTCCCAGCTCTATGGCATACTCCTGAAGGGTTAGCCGGTGCTCTTGTTCTTTATTCTGATCCTCCAGAGCCTTCTTTAAAGACTCCAGAAGCTGAACACTAGCAGATAACTCCGTCGCCTGTGTCTGGAGTTGGTCCCATTCCTGGGTCAGTCTCTGGACTGTAAGTCCTCAGAGAGGACTCGGTTCTTCTCGGACACGGCACGCTCTCGTATACGGTAGTCGTGCATAGTCTCTTCAGAGGCCAGCAGGGCATCGAGACAATGCCCAACCTTTTCCCTTAGTACTCTGCTGACCTCCAACTGCAGAAGGCCTACCTCGCGGGCACGGCCAGCCTCCGCCTCTGCTTCCGCCACTCACTGGAGAAGGTCTTCAGTGACCCCTCCGGAGCACAGCAGGCGGCTCATAGCCGCACAGTTGGAGACGACTTGCAATGCGGAAAAAGGACAATTAAAGCAAAACAACGAAACAAAGGGGAAAGGACTCAAGCACCATTACCGTCAGCAAGCACTGGTGTAGCATGCCCAGATATCGGGTTGATCCAGCTGACCTCCTCAGCTGAACAGGAGGTGGGAGGAGTTCGTCAGAAGGCTGCCCTGACTGACCGGGAACATCTCTAGGGTCGGGGACGTCCTCCTCCGAGCTAGACGCTATCTGCGGACCGTCAGAAGGGATTCCCTTTATTTGGATGGATTGGGAGCCCTTTGTCGCCGTTTTCTTCGCCACAGAGGCCTGCCGACGAGAGCTAGGCACACTAAGCGACACCTCCTTGCCTCGCTGAGCCGCGGGAGGGACGGTTGGAGCGGCTGGGTCGCAGACGATGGGAACGGTGGCTGTCACAGCGGGAGAAGAGGGTTCTCTTCGAACCCTCTGGGACAGTGGCACCGTGTCCTCTTCATCAATGGCGAGCGGAGGCTCTGAGGCTAAGCCCTTCTTCAACCTCTTCAGGGGCATGGCTTCTGGACCAGTCGCTTCCGCCGTTTCTTCTCGGTAATCCGGGTCACTGGTTGCTCGGCAAGGGGAATGGGCGCAACCTCTCCCTCTGTTGCCTTGATGGGAGACGAAGGGGAATCCCCTTCGAGGTTGGTAGGAAGTTCTGCCGCTCCGGGATATTCGGGAGCCTCCAGAGCTTCCTGGTCTTCTGCCTGTGCGGTTGTTTCCTCGCTGCCCTTGGCGGAGATGCCCACAAGGGCGGAAGGGGCTGAAGCGGGAACTAGGGCATGCTCGTTAGCCTGCTCCCACTTCAAGAACCGGTGAATAGCTCTAGAGAGCATGACGTCGTCTGTGGAGGGGGGGGGGGGCGGCAAAAAGGTATCAGTTAGAATTAACAAGGATACTTTCAAGACCAAGCAGAACTTACAAAGATTTGAGCTAAGGCTCGTGACTTTCGGGCTGAGGTCGGCCCGATAGAGAAGCTCTTCGCACTGCACCAGCTGAAGGCCATGAAATTCCATCCCTGCCAGGATACTCTTAGCCCTCTGGTATCCTGCGTCTTGCTATAAGTTGCCGAGGTCTGGGATGGGCGGCAGGTCTCCGTCCAGTGGATAAGACTAAAGGGTCGCTCAGGGAGGCAGATATAAAAAAAGCATTCCTTCCACCCCTTGTGGGAGGAAGGAAGACCCCCCAGAAACCTATGGCCAATACGGGCGGTAAAGCCGAATGCCCCTCGGGAGCCAACCGGGACAAAGAAAAAATGGAAGACCAGGGGGTCAAAGGGATGTTGAAAAGTTTGAAGAGGACAAACGCCCCGCCCATCTGGGCAAAGGTGTTTGGAGCCAGTTGGTGAAGGGGTAGGCTGAAGTAAGTGGTGACATTCATGAAATAGGGGGGAATAAGGAAACGGAGCCCTAATTCCACCTGCCCTATGAAGAAGGTGAAAAAACCTGCAGGAGTCTCTACTGGGGATTGACATAAGGCCGGAACTCTTACCTCCCAGTCCTTCGGAATACCATATCTCTGACAAGCGACCTGAAGGGACTTTAACCTGACCCTAGAGGAGATAGTATCGTACCATTCTGGATGATTGGTTGGTTCCTCTAAGGAACCTTCGTCCTCGCCTCGAGTCTTCTTTCTCCTCTCTACTGGACTCATGAAGATATAGGAAAGAGGAGAACAGAAAGAGACTTACGCTTGGGGAATACGACCGCGAAACAAACAGCAATGAGCGAGGATGCTTGAAAACAAATAGCGCAGGAAGGTAGAAGGGGACCGTTGCACCCGCTTTTATAGGGAGAAGTCTCCCACCTGTGAGCAATGGGGAAACAGCACGTCAACGGCGCTAATGGGGCATCCTGAGGAGCCATCATCCTTTACTATCGTTGCTTCGTATGGCCCGCGGCGCGTATCAGCGGGAGATCGCTGCGCAGAGAATGACGGAGTACATGGCGAGACAACATTCGTCGGATGACCTTATCGCCATTAAAAGACCCCATGCGTTTGTGAAAAGGGGGTCATGGACAGTTGTCTGGGCGTTATCTCGAAACCCTTGGAGATACAGGACGCATTAGAGGAGTTGCTTGGGGTCGAGGGATGTATGGTCTAATTTCTCGGACCCGACAGGCCGCCAAGGAAGTACTAAAAAAGCATACATGGACCCACCATAACATAGCTTCTTCGTTACACCACTAGTCTAATCAGTCAGCAACACTTCCTTCGATTAGACTTGAAGGGGGGACTTGTGATGGGGTTGAGCACCCCGTGGCTAACACGTGGACCGAAAAAGCTA
This sequence comes from Boesenbergia rotunda, assembly GCA_024364735.1. Classification (NCBI taxonomy): domain Eukaryota; kingdom Viridiplantae; phylum Streptophyta; class Magnoliopsida; order Zingiberales; family Zingiberaceae; genus Boesenbergia; species Boesenbergia rotunda. The sequence goes on along the minus strand of JAGFNQ010001835.1, from coordinate 1,365,959 downwards.
TGTACTGAGTCGGGACGACACTCCCTCTCTCGGACTCCCGAGACCCCCTCGGGAAGGAGTATTCCCGAGGCTACCTCGGGCCATGCATACACGGGAAATCAGCCTAGGAGGGCACACGCTCGAGATCACCTCGGGAGATCAGGCCCCCGAGATCACCTCGGGAGGTTAAACGCCCGGGACCCCACGGGACAGAAGACCCCGAGATCACCTCGAGATAGCGGAGCCCAAGAAGCAGTCGGCCTCAAGTAACGGCCCCCCTATCTTCGGATCTATGGATAGGATCACCAATAATCACGAGATAATCATGACCCGTGATCCACGGTCATTAACGCCTTCATCCTTGCAACGACCTAGATTTAATGACTGTGACGACTGTTACGAGGGTTATCCACTAACCGAAGATGGGGGGATGTGGGGGAGAACGTGGAGACTCGTGGGACAGCCACCTCAAGTATAAAAGGTATTCCAACCCCTCCGATAAAGGGGTTACGCACTCTCTACTTCATGCATACTTCTTGGCTTCCTTTCATCTCCTAGATTGAGGCACTGACTTGAGCGTCGGAGTGGGCTCCGCCAGACAACCTCCGACGTGTTCTCCTAACGCTCGTATTAATCTCGCAGGGTGAAAGTTCTTCCTCTAGCGTCCGCGTCCGTGTAGACTGAACCCTTGTGACTGGTCGTCGACGACAATTTCTTCCGGAACAATAAGGTTAAGAGATATATAGTTATTTAATTAGGTTCTACTTTTTATTTGTCTCGTTCACTCCTACATCCCTCATGTCCATCTATGGTCCCTCGTTGTCCACTGACACTTGGCCTGTCAACCACCCACTGCCTACAACAACAGTTGCACTCGCCGTGATTGTGTGATAGTGCTCTCTCTCTCACCGATATCTTCTTCGTCTCCTCTCCTTCGATTTTTCTTCATTTCTTTATCCTTTTCTTGCTTTAGTGCATCAATGTCAATGCCAAGGGTATTGTTAGTCAGTCGGTGGGCAAAATAATAAATTTTGCCTGTCTGACTAGCAGAGCTCACTTCAAACACAACTCTCGACTAAATAAAAACTATCAAGCCATTGTTAAACAATATTAAGTACCACCATCAGATGGGCACATTCTTCCTTTCTGTATGAAGTGTTTTTAGGAATCAATATATTTACGACCTCTTACATCTAAAGATAGTTCCTTGTTTATTAATCATAACAAATCAAAATTAAACAGAGTATGCTAGGTTTAATTGGTTAATCATATATATTCTAAGGTAAATTTCTTCAAACGGACATATTAAACTATTAGTAGGGAACAGGAAAAACCTACTTTAACTGCACAACCTTTCCGCCTAGCAACATGGTCAATTCGTTTTACATCCTTTAACCAATCAACAGCTACGAGATCCATAAGATGCCTTCCAGCAGGAATCTGAAACCCAAATTACAAAAGAAAATTAAGAGCAAAATCATAAACATTAATAGCATCATCAATCCAGATCCAAATAGAACCTTTGTTTTGTCATATATGAAATTTTTACTTCGAACTCTGAAATTGTTCCCCTCTGATATTCTCCAACAGTTGCGGCTCTTGTCTTGATCATCACACCGTAAATTTCCAGAAAATGCTGACAAATCAATTGTCTCTGAAGGTTCCTCATTCAAAGAAATATTAGATAGTTGCCCACAAAGCATCAGTCAGAACTACCATGCTATCAAATGTGGAGAGGATATACACAAACCTGCCTCTTTAAAGTCGCTAACATGTTTGACATGATACATCTGCATGTATTATACACTTGCATCAACAGAAATAAAGTAACATATGAATGCCATAGTACTATCTTCCAACCTCTTGCTCAGGCTCTGGAATATGAAAATCCTCGTCCTCATCGGATTCTTCATCCAACATTTCGGAGTGTCTGCTTGCTGAATGCACTGGATATAGTGTAGAATTATTCTGGATAGAGTTCACTTGTGTTCTCTTATTCTTCTTTGTAGTTACTACTGGTGTTGTCATATTGACCATCAATGGAATCTTTGATACATCATAGTTTTCATCTGTTTGAGAAAACCATTCACGGAGCCCTATCAAGCACACAGTAATTAGTCATAAAATAAAATAAAGACACCTGCAGGGGTGAACTGGTATAGAGTAACTACAATGAATTAAATACATTAATTCTGGGAGACTAGCATGTTTGAATTTTTCAAGTCAAACAAGAGCAAACAAACCAATACTAACTGAACAGGAAAATAAGCATAAGCAGCAAGAAAAAAAAAAATCCCCATCCCTTCCCTGCCAATCAGTAGAAGTAAATAAAAAAGGTCTCTTCTTTATAGAAATCACTAAATCAGAATGTGAAAGAAGTTATATCATGGAGACAAGAAAAATATTCAGTGTCTTAGTTGAGAAAGGGTTTGGAAAAGAGTAGTATGTTTGAATTGAAAAAAAAAAAATTGAAAGGTAAAACCATAAATAGGAAACTTAATCTATCACAACAAGGGACATTATACTACATTAAATAAAAACACTGAATTGGACATAATACTGAACTGGACATAATTAAGGCAAAGCCATAATGTAGAGAAGATGCATAATTCGAAATACTTATTCATTTTTAGAAAATATAATTCAGGGAAGTAACAACTCAATTAGGATATTAAGTATTTTTCCAGTTAAAAAGAGGTTTTAGTTGTTCAATTAAAGACTAACCATACTACATTGTCCTCTACTTGCACCCTCACCGTCTTAATAGTCATCTTTCTACAGATCCAACTTATTGAAACCTAGTATATCCTTCATGTTTCAATGTTACCATTCCTCCTTCCAACATATACAAAGTTTCCAACCATTGTTCACTTATTTCAATTAATAAAAAAGAAATAAAAGCTGTCAGACACTAAATAGTAACTTTTCCAGTAGCTTGTTCCATTAAAGCAGCAAATTAACAACATGACCTAACTAAACCAGCCAATAAGCTCAGGGGGATTAACTTGGAAAAGAAATGAATGGCAAACAACTCTACAACAAATTTTACCATGTAGAGTTCAACAGGATCTCACCTAAAAATCAATAATCATGACAACAAGTTTCCTAAACATGTTCTCAATTACTTACAGATAGAAAGATCATACCAGCAACGCTATTTAACATTTGAATCAAACAATATTGCTGAAATGATGGGAGATAACTGACAATCCATCCTTTCAGATCAATTTGCATAAGATGTTGCACTTGTGTCCGCGGTCTCCCATTGTGAGATTTCAAGGGGGAAATCTTAAAGCCTCCACCTTGAGTACAAATAGAAATTTCAAGGCAGATAATGTACACAGACATTGGGGAGGAAAAAGAACAGAGAAAATGAACATGTACTCTCAATATGAGCTCTAACAAATCCTGGCTGTGGACTACAATTTGTATGCTCCCTTGACCGGAATAGAACAACTGCAATAACATAGAATTTGTTTCTAGAATATTACATTTACACAGTGCTATAGAGATGATAAGACAAAATGAGAAAGTCTCAGAATATATCACCATAACTGCCATCATCATTCCGTCTCCAATAGCGCACATAACAAAGATCACGAGGCCAGACAAACCTGTCAAGTAATCAGAACTTTTATTCAGAACATGAACATGGGTATAAAAAATAAGGAATACTTGTGTTAAGAAAGTTGAGGAAATGATAAATATTGCACTGCATCAAAAACATAATTGTTGGTGTAATCATGTCAAAAGTGATCAAGTTCAATCAAATGTTAGGAAGATTGTTGGTGCAATTATAACACAAGTGGTTAACTTCAACCAAGTGGTTTTGATATTTGCATAAAGAGTTTAAATTAAGCTTTTATATTGTGTTTACTAATGAAATTTATGAGGGCAGATGCAGATCCTTGACAAAGATATTGCACGTGCAAATGCAGTAGATGAAAGAAGTCTTAAGTATATTAAAATTAAACGATTACTGGGCAAACAAGGAAAAGTGCAACTAGTGTTGACAAAGTAGAAGTCCAAATAGATAAAAGATGACCAAATACTTAGAGGTTGGAGAAGTCCACCAGATACTTGGTGGTTAAAAGTAATGTTTAATCGATACAAACGGAATTTACTACTTCGCTGACCAAAAGGCCCGACGCCCATACCAACCCGAGGCTCGCCTAGCCACGAGGCCTCCGCAAGACAGCGGGACCTCACACGAGACCACCAAGAGCCTCACTAAACCGTGAGGCCTCATAGTGGCATTTTTTCATTTTCTTTTTTTATTTATATTTTTTCCTTATTTTCTTGAATTGTTAATTTTTTTTCTTTTTTTCTTTTTTAAACTATTCATTTATTTCCCTCTTAATTCTTTTTCCTTTTCCCTCTATTAATTTCATTGCTTATTTCTTTCCTCCTTAAACACATGCAAAAAAAAAAACATAGAATAGACTTTCTTTCTCTATTAAATTCTTTCCCTCTTCACCCGTTCACATGAGCAAACACAAAGGTTATGGGAGAAGCCCCCACGAGTGTAGTGCAATAGTAAAGCACTCAGAAGAGAATAAAAAGATATGGGTTCTGTTAGAATATTGTAAATATAGAAAGGATTAATTAGGTTGATTCTACATTTATGTAATTAACCTAAAATAAGACAACTGAATATTCTGTAATTATGTACTCTTCCTATAAATTCAATAGCTCCGTTGTGTCCAATACACACGAATTTTATCTAATGTCTCTCATTTTTCTCTCAACATGGTATCAGAGCGAGGCCCAATTCGTGGACCACACGCTGCTCTCCTCCGCCATGCGGCGCCCCTCCACCGCCCTGCGGCGCCCTCGTCCTCCACCGCATGTAACTGCGCATCCAGTGTCTGTTCCTGACACCGCCGACTAAGCTTTGCTTGCCTCTCTTTCTTCGCTAATCAATGGCTACCCTTGGCGCTCTGATCAATGTCTACCTTAAAGTCCAAGTGTTGAAAGTGCTTGCTCAATCATTTCCTATGACTCTCAAGTTAGAGAGGAGGTGTTGTAGGTTGTAGGGCACCAACAAGAATTGTTGTAGCAGCAGCTAAGATAATAAGTTGCAAAGCACCAGTAGTAACAACAGCATGATAGGCTTTGCTGGTGCGAGGAGGATGAGTAGGACACTCGTTACTGATGTGCCCAGATAGCAATAGTTACAAAATTTCTTAGGGCAGTAAGGTGCAATATGGCCATATTTTTTACAGCTATAGCACTATGTTGTGCTCATCTCTAGTCCTTTCCCTTTTCCCTTGTCATAGGCAACATACGCAACTGAAACATTATTAGAAGTAACACGAGTCTGCTCTTAATAGAGATCCTATTCCAACTTTAGACATCAGTTTTGGCGAACTCTTGCGTGAAGAACAACGGATCAATACTTAAATAAAACATCATAGAGAGGCACAAATAGATTCAAATTCAGGTCGCAGTTTCATTAGAAATTAATCTCTTTGACTAGTTTTATGTACTTGTTGTATTGCCTCCACAACTACTACAGAGATCTTAGCTTTAACAAGATCCGAATAATCATTCCACAAAGTTAGAAAACCATAATAATATTCTCTATTACAAAAGTCGGCCTAGGCGACTGCCTAGGCGCCGCATAGGCGCTAGGCGCACCCCGCCTTGGTGTCGCCTAGGTGCTAGGCGATAGTCCTCCGCCCAACTACCGCCTAGCGATTTTTACAACCTTGATAATATTCTTGAACTGATAAATCCCCTTAGTATAGTTAGCAACGGCTAACTGAAGTTGAAAACGCCTTACATTGTTATCTTGATTATAGACCTGCTAGAGATAATCTCACATTGCCTTTGCAGATTTATGAGGGCGTAAAAAAGGAATTAGATGTGGCTCTATAGAAACAAAGAATCTAGGTCATAATTTGATTATCTTTAGACTACAGCAGATCTAGGTGGCAACCAAGAAGGTTAGTGTATCTATTAAAGGATGGAAAAACGCAGTGAGGAATGAGGATAGATTTGGGCAGTAACAGATCTATTCATCGGACTCATTGAATAACATCTTGACTATAAGAAGAAAAGAGATCATCTTTTGTAGTGGTGAGAGTTGGACACGTTGTCACTGTATACTGCAGTCACTAACTCCCTAATAGAACAAGTCCATAATGCATGATTTAACAGAACTTTGGAGACTTTCTCGCAAGATCACAAGGCACCTTATCAAAATAAAAGACAGAAGCAATGTCCTAAATTTTGCTAGGTGCTAGTCGAGCGTCAGACCAACACCTAGCACCTAGGCCACCTAGACGGAAACTAGACGCCGCTAAGCAGATTCCATAGTATCAACATAAATTGCATAATAATCACATTTTATAACTCCAACACAATAACATCAAATTTAAAATGAGTTCAAAATTACACAACTAATAAAATATCACAAATTTATTCTACTTCTTGTTCTCCATAATTTTCAACAACACAAATTTATTCTATTTTTTGTTCTCCATAATTTTCAACAACTTGTTTTTCATCGGACACAAACTCAATATCATCATTATAATCCTCCTCTTCTTTGGATGCAAAATAATCCTCTTGAAGTTGTCTTACTGTAGAGCTTCTTCAGGGTTCTAGATTATCATCTGCTCCAGTTACTTCATCAACCATTTGCCAAATGATCCTGGAACCTGATTCAACTTAACTATCTTCCCCACCATCCACAATCCAACTTGTGCATCTGAAACATCTTTTGTAAAAAGGACTACATTCCTTTCTTTCTCTCTTTTTCGTTTTTCAACAAACTAGTATTAAATTAGACAAATACTAGATTATTCAACCTATTGACATCCAACTTATTTCTTTTCCTTATATAAATCTTTAAAAAAAAGAGAGAGAAAGTAAATATTATAGTTAGTAACATAAATATAAACTTTAAAAATTAGTACTTTATTTTAATTAAAGACTTAAAGTTTAATCTTACTCCTTCAAATGCACTCTAATTTCTTTCACACCCAGATAAACTTATAGTTAATGAAAATATCCTCAAAGCCACACTTAACAAGTTGGGTGTGTGAGCACCAAAGGTACTCCACCATGCTTATGGATCAAATGTATCATCATTTTTTTCACATGCTTTTGTTGCCAATGTTTTCCTAAATAAGCCAATCTTGTCTCTATATTTTGCATATTCTTTGTTAATAATTGTATCTTGTAGATCAAACTCATCGACATGCAAAATTTCCATGCAATCAAAAATCTCCGTCACGATCTCCTCATAAAAAGCAATAGAATTATCTTTATAGTAAAAAAAAATATATTCAACAAACAGGTAGTGATATGCAGTGAAGTATCAAGTTTATCCTTCATTTTTGACTCAATAATCACTATGATAGGCTGATAATTTGAATCCACATTGTTTAGAGTCACCTTGATATCTACTATAGCTTAAAGAAGATCCCCATATAGAAACTCCATGGATGACTTTCTATCTTCATCTATCAATCGAAGAACTTTTACCAAAGGAGCAAACATTTTCAAACAAGTCACTTTAGCCAACCTTCAATTCAATCCCTTCTAAATCGCTCATTTGAGGAAAGATCAGACAATAAATGTTTCTTCAAATCAATTTCTCCAACCTTATAACTCTCTGATTTCTCCAAAATGTGGGCTTCATTATTCGCTATGATGATGTTTGGTTCTAGCCGTTAGGGCAAGCCAACAAATCAATTTTCTTATTGGACCAAAATTTGGGGTTTATAAAACTTCGGCCCAATAAAAAGAAGGTTACATTTCATTTTTTTAATTGGACTTTAAATTTAAAAGCCCGAACTAAAAAAATTATAAAAACCCTGCACTATTTCCGCGACACCTAGACAATTCAACCGATTAGTGGACGCCTAAGACCCCCTAATCTCACCTAGGCACAAGGCCATCTAGGTTGGTCGACTAGCATATTTTCAATGCAGTTAGCTGGCGCCTAGCGCCTAAGTGGCCTAGGCTGATTTTTAAAACAGAGGACAAGAGGGACTAGATCTAGAGGTTGGATCTACTTGAGGATGGAACAAGAGGAGTGTTCCATGATAACTTCTACATTCCTTTTAGGAAATCAACAGCAAGAATAGTAGCCTCCTCGGAATTATAGTTCTTTGGAAATCATGAGTGTTAATAGAAGGTTAAGGGGGATAATATTGTATACTATCAAATAGGATAATTACATATGAATACATATATATAATTCATGATAAAATCCTGAATATAAAAATACCATTATACTAAACCAACTACACCAATAGCCCAATTAAACTAATATCTACTACAATTTGAATAAAGGGCAGTCCGATGTAAGAAGCTCCCGCCAATGCGCCTGGGAAGCTCTATTATACGTAACCTTATCTTATATTGCAGGAGGTTATTTCCACGAACCACCGGGTGGCATAGAAACATCTTTACCATACATCAAGACTCCCCTTCACCTACTACAACTTGAATGCATAGGCAAATTTGAATTAGAATAGAAAACATTTTGAGTTTATGAATGTAATGCTACATGAAAACCAATATATCCAAGTGATCAATCACAAAATTATATTGATAGTATGCCAATTCAAATTCACTTCAAATTGTCTAAAGAAAGTATTACACGGGGAACCAGTTCATCTGAAGCCTATGATAGAGTACTGCAGTATGTCCATCTACCTCCTCAACTAAACTACCATACTGAAAGCTACAGTCCCACCTGAAAGACAACACATGAAAATGGGGATTAGCCTGCAGTTTTGATAAACACAAGTAGTCCATTGGTAATGGCTTACTCAAAACGAGATCCATCCATCCTCATCACAAGCTGAAAAATAGATTCACATGTAGCTTCCACAACACCAACTGCCTTCATTGCTTTACTACAGCTCCTTGGCTGGACCATTAAACAATTTACAATGATGAGAAAAAAATTAAACCTAACTTAATATTTTCATGCCAGTAGGTACAAATGTGTTTTCATGACATACAAGATAGTCTACTTCTACTAGCTCCTCAAATATGCGAAGTCCTGAAATTTATGCTGAAAGAAATTAAAATGAACCAAATAGTAGTTCTCTTGATACTTGAGAGATACTAAAAAAGACAGAAATATCTCACCATTTTGGCATCTTATTAGGCGCCAGTGTTTTCTAGATAAGACTGAATAAGAATTGTTTTCAGTTGACAAACCAGAATCAACATCACGTGTCCAATCAAGAACAGAATCAGGAAGACCTATTGACAATATAGCAATCATCAAACTTAATTGTGTTTGCATCTAAGCAACAATACTTACTGGATAACGCATAAATGCATTGTGTATCATTCACCATTTCCTATAGTTGTTCTCCGTAATAAAGTAGGATTAACCTCTTCTTCCTCTTCTTCTTCTTCTTCAGGACTACACCTACAGAAAAATGTTAAAATTATAACAAATTAAAGTCATAGATCTAGGTATGACAATACTTTATTTCCTAACATCTATCATAAAACCAGAGGCAGCAATGAGCACACAGAAATGAGAACATAACCAGAAAGAGTTCAGCCACCATTTCAAGATACATCGTAATATGGGAAGTAAATGTATGCAAGTTAAAATATAAATGAGAAGAGCATGCAAGCGATTTCTGTAGAGCTCTTCTATACATACATCAGTATCAACAATGTCATACCCAACAGCAAGCACATATCTGATAGGAAGTATCGAACACATTCTCTTTTAAGAGGACAGCATCATTGTGGGGATCCAGATCTCTCAACAAGGCTATTTTCCAAAACAAAAAAAAAAAAAATTTGACGAGTTAAGAGAAGTGTTCTAAAGGCGACGCCTAGGACCGCCTAGGCGCTGCCTAGGACTGCCTAGGCCGTGGCCGCCCACCGCCCTGCCTTTTGCAAAGGCAACGCCAATGGGAGTCGCCGAATTAATCGACCGCCCAACCGGCTAAGCGCCACCTAGGTGTGGGGCAGTCACTTTTTTTTAAAGCAAAAAACTTCCCGAATCAATTCGTCGATCGATTGAACACTGTCAATCGATTGGCATGCGTTTTGCAAGAAACAGAAGTCTGTCGAATCAATTGGTCGATCGATTGAACACTTCGATCGATTATGCAGGCATATCGTGACAAACAGAAGCTTTCCTAATCAATTGGTTGATTGATTGAACCTGTTAATCGATTGTGAGTTTCTACCAATCTTGGCGGTGACGAAAAGAGTTTATATTTCGATTTTTGAATCGTTTAGGGTTTAGGACAGCAGTCGCCACTTCATCGTTCTCCCTATCTTTTCTTCTTCTACATCAAAGAGCAACATCGTTGCTCATTTTCTTCTCCAACAGCCACACCATCAACCCTAGCTGCTGTCGGCTACCCTAGCTATTGCCATTCTCACCAATCACAACATATTTCATGCGTCAGCATCAACCATTCTCGCGACAACATTACGTAATTTTCATTATGCTCACTATATTTATCTGATGTTGAATGGAGAGATGACCATGTTTCCTTATTGTTCGTTTTTCTATTTCATTCATTCTCATTATCTCATATGAGTATTGTGAATAAGGGTTTGGATTTGATGAAGGCTTGATTTGAAATTTTGAGGCAAAACTCCTCGTTTAGTAAAATGTTGTGTGGCTTTATATCAAAATGTACAATACCAATTGCTATTGATAAATGATAATTGTTTTTAAAATTGATATTGATAATTTTTTACTTGTGTAGTAAAATGTTAGGTACTATATCTTCTAAAGTATCTAATTCAATGTCAGAGATTGATACCTCTTTAAAGCGCAATTCGAATGATGTTGGATGAGAATTTGTCGACTTGGTGAATCCAAAAAATTTAGATAAGTTGAAATGCAAGTTGTGTGGAAAAATTATTAGTGACGGAATTTATAGGATCAACCATGTTGTCAATATCAAGGGAAATGTTGCCCCGTACAAGAAGTCGTGGGATGAGGATAAAGTAAAGTGTAAGAATGTTATTGAAGAAGCAAGAACAAAACAAGAAACAAAAGAATATGGATGAAATGGAGGTGAGACAAGAAGTTGTTCTTAAAAAAATAAGGAAGATGAAGGGAGTTAGGGACAATAGAAACACGCTTACTCTTGACCCTATAGACGTTTGCATCTGTCATTGATCCTGAATCTTCATTGAGTGAAAGTAAGACAAAACAACAACAAAATATTATTGATGCACTTTGGAAGCAAAGGACACAGTGTGTACCAATATTTACCTCGATGGGTATACGAGTCTGGTATTCCTTTTCATGTCATTGACAATGATAGCTTCAAGAGGTTTGCCAAAGCGGTTGGTTAATTTAGCCCAGTTATCATCCTCCAACTCAATACCTATTAAGGGAGCCCTTATTGAAGGAAAGAGGTAGATAGAAAAAGAAGTCTATTAAAGAAGCAAAAAGACGAATGGGAATGGACTTTGAATGGTTGCTCAATTTTGACCGATGCTTGGACCGACCAAAAAAGAAGAAGTATCATGAATTTGCAAGTCAATTATAAAGAAGGCACAACTTTCCTTTCTTCTAGGGAAGCATCGGATGAAGCACACACAGGGAATTATATATTTGAATGTATGGACAAGTGCATTGAAGAAGTTGGGCCCCAAAGTGTAGTTCAAGTGGTAACGGGCAATGCTTCAAATAATATGGCAGTAAAAGATTTGTTGAAGGAGAAGAGGCCAGATATATTTTGGAATTCATGTGCAACTCACACCATGAATCTTATGCTTCAAGGAATTGGGAAACATAAGTTCAAAGGGGTGATTGAGAAGGCAAAGAGTTTGATAATTTTTATTTATGCATATCACAAGATATTGTCAATAATGACAGTTTACCAAAAAAAATGGACATAGTGAGGCTGGGAGTAACACGATTTGTAAAGGATGTAAAAAATCGCTAGGCGGTAGTCGGGAGGAGGACTACCGCCTAGCGCCCAAGGTGGGGTGCCGCCTAGCGCCTAGGCGGCCGCCTAGGCCGACTTTTGCAACAGAGCGATTTGTATCTGCTTTTCTAACTTTGCAAAGCTTGATGAAGAAAAAAAGTGAACTAAAAGTTATGGTTGCTAGCGAAGAATGGAATGCATACCAACATTCAAAGAGTGTAAAGGGGCAAGTGGCATATAATACCACTATGAGTGTCTTTTTGGAATGGTGTAGTTTTTGCTTGAAAGTGTTTGCCCCTTTAGTTAAGTTGCTTGTCTTGTTGATGGGGATAGGAAGCCATCTATGGGTTTTGTCTATGGAGAATTACTTGGAGCGAGAGAGGAAATTAAAGTGGCATACAAAAATCAAAAGCTTCACTATCATCTGATTATTAATATTATTGATGAGAAAAGTCATAATGTAATCGGCTTGATAGTCCACCACATTTAGCAGCCTACCTCTTAAATCCTTATTACTCCTTCAATGACCGGAGCATAGGAAGTGATGAAGTGGTCATGAATGGTTTTTCACTTGTGTTGAAGTATTCTTTCCCAACGATATTGATAGCCAAAGTGAGATAGTAAATGTGAAGTTGTTGAAGTACATCGGAGGATTTGGAAGAGCATTAGCTATGGTGGGATGCGCAAAAAATGATGAGAAATATGATTCGGGTAAGAACTAAGAACTAAGTAATAATGGCTTACTTTATTTTGTAATTTCTATTGCTTATTTTTTGATTTTGATTATTGTTATATTTTGATTTATTTTTATTTAGTTGGATGGTGGCATTTTTTGGAAATGGTGTACCTAAATTGCAAAAGATGGCTAAAAGAATCCTTTCTTTAACTACAAGTTCTTCTGGCTTTGAGAGAAATTGGAGTACTTTTGAGGGGTGGTAAGTACTTAATTATTTATTAATTTATTGTGTCCTAACTACTAACAATATTAATATTTTTCTTTAATGTAGATCCATGTAAAGAAAAAAAATAGATTAGATATCGGAAGGTTGAACAATTTAGTCTATGTTCAATTCAATGTCAAGATCATAAACAAAAAGAGAAGGCAAGAAGAAAAAGGAGTTGATGTGCAACTTGCTTGTGAAGCAACTATGGCACAAGGATGGATTGTTGATGGTAGAGATGAAGATGTTGAGCCAAATATTGAAGATGTAAGAAAACATCAAGAAAAAGAATTTGTATCGAATGAAGAAGAGAAAGATGTCATAGATTGAGTTTGAATCTGATACAAAGGAAGTGTTGGAGAAATATGGATATGAAGAATTAGGGATAATATGATATTATGAGTTATTTTGGATAGTTGGATACTTTTGCTATTTTCATTATATGTTGAAGTTGAACTGTTGGACAAAATGATATTTTAAATTTTAATTAATATTTTGCTCCTTCCTTATCAGTTTTTGTATTTTATTTTCATTATACGTTAATAGTTGAATGTTGATATCAAATTACGCAAAAGTTTCAAACAGAAACTTGTCGGTCAATCAATTGACTAATCGATTGGCTAAGTTCCGCCTAGGCAGCTAAGCGCCAAGGCGCTAGGCGGCTGGTGATCACTCGCCAACCACCAAGCGCTTTTTAGACCATTGGTTAAGAGAAAGATAACTTTTTATAGCAGCTACACAAATGTTCCGACTGAAACTCTGCATTTTCATGAGGTTGAGACTTCGTTCTTGAGGCTTGCTCACAAGAGGGGACCTTGCTGAGAGGACTAGATTGAGTCTCAGTGAAAAAAAAAATGAGGGAAGGGCTAGGTCTCAATGGGGAAGGGAGGGCAATTGGATTATGCAAACAAGGAGAGCAGGAGCACATTAGAAGATTGGAAGGGAGAGCATGAAAATCAGGCAGAGGACTTTTTGTTGATGGAGAAGAAGTTTCGTGCAAGGAGAGTATGGTGAGATAGAGATAAAGGTGGGAAGGGTAAGGACATTGATACCAAGAAGAGAAGATGGATATCTTATATGTATCAAATAGGAATCCAACCCATGTTATTAGATTAGAGAATAACTAAGTTACATGGACAAAGTGGAAAAAGACTTATAGGCAAATCGACAACAAAGAAGGGCACTCGAGTATACGCCAAAAATATTTTCCCCTACTAGACACACCAAGGAAGTTCCCTAAAGTATGATTAACCACCTCAGTATGACAATCAGGTGAATGAAATGCAGGTGAAAATTTAAAGGGTTTTTTTTAAAATATCTAACAAACTTAACATCCCTATCCCTATCTATAATAACCATGTGAGTAACCCATAAAATCTAATAACCTCCTTCAAGAACAACTTCCACTGTTCATCTTATTACTGCAAATAAAATGTGACATTTAAAAACAACTATTTATATCAACAATGATACAGCCATCCATTCAATCTGTCCAAGGAAGCCCTAAACAAAATTCAACCTAATGACTTTCTATGGTTCATGAGAAATTGGTAGGGGTTTATAAACACTTGTGTTTTGCATAGTTACCTTAGATATATCCAACACATGTGGCATCATAATACAATCCTAGATAGCAAAAGACGATTTGCTCGCCCCAAGCGCACCTGCCAACCCGTCCCAGGATCACCACAGAAGAGGTAAATCACGGGGCCTACTAGCTTGGATGTTGTGGCTAGCACGTGAGGAGGGCGGGCACACTGGCTTTGTCAGGTTTTGATCCCCAAACCTTAAGATGGCAACACCACACGTGCTAACCATCAGTCCATTCCGTAAGGACATCATAATCCATCCTAGCTACATCTCAAGAATGAATAATAAGACCTAATTAAAATTGCCTTAAGGCACCTCTTGCATGTCTCTCATATTAAAAAAGTGCCTCGAGGATAAATAATGTATGCTCTTAAATTATAACCATATTAAGTTACAAAATCCAAATTATAACAATATCTATCTTGGATGAACTGAATTATCACCAAAGTCAAGGTATGCAGGGTACTCATTCTTTATGCATTCAAATCCTATAATGGTGGTCTTTATCCAGTGAAGGGTACCAATAACTCGACTCAATATGTCAACAAGTTTACAATCCTTCCCTAATCACTGGTTTAGGACAAAATTATTTGTGAAGGAATTCAATGGTTTGACACTGAACTTATTTGTGATTGGATATAGTTGTGTCTTATAGTTAGAGTGTAGTATAAATTCGTGCAATAAATAGTACTGCCAATGCCTTGGAAATTGGATAATAGCATAAAACTATGGATTAATGTTGTCAAATTTCATTGAGTTTCTTGCTAAAAATAAAGTGTCCTTAGTTTAGGATACATTTAATTCTTACCTCAAATGCATAACAAGTTCTCTCGAATGCTTTAGAATGTTTCTATAATGTATAAAAACAGTAGCCTTAGTCATCCTTTTATTTTCTTAAAGATTGAAAGGCCTAACTTAGTCTAGTAAAGCTCCCCTTTGGTAATTCGTGATGAGATCCACATTGGTACTAAAATTCCTAATGAAATGTCCATAAAGCATCACAAAGTCATAATAGAGGATTTGAGCCTCTCGAACGTTGTCAGTTGTTGGTTATCCTAATTTTGTTGAAGTTTATCATAATGTCCTCTATGGAAATAATAAACAAAAGAAAGAAACTTGGATTTTTTAAGAACACTAAACGCTTCTTCATGTTGACAAATAATTTCTTAGTCCGAAGGGTCTCAACTCTCAAGGAGTAAAAGAATGTGTTCTAGTAGGTGTCGTACTCTTTATTGTAGATTAGAATGTCATCAAAATAACTATCACGAATTTTCCTATATAAGCTTTTAGGACTTCCATTACCTCACAAATAAAACAAATATTATTGGGGCATATAACTAAACGATCATATAATCCATCCAGTGATTTAAAGGGGTTCATTTCACTCATCACCTACCTTAACACGAATCTTATGAAAGCCACTATGCAAGTCAATTTAAAAAAAAAATCATTTGGTTACTGCCATCAAGTCAAGCATTTCACAAAGTCAAGATATCAAAAACCAATACTTGACATTGATTTTATTGATGGAACGACTATCGCCGTGCATTCTCAAGAAGCTATTTTTCTAGAGTCATGAACATAGGGTGACACAAGGACTCTTTCTCTAGAGGTTCTACAATTTACTTATTTAGTCCAGCATCTTGTAGAATATTTATATGGTAATGCGTAGTGTTCCATAACTGTGATCCAGGAACAAGGTTTATTGCATGCTAAATTATGCGGAGAGGTGGCAGTTTATTTGTAACTTTTCAAGACTTATGTCTTAATACTCATTTAAGATCTTCTTAACTTTAGAAGGCCAATCTTCTAATAAATTATTGTGCCAACCTTACGATCCTAAGATACTATCATTCCAAGTGCTTCCATTTCTTTCAAATTGAGATTGTATAAGGTGAAGGGATTGCATCAAAGGTTAAACTGACTTAGAGGTCATAATACCAAAGTCTAGCAAGGATGACATTGGCATCATTAATAGGAGGATTCGCACTAAATGTTATTATTGCAAGAGCTAATTTAAAGAGGGACCAAACATCTCCACTATTCATGCTACTTTGTGGGATTTGGATGGTAGAAACTATATTATTGCAACTTCCATTGTCTATAATGATCTGGTATGTTTTATTTCCATATTTCTCAAAAGTATTGAAAAATACTAGTTGTTCCCATGTGTCATCTTCATGCTACTTTGTGGGATTTGGATGGTAGAAACTATATTATTGCAACTTCCATTGTCTATAATGATCTGGTATGTTTTATTTCCATATTTCTCAAAAGTATTGAAAAATACTAGATGTTCCCATGTGTCATCAGTCGTAGGTGCGGAAAGGATGAGGTACACTATGTAAAGTTCAAATCTTCTCTACATCTTCAATTTCTAGGATTTTGTCTTTGGGTTCAACTTCTTGATCACTTCCTAAAGCTAGGGAGTATGTTACTTTCAGGAAATCAGGATCATGTATATTTGGGTTCCCTAAACAAATCTATGTTACACAACATTGTACTTTTGATGAGGATTAGAATTAGAGTTAGATCTCTCTATCTCTTTATGGGTTAGACCCATTGGATGACAATTCCAAGATTGGTTAAGTTATCATTAAGATGTTCTATTAGATGGTGTAGTTCTGATGGAAGGGGTATCAAAACAGAGAGACTGATTATCTCAACTTTCATGACCTTGTAGTGGGCAAATTTTAACGAGTTAGGGAAAAACACCTAAGTTCTCTTTAGATTTATAGCCTAAGTTCGTCGATAAAGTGAATGATAATAGCTCTAGGGTCTTCTCTAGCTTCGCTGCATGTGTAGAGTTTCTAACACCCACGAATGTATTGCATTACAATTACCGAAAAGTTTTTTAAATTTATTCACTTATTATATAGCTGATCCCAAAAGCATGTCTACATATAATTTTGTAAATTTATATTGTCTTCCTCTTATTTCATTTTATTTCATAATGGTAAATTAGTCTGAATATTTTATTTAAATTTATTATAGGTGCAATGAGCTTCATTTTGGCAAATAGACTTGCTCAATAGGATTAATGTCATACCATACCAATCAATATAATTCTCAATCTTGGCTAATAAGTTGAGCATTAGGATCCAACCTACTATGAGAGCTAGATGGCATCCATCTTGTCCCCACGGGATGAACTGATAGCTAGCGCACGAGGCGTTGAGGTCAAATCCTGACGAAGTGTGTCTGTCCTCACTTATGCACTAGTCACCGTCCGAGCTAGTAGCCTCCATAATTTATCTCCTCCATGTTCGCCCTAGGACGGATGGCGGAGGGGTTAAGGCGAGCGAATCGTCTTTTACCACCTAGATGGCATCCATCTTAAGACATCTAGTTATGCCTCTTTTATTATGCTTATAGTTGTTTTAAGGAAAGAAGTCATCCTTATATCTAGGAATAGATTAAGAGGGGCATGATGCAAATTAAAATGTGTGGATGCACGCTTTCTAATGGCTCTAATATTTTAGAATTTTTATTTCACCCATATCACCTAGTTTTATAATAACTTGTTCAATAAATGTTTTTTTTGGTCATCCATAAGAAGTTTTAGGATTTTAAGCTTTGTTTTTAAAAAGCTCGCAACTTTATTTACATCTCTCATAATGATCTTTGACATGTAGGATTAAGAGTTCACAAATACTTAAATTAATAAGTGAAGGGTACATAATCTTTGTTATTTCATTTTTGTGGTAAAAATTAGAATTTTTTGTGAATAATTAGACAAATAAAGAAAAGAAGCTACCAATTAAATTAAACAAAAATAATTTTAAATGAGGAATAGATATACAAGAATACAAATATTTTGTTACTAAAGTTTGTCATGTGTCCCAATGATAGGAGAAAGTAGCAATCACTCAATGTAATAATATATATTTTTCTTTTTTTTCAAAATGTAGACTACAACAATAACAATAATAATAACAATAACAAAGTCTTTAATAGATCCTCCTATATCATCATTTATATTTAAATGAATTAGGATTTTTGGTGCCGACCCGTGCCACTTGATAGCGGTGATCTTTACCGTTCTGGCACAAGATTGACACCAAGACATCGTTCAACATTAAATCAACGAACAAAAGTAGAGGGGAGAGGAAACGATAAGGTATGGTGACGACGGACGATGAGCAAGCATGGCGTGAATAGAGAGAGGGGAATTGAACCTAAACCTAATATATATTATGTAATGTATCCGTTACATATAATTAATTTTGATATGTTGCCACCCACCCGCCCCCCTTCTCAAGCGCGCACGCGGGTATGCAAGGGGAGGGCGTAGCATAAAAGGGGTCATATATAATATATAACACGTTATATTTTTATCTTTTATAATATATAGTATAACAGTTTATATAATATATCTATTATATTAAAATTGATTTTAAATTTAAAAAATAATTTCTAAATTTTCATAATTTTAAAATTAAATTTAAAATATCAAAAAAATTTTAAATTTTTAAATTTTCAAATAATTAAAATTAAATTTAAAATTTTGAATTCATATTAAAATAAATTATAAATTTAAAATAATCAAAATTTTCCAAGAATATAACTTTATATATTCCAACTACATTTTTAAAATTAAAAAATGTAAACATACTAAACTATAATTTTAAAAAATAAAGTTATCTTTGAACTTTTTAAATAATTTTTAATTTTATCTTTAGTTTAAATTTTTTAAATAGTTTTATATTTCATTAATTTTTTTAAATAATTGTTTTAATAATTACTTTCATAATTTTAAAAATTAATTATATGTTTTAATAATTAAAAATAACTTTAAATATTCAAATATAACCATTTATATCAATCAAATATTAATAATAATTTAATTAATATATACTTTATTTAAATATATACCAAACCATATCGACACAACACAATATAATACGAAACCGTATCATTTCGATCAGGAACCGAAACTCCAATACAGCTCGAAATTTTAAACTTTAAAATGAAGTCTATCCGATTTTATCAACTAAGTCTTCTTTGATCTCTCTTTTCGTCAATTAATGTTCATATTTGTCATGGACGTACAGTGCCAAACTAAGGCATTTATTGACATGTTTATACCATCTTAAACACATCTTTAGAATTTTCTCTCAATAGGCATAGCCCAACTTTATCCTCTCCTTTTATTTCTCAATAAGCATAGCCCGCCTCGGTCTCGAATTCTTTCTAGCACTTGGCTTCTGTCCTCCAATGTCGCCTTGTAGACTGTCCCATAAGTGCTCTTCCCCATGATCTCTGTTGTGGCACAGAGGCGGTCGTCGGCCGCGAAAACCAGCGGGCCATCGAAATGGACCAGCTTTCCTCCGATATCACCACTAGATTCGGCCTCAGCGCCATCTGCAGGCCTAGACTTCTCACTAGAGCTAGTCACCTCCTCTCCAATAGTCGTAGTGCTCTGCTTGCTTGTCGCAGTTTTTCTTATCATCAAGCAGAAGAGAAGAATGTAGAAGAGCAAAAGCAACAGAGCAAGGAGGATACGAGGTCGCGGGTCGTCACTCCTTTTCTTTCTCTTCCTCATGTTTACTTTATTTCCTTCGTCTGTCCATTTCCTTTCCCTAGGGAAATATTTCCACGATGGATTCATTTCTCTACTCGATTCACGCCTCCAAATAATAGAGCATAAATAAATCTAAACATATTTTTTAAAAACATAAGATAATAGAATTTTCTATGCTAAAGCTTAATTGTGTCACATAATAAATGAACAAATAATCACAAAAAAGATATACCCGAGCCCCGCCCCCCAATTAAATTTCACGATAAGTGTTGGGCTTAGGCTACGCTAATCTAGTTTACTCACTTGCATGTGAGAAGTGTTAGAAAAAAAAAATCCATAACCATTTGAACTTTAGGATGATGGTAGACCCATAAAATATAGGGAATGAACTTTAATCATCCAGCAATCATGTCATATTTATCAACCTTAGAAGAGTTAACGTTAGGACCTATTTTCTACTTCAAATATCAACTTTAAAATGGTTATGTCACCAAACAGAATATTATTCTATTAGCCTGCATTGTTTGCATGAGAAGTAATATGTAAGTAATTTCTATTTTCTCTAACATCAATTCACTAGCAAACAACTATCTATTCAATAGATTTTAAATGCTAGGATTGAATTTTTAAATCAGACCAAAGTTAGAAATTGCCAATCGTATGAAATAGGATTTTTCCTACTAATATCTAACAGAAGCCAAAAGAGAGAATTAACTGTCTAAGACAAATACATATGCTCACCTCATAAAGACAAAAGCATAAAATGAGTTAAAAACAGAAGCACAAATCAATAGTATTGTCATCTGATTAAGCTACAAAACCATTCCTTAATATTTTTCAACACTATATAGCCACACAAAATCAGCACTCACTGGCTTTCTCTGTCAGAAGAAGAGGCATTCCTTCCATTGTCTGAGGCAGGCATTGTAGAAAAAACCTTGTTTCCATTTGCTGTTGGAGGATCTTGCTGTTCAATTAAGAGAGACAGTTAATTCTCTCCTAAAATTGGTTTTAGAGAAAGGAGAAAGAATATCACAGCATAAAATTTAGGGCAAACTTAAATGAATTAAAACAAGATTCAAGCTGTTCTAAATTTTAAAAAAAAAAGTCTGTCTGGATGATTATGGCAATAAAAAAAAGAGTAATAGAATCAATATACTACTACAATAGTGACACCCGTCATTACATCGCAATAGCCACATCTGTGTAAAACAAAAATTTCCAAATTAAATAACTAGAATTTGAAGGGCTAACTAGAAGTAAGTAGTCATATCCAATGACATTCAAATAACTAGAAGTTTGATAGTTCGTTCAAGGTTCAACAATATGCGTATGTGATGAGAAAACATGCTTCATGGTTAAATCCAGTATGAGTTAACATTAAAACAGAAAGATTGGTGGACCAATGGAAATTTCACTTAGAGCACCTGATCAATAACAAGTTCAATTTTCTCCTTCCAAATCAAAGCCTCCTGAATGTTGAATGCTGACATCTGTTTTACCAGAAAACAAGTACTGAGAAAAATATTGTGCACATACAAACAAGCATCTAAGCAATAGATCCCTTCCAATCACAGATATACTAATCAAAAAAGATTTAACAAAAAGATACACTTTTTACAAGTAATAGAATCAAATCTTCATTTTGATTACAGTTTTAAATCTAGTTCCGTACTAGTCAGCTCCAGCAAAACTTAGCATTCCATCCATCGACCAGCACATAAACCAGTTGATGCACTGCTTACCAGCTGTTGATACACTCCTTACCAGCTACTCCCTGAGTAGTCTTCTTTTGTCAGGCTTCTCTGAGCATGCCTTCTACATCTCTCTTGTGTGAGGATTCTAACTAGAGTTATCGTTCATGGGCTAGCACATATCAACTCACAATCTCATCTCTTCTGCAAGTGATCCTACTGGAAGTTGTCTTACGTGAGCTAGGGTTTTGTTGGAGCAACTTCATCAGCATATGACCTTGTCTTCTTCGTGATCTCATCTTCTTCCATGAGGGTTCCTACTAGAGATAGGTATGTGGCCTTCCTCCCCTGTTTCTCCTTCTCTCAACAATTTCTTCTTTTTCTAATGGATGTTCACTGGTGCCATCCTGGTATGCTGTTGGCAACACCAACATAGCTCATTCTGGCCGAGAACCAAAAATCAAGCACAAAACAAAATTTCGAACCTTGATTTGAACTGAACTTTTTAAAAATTAAAAAACAAAAAATTTGGATCCCATTGTTAATGGCATATGTTAACATGAATCGTTTCGTAAAGAAACAGCACTAAACCCAGAGCTTCTAAATGTCAATCTGTGCAACAAAGGTCAATGCCCCCATGTGTTGAGATGTGGAACCAAATCCAAACATGAAATAAGTTGAGAAAAAGGCATCCACATGGGAAAGCAAACATGAAGGTAAACACTGATTGAACATGGAAAAGATCTCAATGCCAGTGTCCGCTATCCCTGAGTGGGAAAGCACGCAGACTAGATCAGTGAATAGATGGAAAACCTAGCAGTTTGAAATGTTAAAAATCCAAAATGGCAGGCAATGTAACTTCTATTTCCCATCTTCCTCAAAATGGACCAAGTTAATAAAGATTAGCATGACAATATTCAATGTTCTCCTCCAAGATAAGATTAGTTCTTGTGAATTTGTTTACGACCTCTCTCAGTTTTAGTGTTGTAACTCAGAAGTATTAATTAAACATTTTCCTTTGAGCAGTAAAACATAGTCATTTGGGTTTGTGTTTTCATGATTTGCTTGGGTATGCAGTTCTCTATAAATAGACTGATTAACAATGGGTTTTGCATTTTATAAATAGTTTCAATGTAAATGTAACATTTATTGAAACTATAGATTGCAAAAATTGATTAGTGCACTTTATTATGCATGTTTTTATGTCATATTATTTAATCTAGATAAATATATTTCAACATTTCTTTGTTAATATGATACATGGTTGCATACATGCCCCCATAGCATATGCAGTCCGTCATGCTGTGGACAAGCTGAATACACTAATTCAATCTTTAATCTTACCAATAAAATATATTTTATTTAAATTGATATTCATATTCACAGATTATAAGTGATAAAGCATAATACACACACACACACACAATAAAACCACACAATAAAATGTTCATACTATAGCTTGAAAATTTTGTCAAATCACATACATCATGAAATGAAAATTAAAGATACATATATTAAGCAGCAGGTGAAGGCATCAAACTCGCTGCTTATTAAGCAGCTACTATAGATTAAAAATACCATGCAAGGGCAGCAGCGACATCTATGCTCAGCTCTCGGAATCACTCTACCAGACAAGGTACTGCAGATGCATATGACTTCTTTTGGCCGAAGGGACAGCAGTCATCTTGAACTACAGTGGTTTGACGACCGGGCATCATACCCAAGCATAGTTTTGTGTTGTGGCTACTTGCACATGGATGCTTGGATCCTAAGGATAGACTTCCTTATATGACATGGAAGACATGCCCCCTATGCCAAGGGGAGGACAGACTCAGGAGCACTGCTCAGTTAGCAGGGCCTTGTGGACCAGAGTGTGAACTTAGCTAGGTATCCAACAAGAGATGAGCACTGTGAGACGAAGGTTACGAGTATTCAAAAGAGAGATAAGAGGCTCTAGGCATATTACAAAGATGAGGTTCTTGGTTGTCTTGTATGGTATATCTTATTTGGCAGTCTAAAAATTAATTTTGATGGGGGGTGTCGGATCTTGACAGGATGTTCATCTAGATTCAAACGTATGTGTTAGATCTATGAACACTCAAGATCTTCTGACAGGATAATCAC
This sequence comes from Boesenbergia rotunda, assembly GCA_024364735.1. Classification (NCBI taxonomy): domain Eukaryota; kingdom Viridiplantae; phylum Streptophyta; class Magnoliopsida; order Zingiberales; family Zingiberaceae; genus Boesenbergia; species Boesenbergia rotunda. Next base: position 1,342,216 of record JAGFNQ010001835.1, on the reverse strand, counting down.
TGACATGATTGATATAACGGAACAAGAGACTTTGCATGTAGAATAGTATCAGTTTTGATAATATATCATAATGATATGTTTCAATTGTATCACGTGGCAAGTTAAAATTTCAAACCATGCTCAAATCTAGCATTTTTGTCCCTAATACATCACCTTTTGTCTATGTTATTTTCTAACAACATATCCAATTGTAATCCAAATCTTAGACATGATACCACAATCTTGTAAATTTTTCTTTTGAACCTATCAAGACCACGACTTCACAAATCTCTAACTACTCTCATCTCAATCACTCTCTCAATATCTTACTAATCATAAATTCATCAATATTTTCTTTTTATTAAATAAGAAATATGAGATATCTCATATCTCATATGCGATCACAATTATGCTCTCATATTTTTTGTTATTAAAATTATATTTTATGTATTCAATTGTTATTTTAATTAATTTAAATCCTTTAATGTCAAAAAAAAAATACATAGAAAAAGTTGCAAATGGGCTATATTAAAATCTTTAAATCCTAGTGATCTCCCGTAAACTAAGAGGAGCTTCATATAGTGTTTAAATTTTAACTCAAATTGAACCAATCCCATATCTTGCTGAAAAAAAAATGACCAAAAAGATTTAAGTCAACACAAATCAATTCTACATTAACCTATAAAAAATATGACTCTAGATTCACTTATAACTCAACGTACTAAATCCAGAGATGTCATTTATCTAATAAGATGATAATAAAAAATATATAGAGAGAAAAAAAAAAGAACAAGATTTGCACATATATTTTATTGATTTAGAGAAAAGCTTATGATAAAATCCCCAAACAACTATTATGGAGGGCAAAAGGAAGATTTAATAATTATATTGATGTGGAATAAATGTGATGGTAATATTGGTGCTAATGATAAAGATGTAGAGAATGTGACAAATGATTTATGTGGCTATAGGCTTTCATCAAAATCATCTCTAAATTTCTCTTTAGTTGATACTTGATAAACATTGTTGCTCATTGATGTTGTTTTATTCACTTTATAATTTGTGAACTTTATGTATTTCCTTGGACCTAAGATGTTTATGTTTCTCTAATGGGATAACGTATTGCTTCGAAGCTTAAAATGATGGATTTCTAAAAGTATTTCTATTTTAACATATGATTTCTATATGATGTATTTGTTCATTTAAATATTGCAATCATCATTGTTGTAAATGAACTTATTTTTCTTACATTGTCCGGGATGTGGTAACACAGTGAAGAAAACATATTTCGTAAAAAATGATAAGTTGCTGTAAAAGGAAAATAAAGGGGTAGTCCATTTTAAAAGAGAAAAAGTCAACAAGTAGCCCAAGGGGGCACTTGTATTTACAAGAAAGTCATTCTAAGGGTATGGGGCATGATAATTTTATGTGATATTGGTGAGTTGATTCAAAAATTTATAGATTTTAGTCATTTGGAAATTAAAAATTCAATGTTAGTTATTTGAAATTATGGGGTTTTCTTCCTTGGAATTTAATATTAAAAATTCAATGTTAGTTATTTGAAATTATGGGTTTTGCTTCCTTGGAATTTAATATTTTGAATTTGATAATGTCTAAGCAATAGGGCCTAAAGGATCAATATGGTTTCTTATAAAGTTGCTTGTCGCAAGATAGAAGTGTTTTACCTCTTTTCTTAATATTTAATGGTGATTCATAGTTATAGGATACTCGACTTTAGTGGTGTCAAAGACAAGTAACCATGGCATAGCAGACAGTGAACTGGAACAAAGGTAACAAGAGAATTGATAACTTGTATACACTTTACCTTGATATGCTTAGGCAAAGGACTTGTGCCTGTGTTATTTTATGGATTAATAATCTATTTTGTTTTGTTAGTTCTTAATCTGAAGCATTGTTCATTTTTACATATGTGATTTATTGTCTCTTTGATTTAGTGGAGTTTAAGCATATTACTTAAAATTGTTGGCTTGGAGTGCTATGGAGTAAGTGGTTAACAATGCGTAAGGATACCAAGCAAATAAAATGAATTTCTAACGTTGTTGAAGAGAAGCAACCGTAGTTTGGCTAAGAGAGAGTAGGAACAAAGGCCAACATGAGAATTGATAACTTGTGTACACTTGATATGCTTAGGAAAATGGCATGTGACGGAGTTATTTTAACAATTTATTGTGTTTTGTAGGTCTTAGTATAAAGCATTTTACATATGTGATTTATTTTCTCTTAGATTTAGTGTACTTGACCTATTATGTAAGCATATTCCTTAAAAAATTGTTGGTGTGGAGTGCTATGGAGTAAGTGGTTAACAATGCATATCTTAAGGATACCAAGCAAATAAAATGAATTTATGTTGTAAGTAATCTTAGTCAGTGGAGTCTATGTTTTAAAGGTGTGCATCAAGGCAAACCCGCCACCAGGTCAATAGTAATGCGGTAACAATATTTTCATGGAGTTTTGAGAAATACTTTTACCCAAATAATTGCATTATGGATCTCAGAACCATAATATTCCATTTTCGAGAATTGATAAGTGCCAACTCTGTAATTAATCTGCTTCTAAGGTTGACTTTAGCTTTTCCTTATTTTAAAAGTTGTATAATGAGTAGTGTAAAGGATTTTACTTTATAGTTAGATGGTTTCAATGTTATATGTCACCTTAATTAACTGATTGATGATCATTGATCTATAAGTGTTGGATTATGAATAGAAAATAATCTCATAAGACTATATGATATGGGTAAGGAGTCGAATATTGTGATCATGATGTAAACCATGGTAAAAAAGCATTAATGTTCCATGAAATGAGGTATGTAGATCAAATCATATTCACTCTAAAACTCTTGATGTAGCACAAAAATCAAACCAGCATACCATAGGAGAATGTGGATAAAATTAATGGAGGGGATACTAACCGAGAAGACACACAAAAAACTATTACCACCAAAAGAATCAAAAGAGAAATTTTCTTATTCAAATATCTTGTTTAATACAAGCGACCTTAACCCCTTTTATAAATTGATAATAAAACATATTTTTTATAAAAAAAATTAGTCAATTTATAATAATAAAATCTCTAACTATATAAAAGCTTTATTTTTACTTTTTCTAAAAACTAATGATCCTTTTAAAAATTCTCCTATTTTCTTAAACAATATAATAAAAATTTAATGACTAGTACAATTTTAAACTTTTTAACAAAAAATAATATTTAAAATTCTAACTGCGTTATTCTCCCATATTGAAGAGAAATCGACTCTAGGCAAGTTGTCAACTCCCCTTCTTGGTTCATCGCTTCCAAGCATAAGGGAGAATTAGTTCCTACAATGTTTCTTCATTTATTATTTGGACATCCCTTCCAAAAAAAAGGAATCAAAGTACTTCACTTCTCTTTTTGTGCTTTAACATTATGTTATTTTACTCCATATTAGTAACCCTTTCAAACAAGTAAGAATACATTTGAATTTGTAAAGTGAGAAAGTCAGCCAACTCTTCCTTGAAATAATGAATGCAAAGGTAGTAAAAATGTGGAAGAATTATAAAGTCAATATATAAAGACGAATGCTTAAAATTTCTCTTAGTAATTAGCATATCCTCTGATTTAAAAATTAAATGTGTTTAAATAAATAATTATTGTAATTAATTTTTCTTACATCATGGTCAAATAAAGTAGATACTAATGCATCTATAGTAGATGCAATAAGGAAAATTAAATATATAAACACAACATGAAATTTTACCATATCACTGGGTACTTTATAATAATCATTACTCAATATAAGTTTATTCATAATGTATTATAAAATGAAACTCAAAAGCAAATAAAGAAACCAACTCGGGTGGTTAATGAGTATTAAAGTAATAAATAACTATAGAAAGAATTATACTAAGTGATTATTTTTAATTTTTATATTGGTATTTTGCATTACTAGTTTATGATTTAGTTTTTCTTTTGGCTTTTCTAGATATCTTGATCAAGTTGATTACTTCTTCCTAAAGGAACTAAGTCAATAAAGGTTCTTCTTAAATTATATAAAGGGTTCTTCTAAGGTGGCATCATAGGATTCTTCTAAAATCTAAAATGTTATAAGAAGATTCTTCTAATTTTGCATCTTCGAGAAATACAACTAAGGTCGGAGAACTTCTAAAATATCATCTAAAACCTTACCCAAGGTGGAGCTGTTAGGAGGCTCATTAGAGCACAACTTTTATTTTAAGTGAATTAAAATCTTCATATATTGTCTTCGAATTTAATTTATTTAAGGAAGATTGTTTTGTGTTTGCATATTTCTTAAGTTGTCTCTTAAACTTTGGTGGAACATATCTCTATGTTTTCATTTCATACCAATATGAGATAGGTTTTTGTACATTTTGGTCTCTAGTACTCTAGATAGGTTTTTGTACATTTGGTCTCTAGTACTCTAAGGTGCATTCTACAATAAAAAAATAAAGGCATTTATCCTAACAAGCATAATTATTATTTTAGAAAAATAATTTAATTCTTCTCTAATCAAAGGATAATTGGATTGTGTATAAATTTGTATGTTATTTATAGAATTACAAGTGTAAAAATAATTATTTGGATGACTTATTCTAATTTTGATGAAATTGGACTCATTATTTGAACAAGTATAATTTGATTAATGTCTCTCACTCCCGTTTAGTGTTAATTGAGGTAATTTCTCTAATCATGTATATCTAGATATAAACAATGATGATTTCAAATAAAGATGGAGCACAACAGTATATGAGTATTTTTTCTGTTGTTGATAATTTCCTCTTTCTTTTTTTTCTTTTTGACAACTTTCTCTCTCTTTTTCCTTTTTTTTATTTAAAGTGACTCTCTCTCTCTCTTTATATGCCGCTATGAACAATCACATTTTTCTTATTTTATAAAGGACTAAATTATAAAATTACAAACTCCTTGGTTTACAATGCAAAAATTAGGTTTCCATGAATGTTCAAGATTTATATTGTTATTGATTTTACATCGACTAAGTTCCAGGGAGGCGAAGATGACAACATTAAGGACAATTTGATAAGCCAATGTAAGTGACCCCTTAAAGGGAGAGTGTTGTTGAGTTGGGATCTAATAGGTCCACATGGTCCTTCGTTTTTTTTTTTTTGGATAAGTTAAAAAAAAAATTATAGCTCAATCCAAGAGTCCAAGAATTGGTCATTAGGAGTAACTTATGTCTAATCAGAGTAATACTCCCAATGACCAGTATACATGAATTTGTACACTCCTGAACAACACAATTCGCATGGTCCTTTTTGTCGCCATTGATAAAGTCGAGGAGGAAAGTAGAATAGAAGGTGAGGGAGGAGGAGTTGTCACTAGCCCAATAGATGCAGATGTCAGCGACAAAGTAGGTGATCGGATTGAGGATGGCGAGCCATTCTTAACGGGTATTAGAGCGCAACTCTGGTGATTCAGTCTCTATATTCATTATTCCTCATTCTCCATCGTATGGCGGATCTATTTTGCTTTTGTAAAAGTGTAAAAAGGTAAGAAGTACATGGATTCACCTATACTCAAATAAAATACGTAAGCAACTTAAATAAATGCAAGCCTTTTTGTTATAAATTTAAAATTTTAATTTTTTTTAATATAATAATCTTGAACCGTGACAAACCGGAGATTCCAATCAGTGAACCAGCTGCTGCAAGCAGTCCGAACCATGAACCGGTGGCAAATTGCATGGAGAACCATGACGAACCTTGCAGGATCGTGTCGCGTCGTCTAGAGGGGGGTAAATAGCCCTGAAAAAATAAAAATTAATCTGTTGCTTTCAAACTTAGCAAGAGAACACTATTAATTAGAAAGAATAACTAACATAAAAGGAAGAGGCACAAGAGTTACTTGGTTTGCAACCTGGATGGTTACTAATCCAAGACGTTAAAGATCCACATAAAGATCTCCTTTAATATAGGTGGAAAAGTCTCTTACAAGCAATTAAGAGCACAGAGATTTAGAATAAAATTAGACATGAATACGAAGTGTGTTGTTATATTCTGAGCTAAAAAGGCACTATTTATAAAGCCTGAAAAACTTGTCCGTTGCTAATGTAGCACACCCCGAGCACCTGAAAGTGTTCGGGGCGCTTGGGATTAGGTCAACTCTTATCTACGTCGCAACGGTAGAAAAATGGCTCTTTTTTGGATAGCACTCTGGGCGCACGGAACAACTCCAAGGGCCCAGTTAAGGTCCGAGGCAACCGGAACAGCACTCCGAGCACCCAGAACAGCTACAAGCGCTCAGATAAGGTCTGAGGCACCCGGAACAGGTCCGGGCTCCCACGGTGTCGGTCAACCACTGATTCACTAGCTATCTGGCATTTTTGGGTGATTTTTGATCATCTGAAGTTGAGCACACCCAAACTCAACTTCCGACCTTCTCCTCGAGCAATCTTCCTCTCGACTTCTCGTCCCTTGGACATCGTGCGCGTCCTTCTCACTCTACTAATGTACTCTTACGCAATTTTTCGTCCCTCGAATACACTGAGCACGTCGTCTATCTTGGCCTCTAGTGCTAAGTTCTGACCATTTCCCCTTTTTGATTTTGCACATCTAGATTCGTGAAGCTAAAAGGTATAAAATAGTTATTCTAAAATACTTACCTCTAGGTCTTCAAAATGTAATACGACTCTACAATCGAAGACCATTCCTGCGTCCTAGAAATGAGTTTAAGGTTTATCTGACTGAATCCCGATTTGAAACTGATTCTCCAAGGTTGGTAAGTCGGATTATCAATTCCTTTATTCTCGCATGCAGTTGAGCGACAGTTTCTCCAGTGTCTATTCGAAGGTTTGTCAATTGATTCCTGAGCAAATCCCGTCTTGCTAGCTTAGCTTATAATGTTCATTCGTGAAACTCTAGAAACTTTTCCCAAAGTTCCTTGGCGAAGTTGTAGACGCTGATCCGATTGACTTCTTGTGGCGGCAAAACACTCAGCAGATGGAACTCTATTTTACTGTTAGCCACGAAGTCGGCCTACCCCTTTTTGCTCCATGAATATTCGTCTTTTTCTTCCCCATTTTGATTCTTAAATGCTTTAAAATCATATTTTTTTTGTTAGCAAAATATCAAAGTCAGTTGTGAAATATACCTCCATTTTACACTTCCAGAGAACAAACTCCCCCCTCGAACTTAGGCAGATAGATGCTCGATCCGGCCATTTCTTTGTTGCTTCAAGCAGCGGTTAGTCCTTCTAAAACGTCCTCGGTTTAATACCAATTGTAAGATTGTGTCTGACCGACTAGAGGGAGGTGAATAGCCCAAAAAAAAAAAAATCTAATCTCTTACTTTCGAACTTAGCAAGGACACAATATTAATTAGAAAATAATAACATAAAAGGAAAAAGGCACAAAAGTTACATGGTTTGCAACCTGGGTAGTTGCTAATCTAAACGTTAAAGCTTCACTAAAAGATCTCTTTTGATATAGGCGGAGAAGCCTTTTACAAGCAATTAAGAGCACAGAATTTTAGAACAAAAGTAGAAATGCATACAAAGTGTGTTGTTATAATTTCGAGCTAAAAGGATTCTATTTATAGAGCCTGAAAAATTTATCTGTTGCTGACGCTGCACATCCGGGGCACCTGGAAGTGTTTAAGGCGCCTAAGATTGGGTTAACTCTTATTCACGTCGCAACAGTCGAAAAATGACCCTTTTTTGAAGTACACAACCACTCCGGGCGCCCGAAACAGCTCCGAGGGCCCCATCGCGTCTAAGGCGCCCCTATTGCATCCGGGGCGCCAAAACGGCTTCGAGCACCCAGGATGTTGGTCAACCACCAGTTGACGAGCTTTCTAGCGCTTTTAGATAATTTTTGACCATCCGAAGTTGAGCCCATCCAAACCCAACTTCTAACCTTCTCCTCGAGCAGTCTTCCTCCTAGCTTCTCTTTCATCGAACAACGCACACATCTTTCTGGCTCCACCAGTGTACTCTTTCGCAGCTTTTTTTTATTTTTTTTCACAGTGATTCATTCATCTTTTATTCATCCTTAACTGTCATCAATAAATTGCTTTGAGCACAAATAAACATCATACAAAACTCCAGCAAGAAGAAAGAGAATGGTAAACCCTAGCAAAACCTCAAATCCTTAACCATGTAAAGAAAAAGTTTCACATCTTTTCTAGCTTCTGCAGTTCTGATGCAGTACCAATTTTGCGGAGTAGATTGCCAAAAAAAACAGGGGGCCATGAGATGGAGGGAGATCCCAAGGGTTCGGGTGCGGCCGGTGTGGCAAAAATAGATTAGGAGAAGTAGAGCCGCCAAGACTGTGTCGAGAAGAAGGGCGCCATGAAGCTGCCGGTGTACTCTTCCACAGCTTTTCGTCCCTCGGATGCACCAAGCTCGTCAGCTCTCTTCACGTGCACACTTTCTCACTCGTCATGTCTTCCACTCGTCTTGTGCTCTTAAATTCCTGCACACTTAGACACAAAGCATCAAAACCTGACAGAACCTAACTTGACTTGATTGACCACATCAAAACTATCTCGGGGTACTTACACCATGCACAAACCATGAGCCGACGGTTCTGAACCGTGAACCGGCAGTGAACCATATGGCGAACTATGACGAACCAGTGGTTCCGAACCGTGACAAACAGACAGTGACCATCGATTTCAAACCGTGAACTGTTGATTCCGAACCATAAACATGTGGTTCCGAATCGTGAACCGATGGTTCCGAACTGCAAATCGGTGGTTCTGAACTAATGGCGAATCCCGTGGCGAACCATGCCGAACTATGCATAAACCATAAACCGGTGGTTCCGATCTGTGAACAGGTGGTTCTGAACTGTGAACCGGCGGTTCCGAGCCATGAACCGGCGGTTCCGAACTATGAACCGATGGCATATCGTGTGGCGAACTATGACGAACCATGCATAAACCATGAACCAGCAGTTCTGAACCATGAATCGATGGTTCTGAATCGTTCAGAACCCTCGGTTCCAAATCGTTCAGAACTGCTAATTCCGAACCGTGTACTGACAGTTCCAAACCGTGAACCATAACCCTCGTGAATGGTTAAGATTAAAGGTCAACCCACCGATGGTTTTGGACCGTCATCAGTTCCGAAACATCGAACCATCGATTCTAAATCGTGATTGGGTCTCAACCCTTTTATAGATTAATATTATGTCATATTATTTGTAAAATAAAGTCTCTATTTATCTCAATATGCACTAAATTTATTTTTTTAAAAAAATCAATCTTTTAAAAATTCTTTTGTTATTTTCTAAAAAATATAGAAAAATATAAACATTTGAGGACTTAACTTCTTTTAATAATATTTTAAATGAGGATTAAAATCTTAACTATATTACCAATATATTGCAGAGATTAATTTGCTATTTTAGAAATCATAGAATTGTACATACAAATTTCAAGGTTTTGACATGTCAGAATCAAAGTTAACACATATTATGATCCATGCCTTAATTGAGTGTGACTTATTAACTTGTGTGCTACAAGATCTACGGTAGTATCTTTTTGACTTTTGGCATCAATTTTTAAATGATATCTCTTGCTTGGTGGATTTAGACATTAACCAAGTACCTTGCTTAAGAAGAAATGACTTTTATAAATCATAACATATTCAATTGTAAATAGTGCAATATAATAATATAATACTAATAAATAATAAAAATCGATCATAACTAATAATAAAGCAATATTTTTATTATACATTACACAATATTGTTAAAGGATGGTAAGAAAAATATATTTAACGAGAAAATAAGAGTGCAAGCAATAGATGAGATATATAATAACTCTAATATGACATAGGAAAAGATAATATCAAAGTTAAAAATAATAACCAAGAATGTACTCTCAGTTAAAAGAGCATGCACCACCAAGTAAGGAATCTTAGTGGTGGAATGAGAAAGTACAGGAGAAAATGAAAGAAAAAACAAATAGCCTATAAGAAATTATATATTTGTAAGAATAAGGAAAACTTAAAAAATTATACAATAGCCAAGAACGAGATTAAGAAAGCAATGTATGAAGCAAAAAAAAATAAAACTTTTGAGCTATTATATCGAAACTTAGAAACAAAAGAAGGGGAAAGAAACATTTATAGAATAACTAAAGTGTAAGAGAGGAAAATAAGAGATCTTAGCCAAATAAGATATATTAAAGATGAATGCAATAGGGTACTAGTAAATAATGAAGAAATAAAATAGCAGTGGAAGATATATTTTTATCATCTTTTTAATGAAGGTTTAGATCACCAACTTAACTTAAACAATTTAAATAGATCAAATGAATATAGAAATTTAAATTTTTATCGTAGAATTCAAATTTCAGAAGTAGAACAAGTTTTGAAAGGATTGCAAAATAAAAAAAACTGTGGGACCAGATGATATCCCAATAGAGGTATGGAAGGTTTAAGGAAGCAAGTATTGAATAGCTTACAAAATTATTTAATATGATATTAAAAAACGAAAAAAATGTCTAATCAATGAAGGGTAAATACTCTAGTTCCCTTATATAAAAATAAATGAGACGTACAAAATTATACAAACTATAAAGGTATTAAATTAATGAGTTATATAATGAAACTCTAGAAAAGAGCAATAGAAAAAAAAATTAAGAATACCACGATGATCGAAAATCAATTTGGGTTCGTGCTTGGAAGGTCGACAATAGAAATTATACATCTTCAGACAACTAATTGAAAAGTATCAGAAGCAAAAGCAAGATCTACACATGGTATTTATTGATTTAGAAAAAACTTATGTAGGATTTCAAGAGAAATTATATGAAAAATTTTAAAAATAGAGGTGTTAAGGTAGCATATATTGAAATAATTAAAGATATGTATAAGGAGGTAATAACGACTAGAGTGAAGACTTTGGACAGATTAACTGAAGCATTTCCAATAAGGATAGGGTTACATCAAGAACCAGCTCAAAGTCTCTATCTTTGTACACTAATCATAGACGAACTCACTAGACACATTTAAGATACAGTACCATCGTGTATGTTGTTTACAGATGATATTGTTTTGATAGACGAGACACGTAAAGGAGTAAATGCTAAACTGAAATCTTGGTGGAAAATACTAGAAGTGAAAGATTTTAGATTTAGTAGAGTAAAGACAGAATATATGAAATTTAAATTCAACAATATTAGACGTAATGAGACAATTGTTAAGATAAGAGATGAAGAGTTGTCTGAAACTGAGAGTTTTAAATATTTAAGATTATTTTTGTAAAATGATGGATGGATTGAAAGAGATGTCTTATATAGAATACAAATATGATGGTTGAAATAGAGGTTAACTTCGAGGTATTTTATGTGATTGTAAAATACCTATAAAACTTAAAGGAAAGTTCTACAAAATAACAGTTAGACTTGTTATGTTATATGGCGTTAAATGTTGGACTATGACTCGGGCACATGAGCAAAAGATGAAAATTGCATAGACAAGAATGTTAAGATGGATACGTGGCATACAAGGACGAACAGAATAAAAAATGAGAGCATTAGAGAGAAAATTGGAATTGCATCTATTGAGGAAAAATTTTGAGAGACGCATTTAAAATAGTACGGACATGTACTTAAATAGCAAATAAATGCCCTAGTTAGACGATATGAAACTATGACAAATACGCACACAAACGAGGAAGAGAAAGGCCAAAAACAGACTTGATTAGCAACAATAAAATTAGATAAAATTTATTTAAATTTAGATGATGATATAATAGGAGACAGAACCCAATGGCATAGAAGGATTCATATAACCGACCTCACATAGTGGGATAAAACTTGGTTATTGTTGTACTCAATACTGCTAAATTACTAATATATTCTCTTAATGCTATTGGTAATATTTAATGTTGTTGTGGTTAATCAAGTTTCTAGCTATATTCAAATCGATTTTAGGTGAAGAAAAGGCATTTTAGGTCCTTATTGGTTGAAAAGATTACTATATTCTTTTTATTAATGATAACCTTGCGCAATCAATAATGAGCAAGAGAAAAATAAGTGAGATGTCAAGTCTAACAGATTATAGAATGTCGAATTAATTGTAGACGTCAAACCTAAATCATTGATCTCATTGTAAACCTGAGTTGTGGCTTGGTTAAGCAATTTAATAGGGTGATAGGAACTCTCTTGAAAGGTCTCTTAAAATCAATCTAGGATTAAAAGAAAGGTTGGATTGGTCTTGTATTTAAAGGCATCTCAATATCATCAAATTGAACTCAATTTCATTGTATTCTCTCTTCATTTGACTAAATTTCAATTATAGTTTAAAATGTCAAGCCGTATTATATCGGAGTTTTGGTTTATAATTAAAACAATATGGTTTCAATACCGTATCATGTCGTGCTGACATAGTTTCGATATTTTTTACATATAAATATATTAATTAAAAATAAAAAAATAAACTAAATATTAAAAAAATTAAAAAACAAAATAATAATAATAATTTTAAAAATATATACCAAATTCTTGTGTCTCTATATGATAAATAAATTATTATATATTTTCAAAATTAAAATAAATAATATATATATATAAACTTAATAAGATAGTTTTATTAGGTTTTGATTAAGTCTATTTAGATTATCCTATTATAGCTAGGAGTTAATTAAAATTAATAACCTAAGTTTTAAAATTTAAATTTAATTATTACCTTTTTTCCATCAACCGAGCATCCCCGCCGCACCCGTTGCTCCATGCGGAGGGTCGCCGCAAGGGCATGAGGGCGCGACATCCTCCATGACCTTGCGACGACCTCACTAGGTATTGGTGTCGATCACACATAGGAACGATAAATACCGCCCATTTCGGGCGGCGTAGTTCGATATTTCAATCTATGATTTCAATGAATTCCATTAATGTTCCAATATAATCTAACTAATTTCTAGCAAGTCTTTGTGAATCTCTAATTTTTTCTATCCCAAAATAAATAAATAAATAATTAGCAGTATCAACTCACTAGATATGTTACCATGGTGCATCTTTGCATATATTATTTTTGGTAGATAAGACATGTAAAGAAGTAAATGCTAAGCTCAAAACTTAAAGAAAAATATTAGAAGTAAAAGATTTTAGGCTTAATAAAGTAAAACTGAATATATAAAATTTAAGAGTAGTAATATTTAATGTAATAAGCAATTGTTAAGATAGGAGATAACGAATTATATATAGGTGAGAGCTTTAAGTATTTAGGATGGTTTTTAAAAATAAATAAATAAAAGGTTTGAGATAGATGTCTTACATACAATACAAGTAGGATAATTAAAATAAATGAAAGTGTCAGATATTCTTTGTGATCGTAAAGTACCTTTAAAACTTAAAGACAAGTTTTACAAAATGATGATTCGTCTTTCTATGTTATATGAAGTTCAATGTTAGCACACGATCAAAAGATAAGTCGTAGAGATGAGGATATTAAGGTGCGTGTGTGGATATACGAGGGCGGATAGGATAAGAAATGAAAACATTAGCAAAGAAGTTGAAATAGCGCCTATTAAGGGAAAACTTCTAGAAACCCATTTAAGATTGTACAAATATCTACTTAGACGACTAATAAATGCTCGAGTTAGGCAATGTAATACTATGACAAATACACACATTAATCGAGGAAGATGAAGACTAAAGAAGACTTGGTTATAAAAAAAAAATTATTTAAATATAAATGATGAGGATAAAGCCTAATGGCGAATGAGGATCTATATAGTCAACCCCACCTAAAGGGATAAGGCTTGGTTATTGTTGTTGGTTGTTGTTGTATCAATCCAATTCAAAGCTCCATGTTGGTCCAACTAAATCCTAGATCATAAATGCAACTTTTTGGATCATCAAAAATTTATCAATGCTTAAGATTTATATTGCTTGTTGTAGCTACTACATGTTTTTATTGAAGCATCAGAAATTTTAATCCTAGTTACAATTTAGACTCAATAGAAATAAATTCTTAAGGTGGATAAATGAGACAAATAATCAATTTAGTAAAAGAAGTGATGCAAACACAAACCATAAGTCGATGATGCTTCTCTTTCTTGTTGTAAACACATAGAACATACACCGTCTGCATGCACAAAAATTTAATAAATAATGCAATAAAGGAGAGGAAGCAAGCAAAATTTGGCAGACAAGTGTAAAGCATGTAAGTACAATAACAAACTTAATTGTGCTAGTGTAAAAATAAATAAATACATAACTTGTATAAAAAAGGTGTGATAGAATACTAAGGCAACCACAACAATGAATCTCTTCAATGAGACTAAGACAATTTTGTTAGAACCATAAGTATCTCATGTATTTACAATGAATGAAGCTATGGTACGCTGCCCTTAAACAATCACATTTACAAATTTTCTGCTTGTTAAGAATAGGAATTCTAAAACTAGAGAAGATTGTAGATCTTTGTTCTTCTACTCTCTTTTTTTTCTTTTTTTGGTGAGTTCCAGTCAATGAAATGCATAAAGCACAGAATGCATACTGAGGCTAAGTAGATATTGCTTGAGGTAGATCAAGAAGAATCGGCAAAGTGTGAATTTCAAGAATTAAAAGTACTAGTATGATCAAGAAACACTCTAGTACAAAAGGAGGTCTAGATGTGTATAGTTTGATGATGGATGTAATAATCTAACTCGGAGATGAGCAAAGCTGATTTATTGTAACTAGGATCAAAACTGAACACTGTAAATTGAATGAAAGACATGTTGAACGTTAATTAGGTCAGGAATCAAGATTTTCCCCTTAATAAAGATGAAAACTTACATGCCCGTGGTGCGTTTTAAGTCCCCTATCCTCCACTCTACAGTTTCCATCAATAAGAAGTGTCTTGATTGGAACCTGGTCAGGCAAAAGCTAGTCAATGTCATAAAAGAAGTTTGAATCTTCACGTGAAAATAGTCAAGCACAGGGGGGAAAGGATCTTCGTGACCCAATTGAATTGGATGATCCCACAAAAGATCAGAAGTGATATACCATGTTATCCTGGGGCTTCCTCTTGTAGTATGCAAGGACCCTGGTTTCAAGGACGAAGTACCGCATGTGGATAAAAGAGCGTCCAATCTTCCGCCTTCCAATACGAACCATCCATCCCTCATACACCGCCTTAGACATCTTTTCCCGTCTTCCTCTCAAACGCCCGAACCCTTTTATCCAACTTTTAAACTACAGCGCCATGAGTGTTTACAGTAAAATATCAAATTGTGAGCGAGGGAGAGAGAAGCGAATAGGACGAGCAGAGCCGATCACAAATCTTCCTCAACTTGAAGTCAACCCTAGCGTAAAGAAAGAACTCGATTGGCAAGCAGCTCTCAGACAGATGGCGACGAGGTTGGATCGTCCTCCTTCACGGGCGGCAACGTCAGCCGGGATCGATCGGTACGCCCCAAGCGGGCGGTGCCGGGATCGGAAAGAAGTTGTGGATGACAACCGACCGAATCGAGCCCGAGCCGAGCGAAGAGGTGATGGACTGCAGAACGGGTTGGGGTTTTTAAATGACGGAGCAGCGGCCAGCAAGCGGCGGACAGTGGATTAGGATTAGTAAACAACAACCACCTCATCTGTCCCAGCACATGCATTAGTAAACAACGATAACGTTGATTATGTTAAAAGACGGATGCGGAAGGCGTACCGACGGTACAATTTTTCAAATTTTTTTTATTTTTCATTTTTTTTAATTTGCTATTATATTATTTAAAATTTTATCTTTACCATTTAGAGCTTAAATTATAATATTTAAAATAGTTGATATTTATGCAGAGTTTACACGTTAAGACTCTTTGCATATCAAAACTTGGGGACGTTTGGTTTGCATTTTCCAGTCTGTTTTTCATTTTCATTTTCTGTAGAAAATGTGATTTTTTGGAAAACATGTTTGGTTTCCATTTTCCAGCTCTGTTTTCCAGAAAAAAACATAGCGTTTTCTGGAAAACTAGAGAATGAAAAAAAGTCATTTTCCAGAAAACTAGAAAATACGATTTTCTGGAAAATGAAAATGGAAAATGGCACAAACCAAACGCCCCCAGGATATTGTTTTTAATTATATGCAAATTTTAATTATTTTTTCGATTTAAATTTTTTTAGTTTAATATTATAATTTAATATCTAAATTTTAAAGATAAAATCTTAAATGATATTGTTCCGGAAGGAGTCGTCGGCGATGGCTAGTCGTTGAGGATCAGCCCCTGTGGAGGTTATTATGTCGCCGAAGAACTCGGGAATCCTGCAAAAGTAACACAAGCGTTAGGGGACACGCCGGTAGGGGTCCGGCGGAATCCACCCCGACGCTCAAGTTAAGATGGTGTAAAAGTAATGATCTGAAAGAAGGAACAAATACTGTAACTATGATCGGTCTCCCCCTTTTTACCGGAGGGGTCGAACTACCTTTTATACCGATGCCGGCGGATTGGTCGTGCCCCTTTTATCGGTGCCACGTCTCCAATACTTAAGACACGCCCCCTGATTTCGATGATGAGGAGATATCCCTTGAAACCGTTGGCGCCAATACCTTTCTTTCCCTTGTTGGGCCAACTTTACAGGGAGAGAGAGATGTGTGCTTTCTTTAGCCGAGGTCGACTATTGTGAGGAGGGGAGCTCGGGAGCCTCGGGATGTTATATCTCTCGAGGTTATCTTTTCCCAAGTGCCCCCTTGAGAAGAGGTCTCGGGACCCGAGAGAGAAGGTCGGATCGTGTCCTTAACTTCTTCATCCCTGTGTCTAGCTCGGGTTATCCAGCCCCATCAAATATAATCATGAAAAAAATAAAATTAAAAATTAAAAAAATTGAAAAATTACACAGTTCGCTCCTTCAATAGGTTAGGTTCGTATTTTAACATAACTCTAGTAAACAATACGCTTATCCAAATTCCCATTTATTTTTATCACCATCAGTATATTGCACCATGTTCCAATTTCCCTCTTCAAATTTCACATTAATCTATCCAATGAAAATGTCGCACCGAGGATATGATTAAGTGGTTAGATTTCTTAATATGGATTATACGAATCTTAGGGTCGAGACCTAATTATGATTGTCCCGATTCGAAGAATTAAATATCTGATATCAATAATAATAGTAAATAATAAAAAAAAAGAAAATGTTAATTAAGAAAATATTGGACCAGATAGCAGATGAATTTGGGATAACCGATTCGGTCCCATGAAAATTTCTCATCGGTCATCATGATAAATTGGAAAGTGCTCGTGGTGGACGGTCTAAAAGTCCAGCGTCCCAAGGTTCGCGTCCCATTTAGAAAAAAATTTCTGTAAAATACGTTGTAGTTAGGAATCAAACCGCGGATGTTTGAGATAACAACTAATCACCCTATCGCTACATCATAACCCTGAGAGCAAAAATGTCAACTAAGAGTATTATGTGATGGTAACGAATAGGACGAACTTTCTAAATAATAAAGATTCAAATTTCACTCGAATATATTACATCTAAATTTTTTTTAAAAATTATGGCCAATAGTTCATGCATTTATTTGTATTTTTGAATTTATTATAATGTCCGTGAAAAAGTTATCTGAGATTTGTTTGAACATCAAAATTGGATGTTTGAATTTTAAAAGAAATGTCACTATTTTGAGTGGTTTCTATTCTATATCAACCAGCATAGGTATGTTGATTGGTGTGCCAATGAAAATATAGATGGGTGTTAACCAATAGTGGTAATGATCAAATTTAAAATTTAGAATGATAGTTGAGATAGCCAACAATTCAATCTACAATGATCACTAATGGGAAAAAAATCTCATTAATGGGGTAGCTTATCACTTAACTCAACTTTCCAATAGGCTCAACCATGAGTTAAGTCTGAACCAAACTTAATCCAGACTCTTAATTGAGTTAATGAGTGAATTACTTGTTAACCTAATTAGATGACTAAAATCGTAAATTAGTTGTGGTTTCCACTCGAAATTAATTGTAAACAATGATTCTGACCATTTAAAAGTTTTTTTAATAAACAATTCAAAATTAGTGAAAGTTGAACTA
The DNA here is from genome assembly GCA_024364735.1 of Boesenbergia rotunda. Taxonomy (NCBI): domain Eukaryota; kingdom Viridiplantae; phylum Streptophyta; class Magnoliopsida; order Zingiberales; family Zingiberaceae; genus Boesenbergia; species Boesenbergia rotunda. The sequence continues at coordinate 1,324,242 of JAGFNQ010001835.1, read as the reverse complement.
ACAGTGAGCTATCATTGGTGTTGACTAAGTCGTCATGCCTAGGAAGAAGGAGAAAGTGTGTTGTCTTTGATATTGACCAGGTTGTCTAAGCCTCTGAAGAAGAGTGTGATCAGTCTCCATCGCAAGAAGAGCTTGTGAAGAGTAAAAGAGCTAGGGAGCAATTAGAATTGTGTAATAAAGTAAATGGAAACATATGTGTACTCCTACATTTGGATCAAATGATAATCTCGAAGCATATGTTTGGATCATTAGTAAGACCTTGGTTCCTTCGCCTACGGATAACTCCATTATTATTACAATAAACTAGTAATGCTTCAACAATGGTCGAAATCATTTCAAGTTCAAAATGAACTTCTTGATCAAAAAATACCTGTTTTATTGCTTCAGAAACCACAATATATTTTACCTCTGTGGTAAAATCGGGGAACGGTGTCTTGCTTGAAACTCTTCAAACTTATTACGTGATAGGGTTGAATGAGCTTTGGTCGGGACGAGGGATGAAGAAGCTGCATACACAATACATCGGGTCGAGATAACCCTCCTTCCCGGGCCCTGGGACCCACTGCGGGCGACTCACCCAGGAAGGCCGGCTGGGAGTTCCCTCTCGGGAACACCCTGGGAGGGTAGGCCCCGAGCTCACCTCGGAAGGCGGAGTCCCCGTAATGGAGTTATAGCACCGACTGTCCCCTGAGCTCACCTCGGGAGGCGGAGTCCCCGTAATGGAGTTATAGCACCGAATGCCTCCCGAGCTCACCTCGGGAGGCGGAGTCCCCGCAATAATCAACCTCAAGTACTGACCCCCCCTCTCGGTATGAATAAGCATCCCCGCAAGAAGGGATCCCCACTGTAGGATCAGATGCACGTGAGAGGGGGGGTGAATCACGTGCGTTTTAAAAAAATTAGAGCGCTGTAAAAAGCGTGCACAGCGGAAACGAAAGAAACGAAAAACGAACACACAAACACGAACGAGTTTTACTTCGTTCGGAGCCTTCGGTGACTCCTACTCGAAGGCCCAGGTCCCTCGGACCTTTCTGTTGGGCAATCCACTAGAACTCTCTACCGGTAAACCCCGATAGAGTAGGCGAGTACAAAAGAATTGAAAGTGTGACAACCCCACACTTTCAAGTAATTAAATGCAATAAAATATATATTAAAAAATTAAGTTCTTCTTTTTACCGACGTCCGGAGTAGGTCGACTCTTTGGGGGCAGCAGGACGTCGTCGGCTCGAAGTGAAGCGTTTCCGGAGCAAGGCGTGAGCGTAGAAGAACTTTGAGGCGTTGGAAGAAGTGTTGTACGAAACATGGGGTCGAGGGCTCTTTATATAGGGCCTGGGGGCGCCCGCAGCGCAGGGGGCGCCCGGGAGCAGCGGGGGCGCCCGGAAGCACAGGGGCGCCCACAGATTGTACTGTCGAGGCGCACTTTGTGATTGTGTGTTTGGTGTTCACCTTGGGGGCGCCCGGGGCACTCCGGGCGCCCTGGTCAGCAGTTGCCTCACTCCTTTGAGGCACTCTGAGCTGCAGACTCACGTTCCTTCGGTCCTGCATCCAAGGTTAGTCCAAAACACAATAACATAATAAATTGTTAGATTTATACAGCCTTAGCTGTCTTGGTTCTGACTTTGGTCTCCAAAATGGAGCCCTAGGTCGAACCGACGCCTGCTGTTCCCTCGATGGGGAACGCGTCCTCACTGGTTCGCTCCTCCAGTGACTTACCTCACTTACCCTTTGTGCAGCTTTACTTGACTTCTTGGCCCACCAGGACTTCCTGCCAATGCTCAACCACCCTGGTCTTCCTGCCAAGTCTCAACCAACTTGGTCTTCAGCCAGTTGTCAGGTCCCGCGGACCCAACTGGACTTCCCGCCAGGACTCAACCATCCTGGACTTCAGCCTGGTGTCTGGTCCTAAGTCTTTCAACCCTGCACACTTAGTAAAGAGGTTAAACACCAACAACCCTAACTTTAACCACTTTGTCATACATCAAAACCCGAGTTTGATCGTTAGTGCAAACTGCACCAACAATCTCCCCCTTTTGATGTATTGACAACTCAGGTTAAAGTTAGAAAAAACAGCAGATATGAACTTGCATAAACATGCAAACAATTGCATAAATATGCAAACAATATAACACAAGCATAGGTATGAAAGTTGCAGCACACAAGAAAGCAGAGATAAATAAATGTGAAATAAGCATGCTGTTTGCAATTTTCTAACCCTTTTACCCTACTCTCCCCCTTTGTCATTCATCAAAAAAATATAAGCATAACAAGTTTAAGGGAGTAGAAATATAGGCTAAGTGTTAGAAATAAACTAGTCTTAAATCTATTTACATAGCTCAAAAAAATTTCTTTCAAAAAGGATTTTTTTTTCAGAAAATATAATATCAATCTTACTCAAAAAATATTTTTAGGGATTAGCTGGAACTCCCTCTCAATCTTTATCAACTTTTATCAAAATTTTCAAATGTGTTTTGTCAAAAATGACATTTTGAAAAAGTATTTTAACCTCAGCTCCCCCTGGACCAAGTAATGATTGTGGTCCCTTTTCATGTGTCTAACTCTAGTTACTGACTAACTATCTAGATGATAGTAGTGTTCACTGGGTTAGTCAAGTCAAGTAATAATGTCTAGCTCAGATTTTAGTGCAAGACTACTTGACTTGATCACTGTAATGTTGGTATTTTACGCCCAGACTTACTGTGATGCACTGACTTAAGCATTCGGAAGTCCAGGCAGTGTCCTATGCATCTCACAACCGTTCTATGTTTTTGCAAACACAAACAAGTTAATCTTAATGTGTTTTGTGAGATGCGGCTACCTAAATCTATAGGTTCATGCAATTCTAGGGGTCAAGCTTAGGCTAAGTCTGTCAGTTTTGAAAATCAAATTTTGAAAGACAATAAAGTTCTTGAAAACCAAGTTTGAAAAGTCCGTGTTTAAGTTAAATTTTGAAAGACAATAAACTTTTGAAAAACAAGTTTGAAAAATCCATGTTTTTAAACTCACAAGCTTAATTAGTTAACCCAAAAGTCAACTTAAGCTTATCAGGTCAGTCCTAGTCTATAACACACATTCCTATTAACCTTCTTAAGTTGCTAAATTCAGATTCAGGAAGTGGTTTGGTAAATATATCAGCTAGGTTAGACTTAGATTCAACATGGTTAAGTTCAATTTCTCCTTTATTTACATGATCTCTGACAAAATGGTGTTTGATTTCTATATGTTTGGTCCTAGAGTGGTGGATTGGGTTTTTGGTTAAATTGATTGAACTTAGGTTATCTATAAAAATTTTGACTTGTTTAAAATCTAAGTGAAGGTCCTTTAGGGTATGCATCATCCAGAGTAGTTGGGCTACACACTCACCCATAGCTATGTACTCAGCTTCAGTGGTGGATAGGGCAACACAGTGTTGTTTTCTACTAAACCAGCTAACTAGTGAGGGTCCTAAAAGTTGGCATCCACCACTGGTACTTTTTCTGTCTAATTTACAGCCAGCATAATCTGAGTCAGAATATCCAATAAGCTCAAACTGGGCTGTTCTAGGGTACCAAATTCCTAATCTTTCTGTTCCTTTAAGGTACCTAAATATTCTTTTAACTAGGGTTAGGTGTGGCTCTTTAGCACATGTTTGATACCTAGCATACATACTAACTGCAAAAAAAATATCAGGTCGACTTGCAGTTAAGTAAAGTAGGCTTCCTATAGCACTTCTATAGTACTTAAGGTCAATAGTTTTGCCTTTTGGGTCACTATCTATAGTTTGATTGGTAGTCATTGGTGTCTTAATCTCTTTTGTATTATCCATTCCAAATTTTCTAAGTAGTTCTTTTGTGTATTTTTGTTGATAGACAAAGGTACCTTCACTGGTCTGTTTTATTTGTAGCCCTAAAAAGAAAGTTAATTGACCTACTAAACTCATTTCAAATTCAGTTTCTATTATCGTTGTGAAATCTTGTAAAAAGTCTGAGTTAGTTGAGCCAAATACTATATCATCTACATATACTTGGGCTACAAAAATATCATTTTTTAGGGTTTTAACAAATAGTGTTGGGTCAATTTTGCCTTGGTTAAAACCTTTTGAAACTAAGTAGTTAGACAGTCTTTCATACCAGGCCCTAGGTGCTTGCTTAAGTCCATATAGGGCTTTCTTAAGTCTAAAAACATAGTCAGGGTGTTCTAAGCTTTCAAAACCAGGGGGTTGACCTACATAAACCTCTTCTTTAATTAGGTCATTTAGGAAGGCTGACTTAACATCCATTTGATAAAGCTTAAACCCCTTATGGGCTGCATAACTTAAGAGCATTCTAATGGATTCAAGTCTAGCTACAGGGGCATAGGTTTCATCATAATCAAGTCCTTCTACTTGGCTAAACCCCTTAGCTACTAGTCTAGCCTTATTCCTGACTGTTTCTCCTTGTTCGTTAAGTTTATTCCTAAAGACCCATTTAGTTTCAATAAATTTCTTGCCTTTAGGTAAGGGTACTAAGTCCCAGACTTGACTACGTTCAAATTGGGCTAACTCTTCCTGCATGGCTATGATCCAATCAGGGTCAAGTAAGGACTCTTCTATAGACTTGGGTTCAATTTTTGAAATCAAGGCAATTTGACTAAGGTTCCTAAAAGCTGATCTAGTCTGAACCCTTAGTTCTGGATCACCTATGATTTGATCAGTTGGGTGGGCTGAGCTAACTCGAACAATTCTGGGTTGGTTAGGTTCAGTTTCAGGTGTGGGTTCAGTTAGATCATCGTTTTGGTCCTCAATTGGCCTTTCATCAGGGTTAGTACTGGATCTAACAAAGTCAATTGGTTGGTAGGTGGTTTGATCAGAGTTATTTGGGTCAGATTTTTCATCAAATTTTACATTTGTAGTTTCTTCAATTTTTAGGGTAATGTTGTTATAAACTCGATAGGCTCTACTGGTAAGAGAATAACCTACAAAGATACATTCCTCAACCTTAGAAGTAAATTTTCCTAAGTGTTCTCTAGTATTTAAGATATAGACTTTACATCCAAATACTTTAAGGTATTTGATGTTAGGCTGTTTGTTATAATATATTTCAAAAGCGGTCTTTCCTAGGTTTTTAATTAGAGTTATTCTATTTTGTACATAACAAGCTGTACTAACAGCCTCAGCCCAAAGGTATTTAGGTGAGTTGTATTCATTTAGCATTGTTCTAGCTGCTTCTTGTAGTGTTCTATTTTTTCTTTCTACAACTCCATTTTGTTGAGGTGTTTTAGAGCAAGAGAATTCGTGATGGTAGCTATTTTCTAGACAAAATTGATTAAATTTGTGATTTTTGAATTCTCCGCCATTATCGCTCCTAAGTCTTTTGATTTTAATCCCTTTTTCATTTTCTGTTAATTTACAAAATTGAGTGAGTGTATCAAAAGTTTCATCTTTATTTTTTAAGAATTTTACCCAGGTAAATCTTGAATAGTCATCTATAATTACTAGGCAGTATAGGTTCCCATTAATTGATTTAACCCCATGTGAGTCAAATAGGTCTAGGTGAATTAATTCCAGAATTGACTTGGTTTGAGTTTGATTAGTTGGTTTGTGGGTTGACCTAGTTTGTTTTCCTTGTTGACAAGCATTACATAAGGTTGACTCAAGGTTAGATAACTTTGGTAGGCCTCTAACTAAACCATTTAGTTTAGGTAGTTTTCTAAAGTGTGTGTGTGAAAGTCTCCTATGCCAGAGCCAAGTCTCATCCTTATGGGTTAAGAGGCAGTTTTTTAAGGGACAGGTTAGCTTAATTTCATAAATGTTATTGTGCCTAAGTCCTCTAAGTGTGATGTTTGGGTTGTCATTGTGTTTGATCAGACATTCATTGGATAGGAACCTAACCTTATAACCAGTGTCACACAATTGGCTAATGCTTAGTAAATTGAAGTTGAAATTTTCAACAAGTAATACATTTTTTATTATGAAATCAGACTCAAGTTCAATATTGCCTAGGCCAATTACCTTAAGTTTACCGTTGTTTCCAAAAGTAACGGTCCCTAGTCTTTTGTACTTGAGTTCTGTAAATTTGGTGGGATCCCCAGTCATGTGTCTGGAGCATCCACTGTCAATGATCCATTTGTTTTCCTACAGTTAAGTAAAAGGTTTAGGTTAAGTTTTTGAATTTTAAAAAAATTTAAGAAGATTTAAAAACTTGAGTTTGGATTTTAAATTTGAGTTATGTTAATTTTGATTTTTATTTTTGAATTTGAATTTAAATTTGAATTTTTGAATTTGAATTTGAATTTTAATTTTTGAATTTGAATTTTATTTTTTGAATTTGAATTTGAATTTTAATTTTTGAATTTGAATTTTATTTTTTGAATTTGAATTTGAATTTTAATTTTTGAATTTGAATTTTATTTTTTTTTAATTTGAATTTTAATTTTAATTTTTGAATTTGAATTTTAATTTTTGAATTTGAATTTTAATTTTAATTTTTGAATTTGAATTTTATTTTTTGAATTTGAATTTGAATTTGAATTTTTGAATTTAAATTATCAATCAATAATTTGAATTTGGTTATCCTTATTCATCTCACTCGGTCTAAGTCATCAATCAAGGGAGTCCTATGATTTTGTGAGATGATTTTGAGTTTGTTTAAAAAAAATTAACTTGACCTTGTGTTAGATCCAAGTTTAACAAGTAGTAATTTAAAAGTACACTTCAATAATTGACTTCCAGGCCATGGCGAGGCACAGTGGCCTTCTTTGGCCGAAGCCTTATTGGAGCAACAACCATTTTCTAGGCAAAGCCGCTTAAAGAAGTTGGACTTTTAACTTACTCATTGAAGACCCTGGTACTAAATAGTACAAGAGTCAAATTAACTTTGAAGCTAGTCCTAAGTGCCCACCTGGGCAAAGGCTGATTTTGAGGTGCCAACTAGTTTGGAGCCTCCCCCTAAATTGTAGACTGGGTGTCTAGGGTCAATGTAATGGATGTCCCTTTTTGGGACATAAAATTGATTCTGACCTACTTGCTTTGTTAGATAAGCTTTCGGAACCCACGCTTTTCGTTGATTTTTGCGGGGGTGGATAAAGGAGATAAAGGATCNCTCAGATACACCATTATGCTGTGGTGTATATGGCGGAGTCCATTGAGACAATATCCCATTGTCCCTAAGATAATCTTGAAACTCTTGACTTAAGTATTCACCACCCTGATCGGATCGAAGTATCTTAATACTTTTGCCAAGCTGTTTCTCTACTTCACTTCTGAACTCTTTGGAATTTCTCAAAAGCTTCAGATTTGTGTTTCATTAAGAACACATACCCGAATCGTGAGTGATCATCGATAAAGGTAATGAAGTAGCTATAGCCTCCTTGTGCAAGAGTTGACATTGGTCCACATACATCAGTATGTATTAGACCAAGCAATTCTCCCACTGGTTTACCTTTTTCGAAAAAGGTAATTTGGTCATCTTGCCTTTTAAGCATGATTCGCATGTATCAAATGAACCGGGGTTCAAATGATTCCAGAATTCACATCGGTGTGTAATTTGGTCATGCGTTTCTTACTTACATGGCCAAGACGAAATGCCACATATAGGAGTCTATTTGATTATCTATTCGAGCACGTTTTTGCTAACTTCGATATTGAAAACGTCACTGGATAAATCTAACGTGTAGATACCATTGCATAAAGTTCCGATCTCATAAAGAACACCATTTAAAGTTATGTAACAGCAATTGTTACTAAAAGTTAAATGATAACCCTTTTCATTCAAGCATGAAATAATACAATTTCTTTATTAACGAAGGAACAAAATAACAATTATCCAATTCTAAGACAAGTCCAGTAGGGAGCTTTAGCAAATATGTTCCGATGGCAACAGCACAATCTTTGCTCCATTTCCAACTCGCAAATTCACTTCTCCCTTGACGAGTCTTCTTCTATTCCTTAGCCCCTGTATATCATTACATATATGTGAGCTACACCCAATATCAAGTACCCAGGTGTCCGAGGAAATAGAGTGACATTCAATAACGAAGATACTTGAAGAGGATGGGGCATCGGATGCCTTCTTCTTTAAGGACTCAAGATAAACCTTGCAGTTTCTTCGCCAGTGGCCCTCCTTGCCGCAGTGATGGCAAGTGTCTTTTGGTGCCTTTTCAATCTTTTTGGCCTTTTTCTTCCTTCCCTTATTTTGTTCTTTGGGCTTCCTCTTAGAGCCTTTCTTTGAGGAACCAACTAACAGTACCGTCTTCTGATCCTGCTTTACAGAAGGCTTTACAGTCTTCAGCAGGTTAAGCAACTCAGGAATGGTAGTCTCCAGTTTGTTCATCCGATAGTTCATCACAAACTGTGAGTAACTCTTGGGCAAACAATGTAGAATTAAGTCAATACTTAGTTCATGATCCATTGCAAATCCGAGTGTGCCTAGTCGCTCAATGTACCCCAACATCTTCAACACAAACTGTGAAACAGAAGTGCCTTCCTGCATCTTAGAGGTGAAGAGGAGTCTGGAGGCCTCATACCATTCGGATCTCGCCTGCTCGTCAAACAGCTCATGAAGATGGAAGACGATGGTATGAGCATCCATATGCTCATGCTGCTTTTGTAGCTCAGGTACCATAGCGGCCAGCATGATGCAACTCGCAAGTTCAGAATCGGCCACATGTTTCTGATAGGCCACTAACTGGTCTGGAGTTGCATCTTCAGGAGGATGGTTGGGAAGTTATTCTTCAAGGACATAAGCAAGCTTTTCTGCCTTGAGGACTATCCTCAGGTTTCGAAGCCAGTCTATGAAGTTTGGCCCAGTCAGCTTATTAGTATCCAAAATAGAACGCAAATTCAGAGAAGACATGATCAGGTGATTATCCTAGAAATACAAATTGAGGTTATGTGATGAGAATGATTAAGAATGCATCAATATACATTAATTAAATCCTATTTATTTTTCGAATTGAATAACCCTTTTTATCAATTCGGTTGATCGTAGGAACATCTCCAAATAGGTTGATATCCAACCATAGATAAGAACAACCATGGCTAGAGTCCATCAAGTTATTCTTAGCTATGAAGGTTGGTAATTATACCGATTACATATTATACATATGTAACTATCACATTATGCTATCAACTAATTGAATGTTTGCATAAATCATTAGGTTGTTAACTCATTAACAAGTACGCAACAATATACATAGCACCCAACTGCACCTCTCTTTACATCGACCTTGGCTGTGGCACAACAAATCGATGCTCCAAGCTTAAGGCTGACCCATTAATCAAGAAATAGTTTTAATATGGTTGGAACTCATTCAACCGTTTAGTCAGGCTTGGATGTGTCCAACAACCAAAACTAAGGATTGACCTCTGACTCCAACTATATTAATCATAAACTAATTCCATGGTTTGAACATATTGAGGTTCAAGCCAGGCATGGATGTGTCCATCAACCCAAACGAGAAACAAAACTCCGGTTCTAACCATATTAATGGAAGGTGTTGGCCTTAATATTTTGTAAGGGGTTTTGGGTCTCATCCTTTTCTTTTATGCACATTCATGACATATAATTATGTCATGTTCTAACGATTTCCTTAATAAAGTATGTATGTGACTTAATTTATCAAGTCTCATTAATTGAATTAGGAACCAGATTTCCTAATTCTAATTTCATACTTTATTCAAGGAATTGTTTTGGGAAACAATTTCCTGAATTATCATAATCAATTTCGGAAATAATATGTTTAAGACTTTGATTTCTCTAAATCAAATCTTATTAAATTAAGAGACAGATTCCCTTAATTTAACCACATATTATTTTCATGAAAATCTTATTTAAGGAAATATACTCTATAGGAAATAATTTTCCTAATTAATTTTGGAGACAATAATATATAAGAGCATCACCTCATAAATCAAATAAGAAAATTATCATTTGAGAATCACCTCAAAAATTTCCAAGATTTGATCACATATTTTATTTATAGAAAATTAATATCAATAACTTAATTTGGACGACTCCCCGAGGCTCAATCCAAATTAAACATTTGACAGCTTAAATTCAATTTAGGAAATTTAATTATAACAACTAACTTTAAATTAGACGGCTCCCCGAGGCTCAATCCAAAATAAAGAATTTTGTAAATAATTTAATTTCCAATTATAAATTTAAATGCCAATTAATATTCCCATAATTTATCTAGACTTTCTCGAAAGAAAGTGCTCAAAATTGCGAGCTTTCCATAAATTGAAAGTTTCCAAAAATTAATGGTTTTCAGAATAATTGTAAGTTTCTGGTACATAGAAAACTTACGTTTTTTCAAAATTGGAAAATTTCCAAAATAGGAAATTTCCAAAATTGGAAAGTTTCCAAAAATGGAAAGTTTTCACAATTATCATAAAATTTCAGAAACAGAGATATTTCAAAAGTTTACGAAATTTCATGAGGATTTCCAAACTTTGAAATTCCTAAATCAAAAATTTACCATAATTGAAAAGTTTCCATAATTGAAAATTTTCCAAAATTGAGATCATGATAAAGCTTTCCGCAAAACAATTATATGAATATGTCGAACACAAACCTCGGCTCTGATACCACTGTTGGGACCGGGTGCATGTTGACATGGATGCGGGTTCGTAATTTCAAAATTAATTACGTGCAGCGGAAGGTTTAGCATAAATAATTTCTCTAAATTATTTAACCACACATCTAAGCATGCAATTTTATCTTGTGTAGACATGATCATATATTTGAAATTTTGAAGAAACATAAACTAATATATGTATTACCTCGCGTAACTCGAAGGAAGGAACGAGATCCAACCGTAAGCGTCCCTTGGAAGCTCCGCCTCTATTCGCGTCCACGCCGAGTATCTTCGGGATGACTTCGCAAAGCCACGAGTTTCTTGTTCTCGAGAACTACTAGATTCTCCGAGAACGCGACAAGAAAAACCAAGAGAGAAGTCAGAAGACTAACCACAAAAGGATGACCGGAATCAAAATTCCGACGAAGCAAAAGAAGAGGCTTGCGGCAAAAAGATCCTTGCGGCAAACTCTAATTCCGGCAGCACCTTCTTCCAGCCATGAGATGGCCGGAGCTTCCTTCTCCGGCAGCAGGTGGTGGTCGGCAGGGAAAGGGCAGGGGCGGCCGGCTGGTGCTCCATCTTGGGGCTGGTTGGCGCACGACAAGAAGGGGAGAAGAGAAGGAGAGAAAGAGAGGGAGAGAGCCTATGCCTTCATCTCTATAATTCACACCCAAGCCTTGCCTTGGGTCCTTTATATAGTGGCCTCTCAACCATCAAGCCTCTCAAATATGGAATAACTTATTCCATCATGCCAAGTTTGATTTTATATCATGGTTAAAATCATATTTTAATTCATGATAAAAATCTTCTCTCCTATGGAATAAATTTCCTTATCATGGTAAATCAATCCATGATTGATTTTATAAAATAAACCAATCCATGGTTCATTTTAATTTCCATGAAAAATAAACCAAACCTTGGTTTATTATATAAAAATTTATATCATCCATAATTTTATAAAACAAACCACACTTGGTTTATTTTATAAATTGAACCAAAAACTTGGTTCTCTCCCTTTGTTGTAGCCGGCCAAGCAAAGAGGATGGAGGCCCTCTTTGGCCGGCCCATCCAAGCCACGCCCAAATGAATTAAACTTATTTAATTCATCTATTAAGTCTTTAAAAGACTTAGCCATTTTACGCTTCCGATGCGTCTCTGAAAAATTCAGATTCGACTTATCGGTTGGCTCAACCAAACCTAATATCTCTTGATTGGAAAATCTAATTTTCAACTCGTTTTAAATCTCTCGGATTACTCGTAGTGCGTGTGACTAAATAGGCTTTCGATTTATGTTGGCCGTCTATAATTAATCAATTAATTATAGAACGATCATGAGTGGCACCTAGTAGTACATCATGATCCCCAATTAATCGAAAGATCAACGGTTGACCTCAGAAACAATTCTGAAACCCTTCAGCAGCTATAATGAATCGTACCCCATTCCCTTCACCATCTTATACCCACTTAGTTCAGGACATGGTCTATGTGTGTCAGTCCCCATTAGGCTGACTACGTCACACCTAGCCCAAGTAACGTTTTCTCGTCCTACGGATTCTAATTACTCTCATGTATTTAAGAGATTCATACTCTGAACATATCATGCTCTGGCCAGAGGCTTCGAGTAACAATCCGATGATAGGCCTCGGGTATACATCTCCTTGCAAGGAGTGGTGAATCCTTTGTAGGCTGTTCAAACATCTTCGGGCACCTCGGCTTATACCCAATCATCCTGGGTCCACACCTCCTTGGAGATGCTTGCATAAGATGTCAAAGTATAAGTCTTCATGACCAAGATGACTTGAACACCGCAAGTCAAAGGATCATCGCACTTAAGCTGCAGTAAGAACTTCATTGACATATCTATATGTAGACTACCATATGAAGTTTTACAGCCAGTCACTCCCATGAACTAGTTCCCTTAACTAGCATTCATGTTTATCTCCGGACATCTCAATGTCACTAGCCAGTGAGAATCAGCTGATTAGAGAATAACCTATGCTATTCTCAACAGAATTGATAGTGTCTGTATTTATCAATTCATCGACTAGGGACAATTTCAATACTTCACAATTGCACATGTAGAGATAATCACTAGTTGTGAATTCATCACAAATTCTCTCATGCCGTGAATTGTATTCCGGATATTCAGTAAATAAGTTTAAGATCTCAATCAAATACACAAACATGTATACTCAAATAGTGAATATTCATTTATTAGAATAAATGATTACAATCATAAGGCGATTGCCTTAGGACACTTCTCTTATATCACTAACAGAAATAACCCTTAAAGGAATTAGGAAAAATAATGTTTATACTATTAATCTTTCATTCACACCTAAATGTTTTCTAACCTAACTAGAAGAAACTAATTTATGACATAGAAGACTAGGTCACACTCACATGAAATTAATTTCAAAACTAAGCCAAAATGGAATAGTTAAGGATATCCCTCAACATAGAAACTTTAAGAAGTCAATATGTAACCCATGTCAACAAGGAAAATAAACTAAATCAACCCACAAACCTGACTAGTCAAACTTAACTCAAGCTACACTTAAGCTACTACATTTAGACCTATTTGATTCTCATAGTGCCAAGTCGCTAAGAAAAATTCGATACTGCTTATTAATTATTGATGATTATTCTAGATACCTGGGTTAACTTTTTGAAAACCAAATATGAAACATTTGAAACATTTAACAATTTATGTAAAATACTTGAGAATCAAAAAGATACAAAAATTCAAAGAATTAAAAGTGACCATGGGGGAGAATTTGAAAATAAAAAAATTATTAAATTCTATAAAATTAATGGATATGAACATGAATTTTTCTGCCCTAGAACCCCCCAACAAAATGGGATAGCTGAAAGGAAAAATAGAACCCTTCAAGAAGCTGCTAGGACCATGCTCAATGAATATAATTTATCTAATCAATTTTGGTCAAAGGCTATAAATATAGCTTGTTACATTCAAAATAGGGTTCTAATTAACAAAAGACACAATAAAATGCCTTATGAAATATATTACCACAAAATACCCAACTTATATTATCTAAAGGTTTTTTAGTGTAAAGTACATATCTTAAATAGTAAACATTACTTAGGAAAATTTCAATCAAAATCAACCTCAAGAATCTTTGTAGGATACTCAACCACAAGTAGGGCATATAAGGTCTATAATAAATATACCCTTAAATTGAAGAAACCACAAATGTAATGTTTGATGAAGAAATGTAACAACATCAACTAAGTTGCCTAACCCAATCAATTCACCAAATGTTCAACCAAGCCTAAATACTCAGATCAAGTTCTAGAAGAAGTTGAACCAGTGATTGAATCAACTCAGATAATTGAACCAGTAATTGAACCATCTCAACTAGTTGAACCAGTAATTGAACCAACTGTAACAACTGAACCTGAACCTGAATAAACTAAACCATCTTTAAGGACTAGGTCAAATCATCCAACTGATCAAATCTTAGGTGATCCAACCTTAGGTATTAGAACACGGTCATCCTATAGAAACCTAAGTCAAGTTTCCCTGATTTCTAAGATCCCAAGACAATAGAAGAAGCATTACCTGACCCGGACTGGATTATAGCTATGCAGGAGGAGTTAGCTGAGTTTGAAAGAAACTAAGTCTGGGACTTAGTACCAAAATCATAAGGTAAGACTGTGATAGATACTAAGTGGGTTTTCAGGAATAAGCTAAATGACAAAGGAGAAATAGTACGAAATAAAGCCCGCTTAGTGGATAAATGATTTAGTCAAATTAAAGGATTGGAATATGATGAAATTATGCACCTGTAGCTAGACTAGAGTCAATTAGGATGCTTCTTGCTTATGCAGCCCATAAGGGATTCAAGTTGTATCAAATGGATGTTAAGTCTAAATTTTTAAATGGATTTATAAAAGAGAAAGTTTATGTAAGTTAACCTCCAGGGTTTGAGGACTTAGATAATCCCAATTATGTGTTTAGACTTTAAAAGGTCCTATATGGACTTAAACAAGCACCTAGAGCCTGGTATGAAAGACTAATATCTAATTACTTGGTTTCTAAGGAATTTAACCAAGATCAAATTGACCCAACCTTGTTTGTTAAATCCTTAGAAGACATCATTATTGCTCAAATCTATGTTGACGATATAATTTTTGGCTCAACTAATACAAATTTCTTAAAAGAATTTATAAAAGTAATAGAAAGTGAATTTGAAATGAGCCTTATAGGTGAACTAACCTTTTTCTTAGGACTTCAAATTAAACAAACTAAAGATCGAAATTATATCCATCAATTTAAATATACAAAAGAACTAATTATAAAATTCGGAATGAAAAACTCTAAAGCCTTAAATACCCCTATGGCAACAAACATTAAAATAGATAGTGACCAAGAAGGAAAACCAGTGGACTTGAAGCACTTTAGAAGTGTTATAGGTAGTCTACTATACCTAACTGTCAGTAGACCTGACATCTTATTTGCAGTAGGTATTTGTGTTAGGTACCAAATCTATGCTAAGGAATCTCACCTAAGTGTTGTCAAGAGAATCTTTGGGTACATTAAAGGCACACTAAATGTAAGAATTTGGTATCCTAGAATTTCAAATATTGACCTACTAGGCTACTCTGACTCAGATTATGCAGGGTACAAGCTAAATAGAAAAAGTACTAGTGAAAGTTGCCAAATGTTAGGTAATAGCATAATTAGTTGGTGCAGTAGAAAGTAACATTGTATTGCATTATCCACAACTAAGGTTGAATATATAGCCCTAGGAGAATGTGTAGCCCAATTGTTATGGATGATGCATACCCTTAAGGGCTTCCATTTGACCTACACCAACACTAAAGTATATGTTGATAATATTAGTTCAATTAATCTTACAAAAAAATCCTATTCACCATTCTAGAACTAAACATATTGAAGTTAAACATCACTTTGGTAGGGATCATGTAGCCCGGGGTAAAATTGTACTTACACATATAGATTCAAAGTCTAATCTAGCTGATATTTTCATCAAATCACTACCTGAGTCTGAGTTTAGCTCACTAAGAAGACAGCTAGAAATGTGCTGAGTAAAATAGGATTAGTTTTCATTTATATATTTTTGGATGTCTTTTCATCTTAAAAAAAAATTACTGCTTTTCAAAAATCATAGTTTTTATTGTTTTAAACTTGCTATTTGATTTTTCAACTTAGTTTTTTTCAAAAAGTTACTCTCTTTAAAACTAGGGTCTTTCTTCATGATAGACTTAGCTTAGGACTTAACCCTAGTTTGCATGTTCCTATAGATTTAGAAGCTAGTATCTCACAAGAACATTAGGATATTTTGATTGATAACCTAGATTGAGTTGGGATGTTTAGGTCTATGCCTTGACTCAAGATGCTTTAAGTCAGTGCATCAAGAGCAGTTGGGGTAATAAATACAGTTGAACTATAATCAAGTTAAGTAATCACGCTCAGAAAGGCTAACTTGATCAGACTACTTAATTTGACTAACCCAAGTGAAAGCTACTGTTTTATAACAGTTAGTAAGTAACAAACTGAGTTAGACAAGGACCCCAAGGAATTATGATTTGATTAATTTTTCAAAATTCTTAATTGCATGAATATTTTTTTCATGCTTGGACTCACTAGACTTGTCAACTTGGTTCAACTTGATTGACTTTTAATTACTTGGTTCTTTACTACTGATATTGCTTAATTCATAATTCAGTACTTGTTACATATCAGTTGCATTCTTGACATTTTTTCCTCATGATTTATGTTGCAAGACTAATGGGCTCTAATACACAATCTTTCCTTAGTCAAAATTTTCTTTCAAAATATATTTTTCAAAAAGAATATTTTTTATATATATGGCAAAGGGGGAGAGTAGAAAAGTGAAGTTAAAAATTAAATTTGTAGTAGAAAAAGTGGAGTTAAATTAAATATATTTTTTCTCTTTCTCTAAAATTTTTTCTCTAACTTAAAGTTTTTGGAATTTTTAATACCCAGAAGATTTTCAAAACTAAACTTAGAAAAAACTTTCAAAATGAAAATTTCAATTTTTTAAAAGCTTCAGGGGAGGATTTCAAATTAGGAGGGAGCTTTATGTAATTTTTCAATTTTTCAAGGTTTTCCAAAAATTTAAAATGTTCTAAAAGGGGGAAAATCACTAATCAAGGGGGAGAATGAAAAACTTGTTTTTAACATATTATGTCTTATCTTATGCTTAACTGTGGATTATTTTATTTTAACTTAACTTTTGAACTGGGTTGCCATAAATCAAAAAAGGGGAGATTGTTGGTGCAGAAACACCAAATTGAACCTAGTTTTGATAATGGCAAAGGGTTCAAAGTTAAGTTTATATTGTGATCTAATGAACTTACTAAGTGTGCAGGAAAGTTCTAGTTGAGCTAGGCACGAAGTCTTGACCTGCAGGATTGAACATGAAGTCCTAGTCGAGGGTTGGGCATTGATGAACCCTAACTAGGTGTCATGAATGTGGGTCTCAAAATTTAGATATGTGTAAGCTGGAAACCCTTTTTGCTATCAAAGAATGAAAACGTAGTAAAGGGGCCACAGGTCGTATTTTTCCTAGGGCTAGTTGAGATTGTTCAATTCGTGCTCGAGTTTATGCGTCGTTGATTATTTTTGGGTTTCAAATAAGATTTGGGTTTGGTTTCAATTAGACATGAAAATGGTATGAGATACAAGATGTGTGCCACCAAAACTTGATACGCAAGGAATAAAGCTTAAGTACCGAAATGCGACTACAATTAAGAGACAAATCAAATGCAAATGAAATTGATTTCAAGCACAACCCAAACACTAAAAGATAAGTTTACTCCTTATACAAATCAGTGCAGACTTTAATCATGCAGAAACTTAGTAAAATTGATACGCAAGGGATAAGGAAACCATGTGCCAAAAGCTGATATTAAACGCAGAAAATTATAACCTAGGGCAGACATGGAATCTGCATTCAGAAATAGTTCAATACAAAACTCACTGATTTCAAATCGCAATGGTTCTCCAATGTCTAAGCTTCACTGAAACAAATTGCAGAATTGCAAAACAAATGGCTGAACTAAGGTTTAAAATTCAGAAACTACTAACTGTGAAGGAGGTTGCTTCCAAACACTTAAGTACACAAAGTGTGTGGTTAACATCAGGAATCAAACTCAGAGCAAACTGAACACAAGAAATCTGCAAAATTCAGTAACTATAGTTCACTTGGTACGCAGGGAATAAACTGATTAATTCAAAGCCACCGAATGAAGATATGAATGCAGAAATTCAGACTCAAAACCATCGCAGATCAATTCAGACAAATTCGAGTGCAGAAACAGCAATCAAACTCGGATTCAAAAGCACAAAACGAAACGTTTCAGAAATGATCTCGAAGAACTAATGTTTACTATCACACAAATCAAAACCTGTCGACCAATACTTGCCAAAATAAGAAACTTCAAAAATGGGGTTTGATACGCATACAAGCTGAACTAAAATTCAGAAATAAAACTGAATGAGAAATAAACTCAAATCTAATGCATTAACACCCTAAATGTTGTCTTCAATTGCAGGAATTAAACTAGACATAACTAAATTCGAATTGGAAATAAACTGAAGAATTTCAAAACTAAACTGAAATCTGCAGAACAAGGGCTGATACGCAATGCAGAAAACAAGGAAAAGTTGATACGCAAGCTCTAAAGCATAAACAAACTGCAATTAAATCTAAGAGTTCACTAACAAGGAATCTGACTACTACAAGTGCAGAAATTAACACTAATTAGAGCAGAAAACAATTCGGAAAGTTAAACTACAGCTGATACAGAAAATTCAGAAACAGAACAGATTGCGGCAGAAATAAAATTACAGCTAAAACAAAGAAATTAGCTACGGAAACTAAGCCTCACTCCTCCCTTAGCTCAAAACCTCCTTGCTCGTCACACAAGGGCAAGCCAAGAACCCCTTCATCTCCGTAAATCACTGGAAAACAGCTTCAATCGATCGATTTTGCTCAATCTGCACTCAACTGGGGAAATCCAATCCGAACTCCTCGATCTCAATGTAAGGGATTACGATGATGATTTGAAGATGTTCTGAGCACACCTGAGGACCCCTACAGATGGCTCAGATGGACGGAAATGGCTCACGGATGAGATCCAAGTGATCAGACCTCAGAACTGCCAAAACCCTCAAACTGCTCTGTCCGGCGCAAATTTGAGCTGAATTCTCCACAGAAACTATCTCCCAATGATCCAGATCTTGTTCTAAACAAAGAATTGAGGTTCACGCCCCTTAGATGAAGAAAAATAGAAAGAAAATGAAGAACAACAAAGAAGAAGAAGTTGCGGCGAAGAAGACGCGACGCTGTGCAATGGGGAGAAAATTTGATTAAGTACTTAGGAATGAACGACCCAGATAGTTTGAAGAGAATCCAACAGCTGATCTTTGTCCGATCTAAACCAAACTTTGATGATGTTTGCCTCGGGGTAGCTCGGATCTTCCAGATTTGCAATGGATGGCCCATATCAACCTGATCATTGGATGGACAGTCTAGAGCCCTCTGAGCTTGATCCAACGGTTGAATGATCTCTGATTGGGATGAAAATCTCAGATCTTGACCTCAGTGCTTGATCAGCCCTAACCCTAGCTCGGATTGCCTCAGATGGTCCCAGATGGCTTAGATCTAGCCGATTTTGAATCGGACGGCCCAGATTAATCTGAAGATTGATCACTCGATCCGGGTCCACTTCCGACTCCAGTTTGACCCAGTATGCCCTAGGACTATGATCCTTTCATGCCTATAAAAATGAGTCAACAATTTAGTGGCAAAATCATTTCAAATATGTAAAGATTTGCAATTAAGTCCAAAATAGCAATAATTTCTAGATCCTAGGGTAAATTCACAATTAAGCAAGTAAAATATGGGTCAAACTTGGATTTTAGCAACTAAAATGACCAATAAAATAGCACTTATCAGGCATCAAAGACCTAGTCGGGGACTGGGCACCGAAGACCTGATCTGGATGATCGGGCAGGAGTCTTAGCTGAGTGAGAACTACGAATAGAAGAAGAGATGAGTCAAGGTACAGACGTCTCAAGATCCGAAAGTCTCAAAGGCAGAGTAAAAGTCTAACCGGAGGAGCCAGTTTTCAAAAGGTAACTTCCCCTAAGAGGAGTAGGTGAGGACGCATTCCCCGGAAGAGGGAACAGTAGGCATCGGTTCTACCTAGGATTTCATTTTAAAATCCAAAGTCAGAACCAAGATAGCTTTGACTGGTATTTCATGAATATTAATTATATTATTGTGTTCTTGGACTAACCCTGGTTATAGGCTGAAAGAAGTGGGCTGCTGCGATACCAGACGCCTGAAAGGTTTCAGGCGCCTGAATGGTGTCAGGCGCCCCAGAAGGGGTTCTTCCAGTGGATGCTCCACATCAGCTACCAGGCGTCTGTGAGCTCATAGGTGCCTCAGTTGTCCCAGGCATGGCAATAAGTGTTGGCCGAGTTTGCGGATAAGGATGCGGCCAAATCGGATGATGTGGCAGGCGCCCAAGAGCCATCAGGTGCCCGAGAAGCTACTATAAAAGGCGCTTCACCCTTTTGCTTCAGAACATCATCTCAAGCACTCAAACACACTACGACAAGCTTCCGTGCTCAAGCCTTCTGCGCCGACAATGTTTAAGATCAACGACACGCCGCTTCGACAAGCTCAGAATTCCTATTTAAGTGTCGTCGGTATAAGAGCTTTAATTTCCTTTCTGTACTTAATTTCATACATTTGTAAAGTATTTTCTGAATTATAGAATTGCCCAACATAAATGGTCAAGAACCGTGGGCCTTGGAGTAGGAGCAGTTACAGACTCCGAACCAAGTACAAAGAAACTATGTTAGCCATGCTTGGTTTTACTTATTTCCACTGCGTTTAACTCTGTATTTTCTGAAAAATTACGATATCGATATTCACCCCCCCATCTATCGATTACAATGATCCCACATTCATATCTTATGAATAAAAGGCAATGGTTTAGTTATTATATTTACTTCATACTTGTGCCAGCTGAAAAAATATAATAATGTCCTTGAATAGTAGGTTCTAATCTATAGCACATCAATTGATTGAATTGATTGTGAGAGGCTGTAGAGAACACTGCTCTTAACTATTCCTAGTCAAGCAATAATATACAAGGGTAATATTAATGCATTGAGACTAGCATGTAGGTCAATTGATGACTTAATCTCACAAGTCATGGATATGGGATATCACGTTGACACATGGGTATATATATTGAAGAATATATATATATACTGAATTGACCTGCTAAGAGAAAGTTTCATGAATCATTATATGAGTGTCATAAACTTTCTCATGTGACTATTAGTATGAATAGTCCTTAGACCTGAATTCACTACGGTTCCTTATATAAGGAGTTATGTACTTAGGTATCGTCAAACGTCACCTGTAATAGGGTTAACCATAAAGGCGATCACTGGGTATGTAACAAATTATGCGGAGGGATGTGAGTGAAGTAAATGGGATCTATCCCTCCTATATGACGGGAGTGATATCTGTGAGCCCCTTGATCGAGTAGAACTCCTAAGATGCATAGTCATGCTCAAATGAGTCAATATGAGATATTAAGCTCATTTGGTTGAGTGAATCTACTTAGGGATCAAGAAATAATAAGATTGATAAGGGGATGACACAGTATATGCCTCATTGATCAATCTCGATATCAAGGATAGAAGGACAAAGTCATATATTATAATAGTCACGGAAAGGTTATGTCGGATCTCGATATTCTCGTCACTTGGGTAGCATATTAGTAAATGTCTCTCATTGTTTATATCTATAGTAGTTTAGATACATTACCAACGTTACGAGAGCCTATTGGATCACACACAAAGAACATGTCATTTCGGAGATATATTAATTTTAGTTTGACTAAAATATGATCTGAAATTGAATTAATTGAATTAGACTTAAATGAATCCAATTAGGGATTGAGTCTAATCTAAGTTAGACTCATTTAGATTAGACTGGAAGACCAAGAGACAAAAAACCATTTGTATTGATTGAATGAATACAAAAGGTTATATGAATACCAAGAGACATTGGTATTCATTGAGGCTTAATGGGCATTAATGGGAAGGGAAGCTCAAGGGCAAAACCCCTTCGTATTCATGGGATGAGTATAAAAAGGGGACTTCTTGAACTTTTTGGAAGTAGAGGTAGTCTTCTTCATTGTCCTCCCCCTTGGCCAAAATCTGGCCCTTGCCCCTTTCTACCTCCTTGGCGGTCGAACCCCCTTAGGTGGCTAGCACCACGAAGGTGGTTCCTCTCCGGGGCTTAGTTCGTGTGACGAACATAGACATGTTCATGTGGATACTACTAGAGGCATGGACACTCTGATCATGCTGAGATCTGATGAACCAAAGGACTAGCGGGATAAGCGAAGGGTACTCTCCAAAGGTATATCTATTAGATAGATCAAACTTTGTATGGATTTTTCGCATAGATCGCTCAAGGGATCTTGTTTTCCGCTATGTTTTTATGTTGTTGTCATATCAAGATCCCTATAGTGGTATTAGAGTCACTTGTGAAAGATCGTACAAAGTTTTATGTACTTTTGTATGTGATATAGAAGTAGGACAAGTTTTTGTTATGAGTTGTACATAATTGTATAAGTATTTTATCTTTATGCAAAAGTGTGTATTGATCAAACTAAAAAGTTATAGCATCATCATTCATATGATAGTGTGCTATAGTCTAATATCATTTGACAAAAGATTATAACCTATGGTGTTTATGTTGATGAAGTTGTGTTAGTCTATTGTGAACAGATTGTAAAAAACAAAATAACTTTCACGATTTGTTATGAACAAATTTTGCATTTTTGTCGTAAGGATGCATCAACGGAACAAGAAGGGTCTCGAATTCTCTTTTGATGGATCTGGGGTAGAGACTCATTCAAGGAGTCAACAAAAGAAATTTTGTTTTAGGGGCGCTGCCTCTTAACCCCGCCCACTAACCGGCTAGCGAGACCGCTGTGAGGTTTCTGCTCATGAGCCATTTTTTGCACTCATAATAAAATTAATGTCCCAGATCTATTATGTGTGATTGATGACATGGTGCATGGTTATGACCTTGACCCCAATGTGATTGGATGTATGTGTGTGTGCATGTTGTAATGTAATTCATAATACGGCCTGCGTGTCGTGCTTTTTCTCTATTTTTCTAGTTATAAAATAGATTTAGACTCGAATGTAACTTGAGTTTTCCTAATTTGTATGTACAAAATGAAGAGTGGAATGTCCATTGAAGAATGAAGTTACAAGAAGGATGCCAACAACACATGACGACCGAAGGACACACTTGGAGAAGATGCTATCCCTAGGTTGACCATCTATTTTCTCAATGGCTTGAGAAGATCATAGTATACGGGTCATAACCATGTCACATTTTACTGCTTATATGTTGATATATGTAATGTGTATATGTGATGCATGTTTAAATAATAAATTTATCATAATTAAGTCAATTGAATATGCCTACAAAGTTTGATGCTTACTACTATCTCGATCGATTGTAGTTGGGTTTGCCAAAGCAAAGTGACTCAATTTATCTTGGTAGAGTGCGATTAGACAATTGTGATGTCTAACTATTAAACTTTGGGTTTGACTTAGCTATGTTATCTTAATTGAATTGAGAAATAAGAGGCATTTAATTAAGTCAACTCATATTCCTACCAAAGTTTGGTACTCATAAACTACCTCGATCATTTGTTGTTGGGTTTGTCAAAGCAAAGTGATGTATTGTATCTTAGTAGAGTGCGAGAAGACAATTGTAATATCCTGCTATTGAACTTTGGGTGAGACTTAACTAAGTCACCTCAATTGGATTGAGAAACTTAGAGGTATATCCGAAAAGATAGGAAGGTTGGGTAAGACAACAATTATACTAAGCCTTGGGCGATTAGCCAAAGCTAACTCAAGATGATGTGTAATGTGGATCTTGACCCTTTGTTTCCAAGAGTTGCATAAGATGTAATTGGTAAAATATTGCATACCTAATTATACCAAGTCTTGGGCGATTAGCCAAAGCTAACTCAAGATTAGATATAATATGGATCTTATCCCACATGAATGTGGTCGCTATTTGGTTTAGAGCTAGTGGTGTGGGCAAATTGAATTTGCCTACATCCATGACTAGCCCCTACCAAAGTTTTACGATTCAGTGAGAGTATCATTTAATTAAAAGTCTAATTAAATGGTCTAGATATGATACTTATTGTTGGTGCCGAAAGCACCAGATCGAACTTGGTTTTGATAATGGCAAAGGGTTCAAAGTTAAGTCTATGTGATGATCTAACGAATTTACTAAGTGTGCAAGAAAAGTCCTAATTTACCTAGGCATGAAGTCTTGACCTGCAGGGTTGAGCACGAAATCCTGACCAAGGGTTGGGCACGAAGACCTGGTTCGAGGAATTGGGCATGAAGTCCAAGCCAAGGGTTGGACACCGAAGACCTAACCGAGGATTGGGCACGAAGACCTGATTCGGATGATCGGGCAGAAGACATAGCTAAGCGAGGACTATGGACAAAAGTAGGGATGGGTTGATGATCAGACATCTCAAGATCCGAGAATCTCGGAGGCTGAGCAAAACTCCAACCGGAGGAGCCGATTGGCAAAAGGTAACTTCTCTAGAGTGGAGTAGGTGAGGACGCGTTCCTCGAAAGAGGGAACAGTAGGCATCGGTTCGACCTAGGATTTCATTTGAAATCTAAAGTCAAAACCAAGACAGCTCTAGCTGTTATTCATGTATACATTTATAATATTCTATTGTATTTGATCCTGTCGTGAGGCGAGATGGAAGTCCCAAGGGTGGGATGGTCCCCCGAGCGGTACGAGCGGCTGAGGTGGCACCAACCTAGCTCCGACCTGGCGTCTGGCTGTGGAATGAGGAGTGGAGAGCTTATATAGCCAGGGGAGCTGACAACCCCTTGTCCGCGTTGACGAGACAGGGGTGTGGCGACTGTCAGCTCACATGAGAGCACCTGAAAGTACCACGGCATGGCGCGGGGTGCTGATGCAGTACGAAGGTACTGAGTGGGCGGGATAACTGTGAGGGATGTCATAAATGGGTAAGGTGCGTAGTACCTCGACATCAAGGTTATACCCCGGAGGTAATGATATAGGGTGGAGTAGGGATGATATAGCCCATAGCCCAAGCGCCAACCGGTGGGTCCGAGTGTCGAGGACTGGGTCAGGTAGTAGCTAGGGAGCGTGGGCCGCCACGCGTCCGACTGAGATAGTTGAGACGCGGGGTACACCCTGAGTCGGGTGTCTGCTGAGCTGTGTTTGTCTTGCTTTGTCGTGGTTCTGTGAGTTATTGGTTCCATGGGATGCTGAGGGAACGTAGGCTGCCACACGTCCGACTGCATGGCCTGGCCCCGATTCGGATCGGGGTGTGAGTTTAGGTGTATGCTCGGGATCGACTCGACTGACCCTACCTGGGCCTGGGGTCGGTTGGCGAGCTCCTTGGGGATCTCCTGGCTTCAGGATTCCCCTGGTGGGGTCATTGTCGGCCCTTCTACTGGGCCTCCACGGCGCCAGGCTGGCTGGCTGAGCGACACATAAGCAAGGTCGGGATCATAAGCGTCCCCCTCGAGTCTAGTCGAAGGAGGTGTCGAGTCCGACTGACTAGACTGTCATCTCTTGAAGCGAGCATAGTGCGTCGACATGGCCCGACCCCTTCTTGCTGACCCTAGAGGTCGTCTGTCGGTGGGCATCCCGATCGGCCGAACCGGTCCCATCACCCGTCTCTTCGGTTCTGACTCCCCGGGATGCTCGAGCAGATTCGAATCTCGTGCACCACTTTTAACCACTAGGACACATGTCCTTTCCCCGAGCGACGAGATGTCCGGCACTTGTTAGGTCGAATGATGAGCTTGCACGTGGGGCACTCCGCCCTCGGGACTTTTTCGGGCCTAATTGGACGGCTGGCTTCCCTTGATGCCTACTCTCCAGCCCGCTATCGGGCGGCCGTCTTTGCCTCCAGGACCTATAAATAGGAACTTTACCGAACGCCTTTTACCTCGCCTTTTTCACTTCCGACGTCGAAGCGCCGCTCTTCAGTCCTCAACTAGGGTTCCGGCAAGGCCCTGTGCTTCGTTCATCATCTCCAACACATTTTCCCGGGGTTAGCTTCGCTTCATTCGTTTTCTTTCAATGGCATCTTCATCTCCTCCCCCTTCCCCTTGGTATACCACCATGGTATCAGTGCTCAATAACCACGATCTCGAGGTGATCTGAGCCGACTACCACATTCCACCCGATCATTCTCTTATATTGCCCTCTTCTTCCGACCAGCCTGCGAGACCTCCGCTGCATTACATTACCCTTTCTCGAGATCATCTGCAGGTCGGGCTACGTTTCCCGGTTCACCTCTATATTTTCGCCGTCTGTCGTTACTTCCGTATGAACTTATCTCAATTGTCTCCGAATTTCATTCGGCTCCTTTGTAGGTCAATCATCGTCCTCTTTCTGTATCAAATTCCCCTCCTCCTTGAAACCTTCTATTACTTCTTTTGTCCAAAAAGGCAAGAGCCAGGTGATTTCTTCTTTCAGGCCCGGGCGGGCACTTCTTTCCTATCGAAACTCCCGAGCTCTAACAAGGGCTGGAAGGAAAGATACTTCTACATTCATCCTCTCCCCATCCCAACCTGGCCGGTCGGCTTTCGGGCTGATTTTCCTTCTCCCCCACCCCTGTACAAAGACTTCCGGTCTTTCCCTCGGTACCAGCTTGCCTTCTCCAAGATCAGGGGTCAGCGTTTCCATGGGGGACAACTGCTATGCGAGGACATCCTGTCCATGTTCGGGCTCAGCTCGGCCCCCATTCATCAGCCTTCTTCGTTTGGTGAGCCCTTCATCCTCTCCCTCATCCTTTTTAAGGGCTTACTGACCGTCACTCCTCTTGCAGTCAACCTGATGCATTCGGCGGTGCTGGAGGAGGGCTATGACCTGGATGACGTGGAGCTAGAGGCCCGGGGAGCCAAGCGACTAGCTGAACGGGAGGCTAACCCCCCGTCTAATGAAGCGGCGCCAGCCCTTGTTCCCCATGTACCACGCGCGGGATGATGAGGAAACTTCCTGGTCCAGTTCGGCGGATGAACGACCACTCATCCTCCGACAGAAACGAGCATGTCAAGAGGATCCCCCGACCTCCACGATTGTTCCGGCGACGACCTCTCCCAGCCAACCCAGTGGCCGTCGTGAGGGCAAGGAGCCTGCTACTGATTCAGCTGTGTTGACGTCCACTTCCCCTCAGGCGTCCCTGGAGGAGCTTGCTTCCCCCCCCCCCCCCGTTGGATGGGCTCTCCCATACTCAGTCGGGGGAGCCTGGTGAGGAGCGCCTGATGCATCTATTGCTGCCCTCGCTATCCAACCAAACGATGAGCATAAAGGTACCGAGCGGTGCAGCCCCTATGCGAACACAGGGCGTTCAGCTTCACGGCTTGTTAGCGGACCATTTTCTCTATGGTCTTTGAGAGAGCGACTTCTACGCTCCGAGCATCCAGGCTGACCAATTCATGGTGCCAGCCACCCAGGTATAGCGATGTTATCTCTGCTCTTGCTCCACACTTTCCATAGTCGAGGCTATTGGATCGAGAGAAACGATAGGGGGGGTGAATATCATAAACCGTCTCGGATTTAGAGAGAGAATGCACAGCGAAAATTAACACGAAAACCAAACGCAAACACAAGGATTTACTTGGTTCGGAGTCGCGGTCGGCTCCTACTCCAAGGCCCACGGTCGTTGACCGTTTACTGCGGGCAATTCTATATGTGCGCAAAATGTTTACAGCAGAATATCACAGTTGTAGTACAGTAAACTGAAACTTAAAACTCTTCATTACCGACACCCGGTGTGGATTGTACTTCGGAGCAGAGGGTCGTCGTCGGCGCTTGTATCTCGAGATGGGAGGTCTCCGGAGCAGAGCGCTTGAGTCTAAGAGCGTATTGGCGTTGGAAGAATGTGTACAGAAGCCTTGGGGGTTGAGCTCCTTATATAGTGAGCCTGGGGTCGCCCGGGACGTTGGGGGCGCCCTCCACGTGTCACATGATCCGACAAACTCTCGGTCAGCCATTATCCCTCTAGGACCGGGCTAAGGTTTGACGGGGGCGCCCGGGGTGACTCGGTCCGCTGGCTTCTCGCTGGCTTGAACTCTATCCGCTTCGTTAGCTTGGACCCAGGGCGCCCGAGAGCATGGGGGCGCCCGGGAGCATGGGGGCGCCCCTCCCAGTGAGCTTCCGAAGCGTATTCTTGCTCAACTCTTGTTTGGCTTTTACCTGGGGCGCCCGGGACCTCCCGGGCGCCCAACCCAGCTGTTGCCTCTCTCCTTTGAGGCGTTCTGAGCTGCAGAAACTCTTTTCTTCGGTCCTGCATCCAGGGTTAGTACCAATCATGATAAAGCAAGTATGTTAGTGAGTCTTACAGCCGTAGCTGTCTTGGTTCTGACTTTGGGTCTCCCAAAATAGAACCCTAGGTCGAACCAACGCCTACTGTTCCCTCGACGGGGAGAGCGTCCTCACCTACTCCTCTCAGGAGAACTTACCTATTGCCAACTGACTCCTCTAGTTGGACTTTTGCCCAGCAGTCCTTTGCCAGGTGCCTAGCTGTCCTTCGCCAGGTCTTCAGTACCAAGCAGTCCTTCGCCAGGTCTTCGGTTCCAAGCAGTCCTTCGCCTGGTGCCTAGCAGTCCTTTGCTAGGTCTTAGATTCCTAGCGGCCCTTCGCCAGGTGCCTAGCAGTCCTTCACTAGGTCTTAGATTCCTAGCAGCCCTTCGCCAGGTGCCTAGCAATCCTTCGCTAGGTCTTTGTTTCCTGGCAGTCCTTCGCCAGGTGCCTAGCAGCCCTTCTCTAGGACTTTGTTTCCTGGCAGTCCTTCGCCAGGTGCCTAGCAGCCCTTCGCTAGGACTGACTTTGTTTCTGCACACTTGAGTAACTTTATTATATCACAAATAACACTTAACTTTGAATCCTTTGCCAATATTAGAACAAGGTTCGATATGGTGCTTCCTGCACCAACAATCTCCCCCTTTTTGATTTATGGCAACACAATTCAAAGTTAAGTAAAAACTTATAACAGTTAAAAATTTGGTAAAAATGAAGTATGAAGTATGGCAGTTATGATCTGAATAAATGTAGAAAAAAAAACTTTTATTTCTCATACTCTCCCTAAAACCCTGAATTCTTGTGTTAAAACACTTAACTTTGACCTTTCCTCCCCCTTTGACATATATCAAAAACATAATGGGCGAACAAGGTTTCTAATAGAGAGTGAGTTTTACTAAAATAAATTCAAGTACTGGATTTAACAATTTCCCAAAAACATAGTTGCCAAGAAAAACTTTAAGTAATGGATTTCATAATTTTTCAAAAAAATGATGTTCAAAGTAATGGATGATTTGAAAATGCATGAAGCTCCCCCTTAATGTGACAACTCTTCTCCTTATATTTTAGGATATTTAAAAGAATTTTAAAAACATAATTTTTAAGAAAAACATAACAGTAGCTTACTTAGCCAACATTTTGAAAACAAATTTCCTTTAAAAAATTTCAACTTTTGCACATATAGAAAAATTTCTTTGGAACATATTTTGTGCATTTAAAACTATTTAAAAAAATCTTTAAATGGACATGTTTTTGCCAAAACAAAGATTTGTTTACTAAGAAAGCTTTACTTAGGAATAAAACTATTTTCAAAATAAATGCACTTAGACAATTTTGAAGTTCTTTAGAAATTTTGAAAGTACATTGAAAAATGCTTAGACCAATTTTAAAGCACTTAGAAATACTTAGCTTTTTGTGAAAACGAAAAAAAAAATTCTCTCTCCCTTGGCCATATATCAATAAGGAGCTTTTGAAAGAAGATTTAAGAAAGAAATGTGTGTATCAGAGCTTATGAGTTTTGAAAATAAAAATACTTAGTATAATTCTGAAAGTATAGCAGGCAGCTTAACTTGTACCAAAGAAAACTTCACTTTGAAAAGTATTGTGAATTTTAAAAAAAATATTTTGTATTTGTAGGCAAGTCTTTAGAAAATTCACGCACTTAGAACACTATTGCCTTAGAAAAACTTTCATTTAGAAAAGATTTTTCGAAAGATTGCTCTCATAAAAATAATTTTATTTAATAAATAGTACATTAGGAAGAATACTTTAAAAAAATATTATGCAAAAAAAAAATTTGAAACACATTTTCATTTTGAAAAAAATTGAAAAAACTGTTCTTTGAAACATGTTTAGTATTGCACTTAAAAAAATATTCGTACTTTGTAAACATTAGTGCTTTGAAAAAGTATTAGTACTTTTGAAAACATTATATTTTGAAAATAGTATTACTTTTGAAAGATGTTAAGTGTATTTTGAAAAATATAAGTACTTTTTGAAAGATTAAAAAAAATTTTATTTTATTTTGAAAACATAATACTTGACTTGGTTTCTTTTCCAGTCTGACACAATCCTAGGAAATGTTGTCAACTACAAGGATATTTTCCTAAGTGTCCTGGAAATTCTTCAAACTCAAGTAAATATTATTTTCCATAAGTATTTAAAAAATGAAAGTATTTAAACAAACTCTCTTATGTTTTCAGACGGATTTAAATAATGTGTACATGAAAACATATTATTTTGAAATTAGCAAATCCTTCAGTTTGACCTCCCCCTAAACTTGACCCAGTCCAAGGAAACTTGTTGACCACAAGTTCTCTTCCTCTGAGTCTTTAGGGTTGGTTCAACCCATAAGAATTATTTAATAATTCAAAACAAATAATTGAAAAAAAACTTGTCAGAAAATCTTCTTTTGATTTAGACTTCCCCTAAATTTGACACATCCTAGGAGTCCTTATAGATCATGAAGTGGACCTTCCTCTGTGTCTTTAGGGATTATTAAAATCAAAAGAATAGTTTTGAATAACAGTATGGTAATATAATTTTAGAAAATTCAATTTGAAATGAAGATAATTTTAAAGCATAAGCCCCGTTTTCGAAAAACATTTTGAAATGATAATGATTTTTGTAAAGCACAATTTTGGAAAAATATAGTGATTATTTGAAGGCATAGTATTTTTAAACATTTTCTTTTAATTTGAACTCCCCATAAATCTGACACAGTCCTAGGAGGCTTGTTGACCACAAGTTAATCCTTCTCTTAGTCTTAGGGTTTGTCAAAATTAAAGGAACAATTTTGAACATGCCTTTTGAGTATGATAATTTTCAAGGAGATAGATTTTTGAAAACACAATTTGGTATGATAGCACAGTTTTCGAAAACCATTTTGAAATGATAATAATTTTTCAAAGATATTTTGAAAGAAAATTAAAAAGAATAAACCACTCCCCCTGTACCGTTTAACTCAATCTAATGTCCTAGGGGACTTCAGTGATATCTATGTTTGACTATGTTGACTAGGGTTGACTGTGTTGACCAGGTTTGACTCAGTTGACTATGTTTGACCAATCAAATAACTAAATCAAACAAACCCTAAATTCTATTTAAAACGAGTCTATTGTGATATTTAACATGAAATTCAATATTTTGAAAAAAATATTAGAGATGAAAAAGTGGGGTATAGTAAACTAAATTAGTTTGAAAAAATAGAGATAATTTTGAATAACTTTTGAAGTACTT
Source organism: Boesenbergia rotunda (assembly GCA_024364735.1). NCBI lineage: Eukaryota > Viridiplantae > Streptophyta > Magnoliopsida > Zingiberales > Zingiberaceae > Boesenbergia > Boesenbergia rotunda. The sequence goes on along the minus strand of JAGFNQ010001835.1, from coordinate 1,293,022 downwards.
TGAGTTTTATTTAAAAGGATAGTGACATATATTCTTAGGTCCTAGATATCTCACCCAGTTCTACGTGATCAAACATGTTAACCTTATGATTTTGTGAGATAACCATTTTAATTTAAAAAATAGTTAAGTTTATTAATTTTGAAAACATTTGTTATGAATCTAAGATTTACTTAAAATTTATATTAGATTCAAATCTGACAATAGTAAAGTGAATTTGATTTTCTATAATTGGCTTCCAGGTCTTGGCGAGGCACTAGGCCTTCTTTGGTCGTAGCCTTATTGGATCATCAACCCTTTCCTTGACAAAGCCTTTTATAGAAAATTCATCTTCAAGTTACTCCTTAAAAGATTTTGGTCTAACTAGTTTGGATCTTGGATCGGTAGCTTCGGCTAGTTTCACCAGTCTAAAGAGACCAAGTAGTGTATACTTGACCTTATTAGAAAAGGCTTCCCTAACGTACTATCATCTCACCACCACCCAATACTAGGTTTTCAAGTTTTAAGTAACTCTTTACTCCTTAAACTAGTCAATCCTAATTCTAAGCAAAAAAAACAAAAATAAAAATAAAAAGAAACACACAATTAAAGCAAACAATTATCTAAGTAAGGTCACAATTGGAGTAATACTCCGGATTTTCGAAATCAGCAAGATTATGAATTAAATTTTCTAACATATTGACCTTATGTTTTAGGGTTTCATTTTCTTGTTTCAATTTTCTGAAATTTGCCTTAATTAATTTACATGAATCAATCACATTATTCAAGGTAAATAACGGATTTTCAAATACTATAAATTTACCTTTGTCGATTGTTTGTCCGGCATTCTTGGTAGCTCTTTTATCTGTGCATTCACTTTTGTAATGCCCGAACTCCTGGCACTTGAATCATTGAATGCGACTTTTATCCTTTCGTTCTTTTGGAACGGGTTCCATTGTCGCCGTAGGTGGTGTCGTTCGAATCTTACGAGTAGGACACTCACTTTGGTAGTGCCATCTCTTCCTGCATATGTAACAAATTACATGATTTTTAAAATCTGAATTTACACTTTTACCTTTTGATTCCTTATTGGGAATCTCCCCCTTTATTCTCGTTGTCTCAGATCTAGGCTCATTTTCTGATTCTGTGTCTGAGTCAGACTCGGGTACTGGTTGAAGCTCCTTCTTTGGTGGTTCTTTAGGAGTTTTCCCTGCAATAGAATTACACCTTCCTCGACCATTACAGTATCTGTTTGATTATTTAATTCTAATTTTGAAAAGAATTCGAAATCGGTTACCGTCTCAGTCAATTCGTCGTCTGATTCTGGTTCGACTTTGGATTCGGGTTCAGACTCTGACTCGGTCGTTTGTGCTTGGACCGAAAGGGCAAGATAACTTACCTGATTTTCTTCTTCATCTGAGATCTCTTGATGAAGGTTAATCAATTTTTCCCAGATTTCTCTAGCACATCTGCATGGACCTACTAGCTCGAGTTGCTCCTTGGTTAGGCCACATTATAGAATTGTAGTTGCCCTTGCATCGGTCTCGATTTGGTTGAGAGTTCGTTCATCCAATTTATCCCACTCGATTGGTAACTCATCTTCTACGGGAAAATAGAATCCCGTTTGGATGATCAGCCATAGGTCCATGTGGGCTTTCAGAAGGGACTCCATTTGACTTCTCCAAACATTGAAGTTCTCGCCGGAGAATAGCGGTGGACGGACACTGTTCCACTCTTGGTTGGCCATTTAGATTAAACCTTGCACACAAGAGAAATAACAGAAATGTACCAAGACTTGGTCTTGGATTAGTAGTGCGGGAGAGAAAAGATATAACCCAACAAAAATATTGCATGAATTTTGAGGTAAAATAATAATAAAAAAGTTATGACAAATTTTTGAAAATGTTGATTTTATCACTTCTGATTAATGATGAAAAAGTAAGAAGTCAATGTTTGGAAAAAACTTTGCTCGAATTAGGATAGCACGAATTTTGAGAAAAAATATTAAAATAATAAAAAAATTTATGACAAATTTTCAAAAATTGATTGTTTTAACAATTCTAACTTATGGTGAAAAAATGAGAATTCAAAATTGACAAATATTTTAAACACACCTACAGATATTATTTATTTGAAATAAAAAGCGAAAAAGATCGAGTGGTGTTGCACCAACCTCGATTAACGAGAAGGATTAAAAAAATAATAACAATTCGAAGAAAATCTGAAAAATTCTCAAATTGGTGGTTGCACCAAATTTGAGCTTCCCCACTCTGATACCACTTGTTGGATCGAGAGAAAATGATAGAGGGGGTGAATATCGTAAACCGTTTCGGATTTAGAGAAAGAATGCACAGCGGAAATTTAACACGAAAACCAAACGCCAACACAAGGATTTACTTGGTTCGGAGTCGCGGTTGGCTCCTACTCCAAGGCCCACGGTCGTTGACCGTTTTCTACGGGCAATTCTATATGTGCGCAAAATGTTTACAGCAGAATATCACAGTTGTAGTACAGTAAACTGAAACTTAAAACTCTTCGTTATCGACGCCCGGTGTGGATTGTACTTCGGAGTAGAGGGTCGTCGTCGGCGCTTGTATCTCGAGATGGGAGGTTTCCGGAGCAGAGCGCTTGAGTCGAAGAGCGTATTGGCGTTGGAAGAATGTGTACAGAAGCCTTGGGGGTCGATCTCCTTACATAGTGAGCCTGGGGGCTCCCGGGACATTGGGGGCGCCCTCCACATGTCACTTGATCCGGCAAACTCTCAGTCAGCCATTATCCCTCCAGGATCGGGCTGAGGTTTGACGGGGGCGCCCGGGACACAGGGGGCGCCCGGGTTGACTCGGTCCGCTAGCTTCTCGCTGGCTTGAACTCTGTCCGCTTCGTTAGCTTGGACCCAGGGCACCAGAGAGCACGGGGGCGCCTGGGAGCATGGGGGTGCCCCGCCCAGTGAGCTTCTGAACCGTATTCTTGCTCAACTCTTGTTTGGCTTTTACCTGGGGCGCCCGGGACCTCCCGGGTGCCCAACCCAGCTGCTGCCTCTCTCCTTTGAGGCGTTCTGAGCTGCAGAAACTCTTTCCTTCGGTCCTGCATCCAGGGTTAGTACCAATCATGATAAAGCAAGTATGTTAGTGAGTCTTACAGCCGTAGCTGTCTTGGTTCTGACTTTGGGTCTCCCAAAATGGAACCCTAGGTCGAACCAACGCCTACTATTCCCTCGACGGGGAACGCGTCCTCACCTACTCCTCTTAGGAGAATTTACCTATTGCCAACCGGCTCCTCCGGTTGGACTTTTGCCCAGCAGTCCTTCGCCAGGTGCCTAGCTGTCCTTCGCCAGGTCTTCAGTACCAAGCAGTCCTTCGCCTGGTGCCCAGCAGTCCTTCGCCAGGTCTTCGGTTCCAAGCAATCCTTCGCTTGGTGCCTAGCAATCCTTCGCTAGGTCTTAGATTCCTAGCGGCCCTTTGCCAGGTGCCTAGAAGTCCTTCGCTAGATCTTAGATTCCTAGCAGCCCTTCGCCAGGTGCCTAGCAATCCTTCGCTAGGTCTTTATTTCCTGGCAGTCCTTCGCCAGGTGCCTAGCAGCCCTTCGCTAGGACTTTGTTTCCTGGCAATCCTTCGCCAGGTGCCTAGCAACCCTTCGCTAGGACTTTGTTTCCTGACAATCCTTAGCCAGGTGCCTAGCAGCCCTTCGCTAGGACTGACTTTGTTTCTGCACACTTGAGTAACTTTATTAGATCATAAATAACACTTAACTTTGAATCCTTTACCAATATCAAGACAAGGTTCGATATGATGCTTCCTACACCAACAGAGGCATTAACCGGTCCTTGTACCTAACAGTTTTGATCTACAAGCTACAACATGTGTTTGTCCCTGCTGTGTCATACCAACGCTCGATTTTGAGCCGAGCGATGTGTGGAGTATCTGAAGGCCCGACTTCAGCACCCTCAGCTAGCTTCCAGCAATGCCTCCTTAAATGGTCTGAGGGCGGATGTGATCGGCCTCCAGGACCTACTGGACCAGGCAAGAGATGAACTGGAGACTGCTAAGGCACAGATTGTTACTGCCAACGCGGTGGCAGCTCAAGCGCAGCGCCGAGTCGCACAGGCTGAACACACGCAACTTCACGCATGGAAAACCAAGGACCGGCTACAGGCGAACCTTCAAAAGACTCAGGCCATGCTCCAGGAGGCGAACCAGGCTGTCAAGCCTCTACACGCACAACTGGTGGCCAAAGAGTAGGAGGTCGGCTTGCTGACGAGTCAGTTGACTGTGCAGGCTGAGGAACTGAATCAGCTGCGTGAGCAGCAGTCGGCCTGGGAGGCAGCTCAGGCAAAGCTAGACCAGCTGCGCAAGCGGCAAGCAGCCTGGGAGACAACTCAGGCAGAGCTGAAAGTGCTACATGCATATAGGGCGGAAGAAGCCACTCGGTGGGAGGCTCGGTGGGTGAAATATATCAACTCGGATGAGTTCACCGATCAAGTATTCGAGCATCTCTGATCTATACTTCTATGGCAGCAATTCAGTATCCTGAGGCAGCTTAGGCAGGGTGGGCACGTTGCCCGCAACCTGCCTGACTCTGTGGTCACGATGGTGGACATGTCTGAAGACTTGCTGGAGGTGGTCGACCAGCCCTTCAAATGAGAGTCGGGATTTTGTTCTTTCTCTCTTTCATGTATGTCGTCTTGTAGGGGCTTGCCTCAGTTTTGTATCGGATCATTTTTTTTCTTTTCATGCATCCTTCTCGGTTTCGGCCTAGTATTTCTGCCTTAGGCGATTGTTCATGAAAGTGCATTGAGTGTGCAGACGATCAGCTTGTCCGGCTTCTCTAGCGCCTGTGGGAGGCGCTGGAGCGCAATGGCTCCTAAGTGCCATTCGCTTAGGTGAGAGCACGATACTTCCCAAGTGTCGGACACTCGGGGCCTGGTCTTGCATTGAGACGCGGGTAGGTATGCCTGGTCGGCCAGATCTCGCGGCGGAAGCCACCACACAACCGAATGAGAGCGGAGCAACGGGGTTCGTGGGGGCATGCCCACTCATGTCTTGCGAGAGCCAGAGTCTGGCCTCCCGGTCGAGGACATCTCGGGGAGTGTGGGTCACCACGCGTCCGACTGAGAGCCGAGCCGAGGGTCGTGGGAGCAGGCCCAATTATAACTCGCGAGAGCGAGAGTATAGCTTCCCGGTCAGGGACATCTCAAGGAGTGTGGGCCGCCACGCGTCCGGCTAAGGGCCGAGCCGAGGGTCGCGGGAGCAGGCCCACTAATAATTCACTAGGGGCTAGAGTCAGGTCGCCCCTGCAACGTGGCTGACAAGCCATCTGTCCTTTCGCTTGTCCCATCTATCCTGCTTCTGATATGAACTGCTTCGTATCCTTCCTTATGATGTCCGTATTAATTAGCAGGGACACGTGTCCCTTGCTGAGGGATTTCCTGGACACTGAGGTGTCAGTCGTCGGCCGCCAGCGCCTTAGGTGGTGAAACGTCTTCTGACGGGAATGTGTGCGTCTCATCGGGCTTCGAGATCTTCCGTGGTCCTAATCAGAGGGCCTCGACTTGATCCCGCCTTTTTTCCGCTGCGCCTCTTGAAAGGCTAGGATTGGCCACGGCCCCCTATATATAGGTGTCGGCTGCGACTGTCTTTATTGCCTTCTTTCTTCCGGTGCCCCTTCATTGCCACTTTCGAGAGCTCCGGTACGCTCCATCTTTCGGTCACCTTCTCCGGCGACCCTACGTCTTCTTTGAGACAAGATGTTGGGACGGGCCTTGAGGGCAAGCTTCCTTCTGGACGATGCCGCAATCGCTGCCCAAGCTAGCGCATCTTCGACTACCTCCGCATCTGCTTCTCTGGTGGCGGCTCTCCCTGATGCGCCTTCCTCAAGTAAGGCGAGGGCATCGAAGGGGGAGGTACCAGCTTCCGGTCAGGAAGTCCTAGATGAGGACACCTGTCCACTGGAGACTAGGCGTCATAGGGATCGACAGGCCAGCCGTTCGCCCCCGTTTGGGACCACTACCACCTCTCTGTCTAGTAAGAGGGCCCGGGTTACGCTTCCTATGGTGAGCTCTTCGCTGGCAACTCCTGTTCCGCCCGTGTTCGTGCCTACTACTCCTGCATCCCGTGTTCAGGGGGCTCTTCAGTCGGCGCCCCCTTTGACCTAGGCCGATTCTTCGGTCATACGGGTCGAGGGACCTCCCCCCTCTCTTCCTAAGGGAGCTGTCGGCCCCCGTCCCGTGCATTTGGTCCTGCCATCTCAAGCTAACGCCAGTACCTTATACGAGACTCTTGTGACTGAACCGCACGAATCAGCCCGGGTAGTCCACGTGTATGGTCCAATAAGCGACCATCTGTATCACGGCCTCCGAGGGTTTGACTATCAGGACTCACTTGACAGGGCTAACGCGATTGCAGCGGAGGCCAGTCAGGTATGTCCTGTAACCGACTTACGCTTCTTCTGTTCCCTTCCTTCGTCTGACTCACGATTTGTTTTCTCACTGTAGCTCTTCGGCTCGATCTACGTCATTGTCATTTGTTTTACCATTCAAGCTCGGGCTCTGAATCAAGCCGAGTCCCGAGAGGAGAGGTTGGAGGCCCAGCTTCGTCACGCGCAGCTGCAGGCCAGCGAGGAGGCCCTGAACAGCCTGCAGGCCGAGAATTTGGCCTTACAAGAGCGTGCTGCCCACGCGGAGGCGTGTCTTGGGGAGCGCCTGGTGGAGCTATACATGGCTAATGCGGCAGTCGCCCAAGCGCAACGCCACATCGCCCGCTTGGACTACACCGAACGCCAAGACCAGGATCTTGAGCACCAGACTTAGGCCGAGCTGGCCAAGGTTAAGGCAGAGCTCCTGGAGGTGAGCCAGTCGGCTGCTGCATTACGCGTTAATCTGATGGGCAAGGAGGAGGAGTTGACTGCTCGCTCGGGAGACCTTACCCGGATCAGGAAGCAGCGTGCTGTCTTGGAGTCAAAACTAGAGATAGCTTGGAAGGAGCTGGAGGCAGTACGGGCTCTTGCCATGCCTTAGCAACATGCCCATAGGCCTTAGACTTGCTCTATTCCTTTTTTGCTTTCTTTGTTTCGGGAGAGGCCGAACCTCATTTTTGTAACAGCACTATTATGAATACCAGTTTCTACATTTGCATTTTTGCGCGCGTATGTTTGGTGTTTGAGCGTTGGGGGCTCAGGTGAATAGCACTTTTTCGTTGACGTCTCTACAAGGTTGTTAGCGCAGTGGAAACAATAATATGCAAAGGATAATAAAACAATGCTAACAATCAGAATTTACTTGGTATCCACCCCGGATGGGTGACTAATCCAAAAATCCGTCGGTGGATCAATCCTCGGATAACCTCCGGCTAGCCCTCGTCGCTCCTTGTGGGTGGAGAAACCTCACCACAATCACGTTGACAAGATCTGGGCACAAAAGACTACTAACTCACTTTACCCAAGCGAGTTTCGTCAAGAGATAGTAGTCTGATACGAGCCCCTTTAAATAGGGCTCGAATCTGAAACAGCCGCTACCAGTCGACTGCCCCTAGGGCAGTCGACTTGTCCCACTCAAATTCGACCGTTACAGTACAACGTTCAAATCTGCCAGCCTGTTCCAGCCTACACCAGTCGAATGCCCCATGGCCAGTCGACTGGTACACACCTAAGTCTAGGGTTTCACTCCCGAGTACAAGTCTCTTCGCACTCAAACCCTCCCGACTTAGCCCCTGAGTACAATCACTCATTCTCAGACACTCACAACCCAGTTGACTCTTCACCAGCAGCCTCGACTGTTGCCTTCATGCCTTCTTCATCTTCGGCCCTCGTCCCTCGGATGCGCATGCAAACCTCCAGTTTGCCTCCATACCACCCTTCACGTACGCCTCGAAGTCCGCATCCCTTGGCTTATCGTCCCTGCTATCAACTGTCCCTCGGATGCGCACGCAAGCCTACAGCTTGCCTCCATGTCATCCTTCACCTGAAGACATCAACCAAGTCCATGTGTACCTGTACACCTGCACACTCATGTACACATATGAGAACACAATAAATCCTAACTTAATCATATTGCCCACACACATCAAAACCCTATGATCCTCCAGATCATCTCAGGGCCGATTGCCTCAACAATCTCCCCCTTTTTGATGTGTGGCAATATGATAAGTTAGGTAAACATATATCAATAACAATAATAATAAAAGCAATAACAACAGCAACAGCAATTGAAAATCAAAGCATATCACACAAGAGGCAACCTCCCCCTTAACCTATGCTTTCTTCCAATTTTCAATCCTTATTGCTCATACCAAGTTAAGTCCAGTTAAGTTATCCCAACCTAACTCCAAAGTTTCACAATTTAATCACAGTTAAGTTTCAACCCAAACCTAACTTAACACCCAAGTTCTCCCCCTTTGACACCATCAAAAAATTACCTCAAGCAACCCTACCCTTGGTGCCAAATAGAACCTAACCAGATTTTCGAAAAACACCTCAGAATTCACAAAATATCATTCTGTCCACAGTGCCAGTCGACTGCCCCCAGGGCAGTCGACTGATACGTAGTTTTCAGAATTTCCAATCAAAATTCAGAAACGCGTAAAAATTCTAGAAAATCCGTAAAAATGTGAAATTTTGCAAACAAGCTTGTTAAGGTATTCCCTACCTTAGAAAAATATTGGTTCATGAAAAACAACGATCGTGCTTCACTTTTGATACAAACCCTAAAAACTTCAAATAGTGTCAACTTTGTATCAAGGTTGAAATGGAATCATGATTTCCCATATTTGCCAATTTGATTCACTTCCAGTTAACATATAGAATGATTCCCAACCTTTCCTTTTTCATATAGATATTTCCATTTTGACAAAATCGCTCCCTCTTTTCTTCGTAAGTCTAAATGAACATAAAAATAAGACTTTTTCCCATGCCCTTTTCTATAGATGTTTCATTATGTAACTTTGCAAGCAATATATAGTAAACAATATAGGATTGCAAACCATTTAAAGAACACATGTAGAAGGAGCATAATTTAAAACCATAGGTTAAACACTTAACGAACTATCAAGCAATATTCAAAAACATCAATAGGTTATAACACAATTTTTAATAAATAAAAGTAGAGAAAATAAATCATACATGGAAACATAGATAGATTGTAACCCAAAACATATAACATATCATTAACATAACTTGTCTTCACACAAAAACTTAAATCATGTATCATAGTAGAAAAATAATAAAGCAAGTCAAAATCACACATTTACATAATAAAGTAATACATAAATGTTTCATACATGAAACACAGAGACAGTCATGACATAATACCTAAAAGAGTAGCTAGGGCCAAAGCCCTGAAGTCATCCAAATAGTTACAATCATCAGAATGGAAAGTGTTTGAGAGGTAGAAAAATACATCAAATAATAATAATGCTCTCAACACTGAACAACTCCTAAAGACTGCATCATCTGATCAGAACATAGGATCATCACCACCTGGAGGAGGAGGAGGAGGTGGAGCCTGATACATGAGATGAAGCTGTCGTAGCATCTCGTACATGTCCTCCTGACGGCTAGTAATCCCATCAACTGTCGTCTCAATCCTCTGCTCTGTCTGCTGAAGTCCGTGGATATCCTCATGGATGATATAAACATCCCCCTGGAGCTGGTGAACATCGGATCAAAGCTGGGTGAACTCTGCACGTGTAACCACCTCACCGGGCTCCTCAACTGAGCTAGATGCCTCTGGACGCTCTCTCTAGACAAATACCCCCTGTCGGCTCTCAATGCCTGCCAAGGATAACTGATGAGTACCTATCTGGTCATAATCCTTGGACAGGTGCTTGACCTGACCACTGGTGACGCGAATACCAAATCACAATTGGAAAAACTCAGTCAACACATGACAGAAAGGCATATAGATTTTCCCATTAACGCTTTGGGAAAAGTGGCAAATTGAGGTAAATACATGAAGAGACACATCTATGTCCAACCTCCGCTCAAGAGCATACATCATTACTAGGTGAGGCAATCGAATCCTTGCCCTCCCCTTAGTAACAATGGGTAGGAGGCACTCTACAACAATCTTATATAGAACATGACTAAAAGGACTCATGGGTTTGGCATCAAAGGTATGCTCAGATTCATGCCTATGTCTTCTAAAATAGTGCAAGTGAATCTGATCGATGGTCACATCTGGAAACTCAAGTGGCTCAACAACATTGGGAAAATAAGTATTAACATTGTTTGAAGTCTGACACTCTAAGAAACTAGCCAAAATCATGACTGTGAAGGGGATGGTAACACCGGCCACTCTAGATTCATAAAGATTGTTTTCTGAGTCAACACAGGTCAAGTTGGCATAGAACTCCTTGCACAAATCAATATTAACATCATGTTGACAATAAACCAGCTGTTCTATGCCAAAATGGGTGACCATCTCAATAATCTGAGGTGCTATTGTTAGGACTGGGTGCATGTTGACATGGATATGGGTTCGTAATTTAAAAAAAATAATTACGTGCAGCGGAAGAATTAGCATAAATAATTTTTTAAATTATTTTAACCACGTATCTAGCATGCAACCTTATGATGTGTGGACATGATCATAAATTAAAATTTTACAGAAAGTAAACTAATTTACTCAATACCTCGCGTAACTCGAAGTAAGGGACGAGATCCAACCGTAGCGTCCCTTGGAAGCTCCGCCTCTATTCGCGTCCATGCCGACTTCTCTTCGAGATGACTTCGCAAAGCCACGAGTTTCGTGCCGACAAGAACTACTAGATTCTCCAAAGGCACGACAAGAATATCAAGAGAGAGAGAGAGATGGAAACTAACCACCAAGTAACGGAATCAAGATTCCGGGGAAAGGAAGGAAGGAGTCGCGACCCGCTTCTTCTTCTTCTTCGACGCCTTCTTGGTGGAGTTGGCTCACGGCAACCCTAGGAGGAACTTCTAGGGCCGGCGCCCACTTGGAGAGGGACAGGGAGAGAAGGAGAGGAAGAGAGGCTAGGCAAGAATCCTTGATCACTTGAATTAATTTCCATGCCTTGCCTATGCACCTTTATATAGTAGCCACTTTATCGCCAAGTCTCCTCTTAACGGAATAAATTTTCATAAGAAATTTATCTTAATAATTTTCTTATGAATTATTCCGTTATGCCAAGTTTTATTATAACTAACTTTATAATTAAACAAACACATCTCCCCTTTTATTATGGAATAAATTTTTCACAAAAATTTATCATATAAAATATTCTTATCATGGAAAAATCAATTCATAATTGATTTTATAAAATAAAATAAACCAATCCATGGTTCATTTTAATTTCCATAAAAAAAATAAATTTATATAAATTTCTTTATATAAATTTCTTTATATAAATTTATTTATCCATAATTTTATAAAATAAATTGTGCTTGATTTATTTTATAATTAAAACCAAATAAATTGGTTTCCCTCCTTTATTGTGGCCGGCCAAACCAAAGAGGGTGGGCACCCTCTTTGGCCGGCCACACCAAGCCACAACCGTTACGAATTAAACTCATTTAATTCGTTCAATAAGCCTTCAAAAGACTTATCCATTTTAAGCTTCCGATGCGCCTCTGATAAATTCAGATTCGACTTATTTCTCTTGATTGGAAAATCTAATTTTCAACTCGTTTTAAATCCCTCGGATTACTCGTAGTGCATGTGACTAAATAGGCTTTCGATTTATGTTGGCCGTCTATAATCAAACAATTATAGAACGATCATGAGTGGCACCTAGTAGTACATCATGACCCCCAATTAATCGAAAGATCAACGGTTGACCTCAGAAATAATTCTGAAACCCTTCAGCAGCTATAATGAGTCATGCCTCTTTCCCTTCACCATCTTATACCCACTTGGTTCAGGACACGGTCTTTGTGTGTCAGTCCCCACTAGGCTAACTACGTCACACCTAGCCCAAGTAATGTCTTTCTCGTCCAACGGATTCTAATTACTCTCATGTATCTGAGATATTCATACTCGAAACATGTGATGCTCTAGCCAGAGGCTTCGAGTAACAATCCGACAATAGGCCTTGGGTATACATCTCCTCGCAAGGAGTGGTGAATCCTTTGTAGGTTGTTCGAACATCTTCGGGCACTTCGGCTTATACCCAATCATCCTGGGTCCACACCTCCTTGGAGATGCTTGCTTAAGATGTCAAAGTATAATTCTTCATGACCAAGATGACTTGAACACCGCAAGTCAAAGGAACATCGCACTTAAGCTGTAGTAAGAACTTCATTGACATATCTATATGTAGATTATCATATGAAGTTTTACAGCTAGTCACTCCAATGAACTAGTTCCCTTAACTAGCATTCATGTTTATCTCCGGACATCCCAATGTCACCAGCCAGTGAGAATCAGCTGATTAGAGAATAACCCATGCTAGTCTCAATAGAATTGATAGTGTCCGTATTTATGAATTTATCGACTAGGGACAATTTCAATACTTCATAATTGCACATGTAGAGATAATCACTAGTTGTGAATTCATCACAAATTCTCTCATGCTATGAATTATATTCCGGACATTCAGTAAATGAGTTTAAGATCTCAATCAAATACACGAACATCTATACTCAAATAGTGAATATTCATTTATTAAAGTAAATGATTACAATCATAGGCGATTGCCTTAGGACACTTCTCTTATATTACCAACAAACTCCCACTTGGCCTAATGTCAATCGCTACGGTATCCAATACCACAGGCTCTAACATGACCCTCAAACTTGCTTTGAGGCAAGGCCTTAGTTAAAGGATCCGCTAAATTCCTTTCAGTGGGAATTATCTCAATTTGTATATTATTCCTACTTATAATCTCTCTGATCAGATGATAGCGGCGAAGCACATGTTTGGATCGCTGATGAGACCTTGGTTCCTTTGCTTGTGCAATAGCTCCATTGTTGTCGCAATAAACCGGTATTGCTTCATCAATGGTTGGAACCACACCAAGTTCTGAGACAAACTTCTTGATCCAAACGGCTTCCTTTGCTGCTTCCGAAGCTGCAATATATTCCGCTTCCGTGGTAGGATCCGCTACGGTGTCTTGGTTGGAACTCTTCCAACATATTGCGCCTCCATTCAAAGTAAATACGTATCCAGACTGAGATTTGGAATCATCCTTATCTGTCTGGAAACTGGCATCTGTATACCCGCGTATTACCATATCTCCTTCTCCATATATTAGGAACACATCCTTAGTTCTTCTTAAGTACTTAAGGATTGTCTTGACAGCCGCCCAATGATCCATTCCTAGATCAGACTGGTATCTGCTCGTGACGCTCAGAGCATACGATACATCGGGCCTAATACATAACATAGCATACATGATAGATCCTATCGCGGATGCATAAGGAATCTTATTCATGCAAATCCTCTCGTCTTCTGTGTGCGGACACATAGACTTTGAAAGGTTGATCCCATGCCTGATGGGAAGGTAACCTTTCTTGGATTCCGACATGCTAAATCCTTTTAGCACTCGGTCTATATATGTAGACTGCGAAAGACCAAGCAACCGTTTTGATCTATCTCTATAGATTCTAATCCCAAGGATATAGGTTGCTTCTCCCAGGTCTTTTATGGAGAAAGTTTTGGACAACCAAATTTTAACCGACTGTAAGACTGATATATCGTTTCCTATAAGCAGTATGTCATCGACATATAACACTAGGAATACGACTACACTCCCACTAACCTTCTTGTACACACAAGGTTCGTCAGGATTTTGTGAGAAATCAAACTCTTTGATTGTCTCATCAAAACGGATGTTCCAGCTCCTGGATGCTTGCTTCAGTCCATATATGAATCGCCGAAGCTTGCATATTTTGGTTTTGTCAACCGATGTGAAACCTTCAGGTTGTATCATGTATACATCCTCAAGCAGGTTTCCATTAAGGAATGCTGTTTTCACATCCATTTGCCATATCTCATAATCATAATGAGCTGCTATGGCCAGGAGCATCCGAATGGATTTAAGCATAGCTACTGGCGAATAGGTTTCGTCATAATCAATTCCTTGTTTCTGACGATATCCTTTTGCCACTAATCTAGCCCTAAAGGTAACAACATTACCTTCCATGTCGGTTTTCTTCTTAAAAACCCACTTGCACCCTATGGGCTTAATCCCTTCAGGTGGGTTAACCAAGTCCCATACATGATTTTCGTACATGGAATCCATTTCCGACTTCATGGCTTCAAGCCATTTGTCCCTATCTGAACTTTTCAGAACATCTTCATAACTGATAGGTTCATCATCATTTATGAGTGACACGTCGTTCGATTCACTTATGAGAAATCCGTATCTCTCTGGAATATTGCGTGTCCTATCAGACCTACGAAGAGGTGGTGTTGTTTTAGGTTCAACTGATAGCTCATCATTATAAGTTATTGGTTGTAACGCCCGCCCTTATATCTACTCTCGGGGCGGGGTTACATACACATCAATCAATCATATAATTATTTTAACATAACATAAAAACAATGCAAGAGTGCGAGGACTAGTACTGAGCATGCTTGTCTAAAACCATCAAGTGATATTTACAAGTACTAAGCATACTAGTCAGTACATGCCAATCAAATATCATGCTTGGATCATTAGAACATGGTAGGTGCATAGTAAGTTTAGTAGCACATAAATCATGATAGTGAGGTTATACATTCCATTGCTTAATATTAGTTCATCAAATTGAGTCTAAAGGAAGTCTAGAACATCATGTGAAATATTTAATTAAGAGTTATTCTACAATATGATAGGTTCACGAGTAGTTCAACTCACAACATGATCAAACCTAATCAAGTATAAGAGTAATCACTAACATTCATTATCAAGGAGACATAAACAAAAGCATAATAAAGTAGATATAGAAGTCTTTCTTTCCCAAGCCACCACCCCACACATCTTCAGCCCTCCTACCTCTTCCTTTAGTTTAAGTGTTCCTTACCCTTATCTGCAGCATAAGACAACACATAAACTAGTAAGCACAAATGCTTAGTAAGGATCCTGTCCTACTCGCAAAATCCATACGAAGGAATACAACATGCACACATAATAAATCATAAGCATGAGTTCATCACAGCATACTAAACATCAAAGTTTCTAAGCATGCAGTATATAGTATCTTAAGCATACCCATCACATATAATAAATGTTTTCAAAACAATTCCATAAAGTATTACTTAAAAATACATCAACATCATATAGGGCCCAGTTGTGTACCACATAATGCGCGTTCCCTAATGAGTTGGGGTAGCGAGCCACCAATCTCATTAGAGCAGGACCCTTCCGTCCTACCGGAGCCATGACCTTAAGTTAACATGCACACCGGATTTGTTTAACGACCCCCTTCCGAGTCGGGTACTACAACTTACAAAGTAAAATACTTATCATGTCTTTACATATATGCTAAGGAGTACTCCAAATATCACTCTCAAGGGACACACCACTCTTCAAGGGTGCTCATAATCCCATAGGGACACACCACACAACATAAGGGGTGCTCTTGATCCCATACTTAGTGGAGTATCCTTTCAAGCATTTTAACATACACATCACATGCAATCTCATAAGGGTGCCCCATGGGCTATAAGACATGCTCATACATACATCATATTTCAACCACTTAAACATACTTTATATATGACAAGATTGGTCACATAAATCATATTCATGTCATAGGAAGTGGTAGCATGCTTCATGGGTTAATTGAGTTCTTCTTAACCCTAAACCTAAGGTTGGCCGAAAGTCAAGGGTAGAGGTAGCTTAGGTTTTTGACATCAACATCCCATACAAGCATCACATATATATACATCATGTATCATCCTAAGCATAGCATGTATCATGGGGTAATCAACCTTCACAAACCTAATGGTTCATGCCTTGGCCGAAAGTCATGCTAGGGGGAAATTAAGTTTTTCCAATCAAACATTCCATTTAAACATCACATGCATATACATATCATCATCCCCAAACATAAGCATATCGCATAGGGTAGTTTAACCTTCACAAACCCTAATCTTAGGGTGTTGGCTGAAAGTCATAGGGTAGGAGTATTAGGGTTTTTGGCAATGAAACATTCACACAACATTTATACAAACACCTTGTATACACTATCATACAATACACTTAGCATGGATATATTATAGGATAATTCAACCTTCACTAACCCTAGTTTCCATGCCTTGGCCGAAACCCATCCAAACCCTAAACCCTAGTTTTTGTCATCACAATATGAAAGGACACAACATATATGTATACCCTAAGTTCCAAGGGGTCTTCTCATGCATCAAGGAGTAACCAAGGTCTGCACCTTAGGGGTGGCCGAAACCTACACAAGGGCAAAACCCTAGGGTTTTGTTACTAACATCATGAAGGAAACAACATATACATATACCCTAAATTCCAAGGGGTCTTCTCATGCATCAAGGAGTAACCAAGGCCTTCCCCTAAGGGGTGGCCGAAACTTACACAAGGGGAAATCCCCATTTTCGAAAACAACAAGAAGAAGGAAATCATACACAACAATTACACTACAGGCGAGGGGATACTTACATCCTTTCGCTTGAATTTCACCTTCTCTAAATCTTTAGGGTACCCTTGGTTGAAGGAGGGGTGAGAGTTCTCCTTGTTAGAACTTCTCTAGAACACTTGGCCCTAGTAGAGGGCAAAATCCTTGGATGGGATCTTCTTCCTTCCAATTCCCTAGGGTTAGAACCCTAGGGTGTATTTTCGAAATTGAAAAGGGAGGAAGAGGCTTAGGTTTCGGTTTTGAAGTGGGGAAGAAGAAGAGAGAAATGCAACTTCTTTTCTCTCTCTTATTTATACTCTTCTCATGAAGAGACATGTCTCTTCACTTCCCTAGCTTTAACAAACATGTTTCTTATTCTCTCAACAAGAAAACATCCTTGGTGTAATGGTTATGACATGGTTAGTGCAACTATGAGGTTCAAGGTTCGATCCTTGCTTCCTCCTTTCTACATCTTCTTTTTATCACATTTTGCACTAATCTATATCAAAGCCCATTAAGCCAAGCCCATCATGACATTTCATAATAATGTTTCATGAATTCTTCATATTTCATATGGGAAAATTTTGGGGTGTTACAATCCTACGCACCTTATAAAAAGTTCGTCCCGAACTTTAAAACAGTTCCGGATACTTTAATCGCATTGCCTCCTCTCGTTCCCAGGTGGCTTCTTCGAATTGCTCGTTCCGCACCGAATTGCTCATTCTTTTTCCTCTAGCGGTCCTTCGCTCTGATACCAACTGATAGATCGACTGGCGTGCTAGAGGGTGGGTGAATAGCACTTTTTCGTTGATGTCTCTACAAGGTTGTTAGCGCAGCGGAAACAATAATATGCAAAGGATAATAAAACAATGTTAACAATCAGAATTTACTTGGTATCCACCCCGGATGGGTGACTAATCCAAGAATTCGTCGGTGGATCAATCCCCGGATAACCTCCGGCTAGCCCTCGTCGCTCCTTGTGGGTGGAGAAACCTCACCACAATCACGTTGACATGATCTGGGCACAAAAGACTACTAACTCACTTTACCCAAGCGAGTTTCGTTAAGAGATAGTAGTCTGAAACGAGTCCCTTTAAATAGGGCTCGAATCAGAAACAACCGCTACCAGGCGACTGCCCCTAGGCCAGTCGACTGGTCCCACTCAGATTCGACCGTTACAGTACAACGTTCGAATCTGCCAGCCTGTTCCAGTCTACACCAGTCGACTGCCCCATGGCCAGTCGACTGGTGCACACCTAAGCTTAGGGTTTCACTCCCGAGTACAAGTCTCTTCGCACTCAAACCCTCCCGACTTAGCCCCTGAGTACAATTACTCATACTCAGACCCTCACAACCCAGTTGACTCTTCACCAGCAACCTCGACTGTTGCCTTCACGCCTTCTTCATCTTCGGCCCTCGTCCCTTGGATGCGCACGCAAACCTCCAGTTTGCCTCCATGCCACCCTTCACGTACACCTCGAAGTCCGCGTCCCTTGGCTCATCGTGTAACGCCCGCCCCTTACCGTTAGGCGACGCGTTACCTTTAATCCTTTTCTTTTTTCTTACTTACTTATATCATTGCGTATGAATCTAACATTGCAGTGGAAATGAAACATAACTAATAGCATGTGCAACGATAAGGAAGTAATAACATCATATAACATCTAATAGTATCCATACTTAAATAAACTCCAAAAGAACTAGCAGCATCATGCATAAAGTAGCAACATATGTCTTATTAGAAATAAGAACTAAGTCTATAGATGACACTAAAGTGGATCGATCAGTCAAGTCACACCACACACATTAGCCCTTCCTACAGCTTCCCCTTCTTTAGTAATTTCTATGTTGATCTGCAACATAAGCAAACAAACTATAAGTATGAAACTTAGTAAGCTCTTTCCTACTCACTAAATCCATACGTCACATGCATTTGAGAGACATATAACATCTTATGCATAGCATGAAAATACATAAGGCATATAAATATATGAAGGCATATAAACATAGAACATATGCATTGTAAAAACAATTTAGGATGCTCTTTAGAAAACATAGTAAATAATACTTTAAAATCATATACATCATCTTCTTTGGGGTCCCCGGCTTTGTACCCATTCTTTCTTTTGCGCGCATACCCCTATGTAGGATGCGAGGTAGCTAATCCCAACCTACAGAGGTCTACATTCTAGGCTTACTATCTTTCAGCCTAGGGACAGCTTCGGTAGTCCAGAACCGTGGATCTTTTTCAAGACCCGGTACAAGCCATTCTTTAAAGTAAAATATATATATGCATTCTTTTCTTTTCTTTCTTTCTTTCATATAGAACATGCATTCCTTTCTTTCTTTCTTTCTTTCGTATTGCATGTACTATAGACATTCAATCATTCATAATCATAAGCATACTTTCATATATAGAACATGCATTCTTTCTTTTTCTTTCTTTCTTTCATATTGCATGTACTATAGGCATTCAATCATTCAGAAACATAGGCATACTTTCATGGCATAATCAATAGTATAAATAGTAAGACATGGAAGGACCTTTCTTTTAACACATGTAAGTGAAGCAACCATCATGCTAGTTTCATCAATACATCATACATATAACATGCTTGTCTTAATCAAGGCAATATGTTAGTTTAATCTTTCTTTTCTCATCTTAATACATGTTGGCCGAAACTTCATAGCAAGGATATCATAGCATAAGAGTCATATAATCATGGAAATAAAAACATACATTACATAAGAGGTCATTTACAAGTACACTGGTAGTCTAGACTTCACTAAACACTAGTTTAGGTGCATGAATTGTACTTGAACTTATTCTTAGCATTTATTCTAGTAATTGGCCAAAATTCACAGTATGTATAACATGGTATAAAAGTTCATATAACATGTAAACAAAAATATATTTTACCATTAAGGTCATATACAAGCATAAAGGTAGTCTAGGCTTCATTAAACACTAGTTTAGGGGCATGCTTTGTACTCGAACCTATTCTTAACCCCTATTCTTGTAATTTGTCAAAACTCACAGTAGGGATTTTATAGCATAATCATTCACATAACATGGGAATAAAAGCATATTTTTCATAAGAATTCATTCACAAGTACAAAAGTAGTTTGTACTTCACCAACCACTAGTTTAGGTGTATGATCTAGAGTTCTACTTGGATTATCATGCATATGGGTACATGTAACATTTTTCTAAATGTCAATACATAGAATGGAGCATGAGTTTAGGCTCAAACAACTTAGATAAGGTATTGACCCTAAGGTATAAATTATTTCCATCATGAAATAAAACACTCAATCACATGCATATCACTTTATTTAACCATAACTTCATGAAAGTCTATAGAAATCTATTTTAAGGCGTAATTTCAGGTCCCTTGGCCGAATGTTACAGGGGTCCCTTAGCATAGATTCCACAAAATTTCTTGGCCTAAAACATTTATATAGCAAGGAAACAATCATTAGAACAATAGCCTACTTCATGCATCAACATTTACCCATTTCATGACTTGGCCGAATTCTTCCAAGTCCTTTACATCATGGAGAGCATTCAAACATCATGTATCCATCATATATTCATTACAAAAAGGTAGTAACAATTTCATGAACTCTTCCTTTAAGTTTTTGGACATAGAAAAGGGGGGTACCCCTTTATGGCCGAAACTTCCCTCAAGGTTTTCTTCCATTCTCTTTCACCCAACATCACAAGTAAACATAAAAATCATAAAAACACATAAAAATCCATTATGTTGCAGGTGAGGGAGTCTTACCACTTGTGCTTATGTTTCCAAAAGATCTCCAAATTTTTGAGAAGAAAAGACCTCTTAAACTCTAGCACTCCTCTTGTTCTTCTCTTCTTTTGGTCCGGTTTTCTCTAGGAGGTGAAGGACTTGAAAATGGTAGCAAGGGGACCAAGGATTTCGGTGAGGAAGAGGAGGAAGGAGAAGAGTTTGGTGGAGAGAAAAGGGGGGGGGGGGGTTCTTGGTCGAAATGTCTTAGGCATTTCCTCCTCTTCATGGCCTTTTATGGTGAGTAAAGAGGCAAGCACCTCTTTAATGGTGTCTCTTCAAATTTTTTTTGTGTCTCTTCATCTTCTTTCCCACTTATCTACAATTTTCCATCCTCTTCTAATAGCACTCCCTTGCTAGGTGAATTGGTTACATATGCATTCTTAAGGCTTGGCTTTTCTTTGAGGTCCAATGTTCAATCTTTGGCACCTCCTCTTCTTTTTGCTTTCTCTTCCTTTTATTATTTTTTTCTTTTTCCAAGCCCGCATAACCAAAGCCCACCTAGAGAATGCTACTTATTTAATTCATTCACATTCATATGCATATCATTATTCATTCATACATGTGTAGGATACTTAAGCATAACATTAAATATAATACCTAAGCATAATTATCACACATCCACTACGTGTCAAAATAATGTCTAACATTTCTTTATTCGTAACTTTTCCCCCTAAATTCATAATATTATTCTTGGCCACATGTTCCATTATTACTATGCTAGAGTGGAAAATTTAGGGTGTTACACATCGTCCCTGCTATCAACTGTCCCTCGGATGCGCACGCAAGCCTCCAGCTTGCCTCCATGCCATCCTTCACCTGAAGACATCAACCAAGTCCATGTGTACCTATACACCTGCACACTCATGTACACATATGAGAACACAATAAATCCTAACTTAATCATATTGCCCACACACATCAAAACCCTATGATCCTCCAGATCATCTCAGGGCCGATTGCCTCAACATCGGTCGCAAGCAACCCGAGTGAGGGGATGCTTGCCCGCCCCATTTTGGTGAGCAGACCCTTGAAATACCCGCGCGCGGGGACTTCTCTATCGTCCACTCGGGAAGGAGCACGATTAAGCGATTCGGTACTTGTGAGCGGCAGAGTTAAACACTTGAGCGCCATGGCTTCCAAGTGTTAACCACTTGAGCAAGCTCGACGGAGCAGGTGGAGACCAGATCTGAGCTGATCGGAATGGAGTTGCCGGTTCGGGCAGTTCGGAGCAACAGTGTTGAGTGAATTTAGGAAGCGGGGGTAACCAACGCACCCAGTTTAGGAGTCAAGGAGAGGAAGTCCTTAAGACTTACCCGCCCATAGATCTCATACAGCCGAGAAATAGCGCACCAGCTCGGGCCTTACTCAGGGAGCGGGGGTCGCCACGAGTCTGACTGAGAGCAGATACAAGGGGTGGATGGGAGAGAAGTCCTAGTTGTAGCTCGTGAGAACGAGAGTCTGACTTCTCGATCGGGGGCATCTCAGGGAGCGTGGGTCACCACATGTCCGGCTGAGAGCCGATTCGAGGGTCATGGGAGCAGGCCCACTTATAACTCGCGAGAGTAAGAGTCTAGCATCTCGATCGGGGATATCTCAGGGAGCGTGGGTGCCACGCGTCCGGCTGAGAGTCGATTCGAGGGTCGTGGGAGCAGGCCCACTTATAACACGTGAGAGCGAGAGTCTGGCCTCTCGGTCGGGGACATCCCAAAGAGTGTGGGCTGCCACGAGTTCGATTGAGAGTCGATCCGACGGTCGTGAGAGCAGACCCACTTATAACTCACGATAGCGAGAGTCTGACTGCTCAATCGGGGACATCTCAGGGAGCGTGGGTTGCCAC
This sequence comes from Boesenbergia rotunda, assembly GCA_024364735.1. NCBI lineage: Eukaryota > Viridiplantae > Streptophyta > Magnoliopsida > Zingiberales > Zingiberaceae > Boesenbergia > Boesenbergia rotunda. The sequence continues at coordinate 1,270,882 of JAGFNQ010001835.1, read as the reverse complement.
GCGTCCAGCTGAGTGCCGATTCGAGGGTCGTGGGAGTAGGCCCACTAATAACTCGCGAGAGCGAGAGTCTGGCTTCTCGATCGGGGGCATCTCAGGGAGCGTGGGTCGCCACATGTCCGGCTGAGAGCCGATTTGAGGGTCGTGGGAGCAGGCCCACTTATAACTTGCGAGAGCGAGAGTCTGGCTTCACGATCGGGGACATCTCAAGGAGCGTGGGCCACCACGCGTCCGGCTGAGAGCCGATTCAAGGGTCGTGGGAACAGGCCCACTTATAACTCGCGAGAGCGAGAGTCTGGCATCTCGGTCGGGGACATCCCAGGGAGTGTGGGCCGCCACGCGTCCGACTGAGAGCCGATCCGAGGGTCATGGGAGCAGTCCCACTTATAACTCGAGAGAGCGAGAGTCTGGGTTCTCGATCGGGGGCATCTCAGGGAGCGTGGGTCGCCATGCGTCTGGCTGAGAGCCGATTCAAGGGTCGTGGAAGCAGACCCACTTATAACTCGCGAGAGCGAGAGTCTGGCTTCTCGATCGGGGACATCTTAGGGAGCATGGGTCGCCATGCGCCCGGCTGAGAGCCAATTCCAGGGTCGTGGGAGTAGGCCCAGTTATAACTCGTGAGAGCGAGAGTCTGGCCTCTCGGTCGGGGACATCCCGTGGAGCGTGGGCCGCCACGCGTCCGACTGAGAGTCGATCCGAGGGTCGTGGGAGCAGGCCCACTTATAACTCACGAGAGCGAGAGTCTAGCTTCTCGATCAGGGATATCTCAGGGAGCGTGGGTCACCACGCGTCCGGCTAAGAGCCGATTCGAGGGTCATGGGAGCTAGCCCATTATAACTCACGAGAGCGAGAGTCTGGCTTCTCGGTCGAGGACATCTCAGGGAGCGTGGGTCGCCACGCGTCCGGCTGAAAGCCGATTCGAGGGTCATGGGAGCAGGCCACTTATAACTCGCGAGAGCGAGAGTCTGGCTTCTCGATCAGGGGTATCTCAGGGAGCATGGGTCGCCACGTGTCCGGCTGAGAACCGATTCGAGGGTCATGGGAGCATGCCCACTTATAACTCACGAGAGCAAGAGTCTTGGACACTTGGTCATTTATACGAGAAGGCGAATCTTCCACTATTCCCGTGAGTTTACAGAGTACAACTTTTTCTAACGACCTTCCCGGCGGGAACTTCCTTGGGCTAGCCCACCGGAAATCACGAGCACCCCTCCCTGAATGGCGTTTTGCCGGTTGGCCTGCTGCTCCTCTATCTCAACTTGTTCCTAGAACAAGCTGCAAGCGAGCGTAGGCTCTCGTTCGAGTCTTTCGTCGACCGAGGGGAGGTGTCAACCTTCTCGATCTAGGTCCTGCCCAGGGGAGGCTTGCCTTCTTCATTGGGGTGTAGCTGTCGAGGGAGCTTGATCCCGTCCGAATCGCCGACACTCCCCTGTGTAGTGGGTGTCGCTGTGATGGAACCTGCAGTAGGGTCTCCAGTGGGTCGGCAAGCACCCCTGAGCCACTTGCTGCACTTGCCGGTGCTCTGCTTCGGTTCGGTCCATGGGCCCCCGTGGGCTGCGAATGGGCCCGCCCGGCGATCGATTAACCTGCCCGAGAGTCGAGAGTGGTGCGCTGGTCGTCTCCTTCTTCCAAGCGGCCTGTGCTTCTTCAACATTGATGTATTTGACGACCTTTCTTTATAGGCTATCAAAGTCTTTGGGGGGCTTCCGGATGAGCGAGCGAAAGAAATCTCCCTCTTGCAGTCCTTGGGAGAAAGCGCTAATCAGAACTTCAGGGGTGGCCGTAGGCACCTCCAGTGCTACCCCGTTGAATCTCTTAATGTAGGCCCGGAGCGATTTCTTCGGTGTAACAACCCGTAAAATCCTCTCAATATTTTTCTTTAAAATATTGATCATGCCTATACGAATTCTCAAATAACATATGAATGCTAGCATAAACCGTAGCAAGATCTCTTATATAAATTAAAAAGCTAAGTACAATGGGCCTTATATGGGTCCTTCTAGTACCATGGTTACTAGTGGATTTTAGGTAGAATTTAACGTAAATAGAAAATGGGTTTCAATTAGGAATATTAGTATGACTCTTGGTGGGCCTTATATGGGCCTTGCAAAAAAAAATAAAAGTGCATGCACCAAGGATTGAACCTTGGACCTAAGGTAGAGGCAAATCCTCATCATGCATGCACTAACCAATTCACCTAGCAAGGGAGTGCTAGTAGAGAAGGAAGAGGATTTTAGTTGAGGCTAAAGGAAGTGAAGAGTCATCAAGAGAAGAGGCACCATGCCCCTTCACTTGCCCCCTTCATTTAGTATAAAAGAGAGGGGAAAGGAAGAGACAACTTAACACTTAAGTTATTTGTTTTCTTCTTCCACCAAAGCTCTTTCTCTCCCTCTTCTTTCTCCTTCTAGCCGAAACCCACAAAGGGGTTTTCCCTTGGAGAAGCTTCACAAGAAGACCTTAATCTTGAGGATCCAAGGCTTCCTACAAGGCTACAAGGGCTAAGGAGAGTTCTAGGGTCAAGAAGGTTTTCATTTGTTCCTCTATTCAAGGTTTATAACCAAGATCAAGAAAGGTAAGACTCCCTCACCTGTGGTATAATAGTTTATGGGTTTATCATGATTTCAGATGATTGTTTGGGATTTGTATTGAGAAAACTATGGATTAGGGATTCTTTAACTTTCGGCCAAAGCATGTTTTGGGTTTAAGATGATGTTAAAAACCCCACTTATGTTTCCTAATGTTTCCTCATGATAAGTAAAGTATAAATTATGATTTGGAGAATTTTTGGGAGCACCCTAAGGCCCTCTAGGGTTTTCGGCCACCAACCATGTTCCATGGTTGGGATTAAATCCAACCCTCCAAGCATGTTTATTATGGTTCCCTATGATATAATGGATAGAAATTGTAAATTATATGAATTTTTCCATGGACTTACTACTCTTCTAGGGTTTCGGCCAAGGCATGATTTAGGGCTAAGACTTAGGGTTGGATCCAATCAAGGGTTTTAATGGCTTCTCATGGTAGTGTATGTATTGGATTGGATCATTATGGTAAATTATAGGAATTTTTCCATGGACTTATTACCCTCTAGGGTTTCGGCCAAGGTCAAGTTGTGGGGCTAAAACTTAGTGTTAGCCCTAACCATGGGTTCTAATGGCTTCCTATGGCATTGTATGTAATGTATTAGTTTTCCTTCACTTATGGTATCTTATATGTTACTTGGATAATAGGATTCCTCTCCTTCCAACTTTCCGCCAAGCAACCCAATTAGGGTTTAGGTTGAGTTAGGGGTTCAAGAATACTTGTTTATGGATCGTTATGATGTATATATAGGTTCAAGCATGTGGTATGAATTTTATGTTACCTAAAACCCTAACCTTAAGTGCTATGCTTCATGATTTTTGTATGTTTATATTAGATGTCATGTTTAGTGTAGGACCGGTGTCGTCGATAGAGGGGGGGTGAATATCAAACGTGAAAAATCTTTCGGAATTCTTCGTAAAACTTTCATTTTGGACTTAGAATATTAGTAGCGCAGCGGAAAATAAATAGAACAAAACAACAAAGCAAGACAGTGACACAGTGGATTTTTACTTGGTTCCCGACCCCCCAGGGTCAGTACATCCAAGGCCTATGCACGGGAACGCCCGTGCACTATTGGTCTCCTTCCCGGACTTTCCGGAGGTAGAGAAACCCAACTTACAGTGCAGGATTACAAGCAATAATATAGAAACTTAAGTACGGTAACTAAAAAGCAAACCAACGAGACAGTCTGAAGGTCGGCCGATCTGGACCTCCGAAGTGCCGCGCACCTCCTCCTGGAGCCTCCCGGCCATAGAGCCTCATCTCTAGCATGTTGTCGTCGGTTAGAATGCTTGGGATCGCTCTTGGAAGTTGTGTCTGAAGCAGAGGGGTCGAAGCCCCTTTTATAGCACTTCTGGGGGCGCCCTGGACGTCGGGGGCGCCCCGGAAGACTCGGTCAAAATTTATCCCTGCGCCTACCTCGCCACAGCTGATAACAGCTTTGACCAGGGTGCCCCGGACCTTCCGGGCGCCCATCTTGAACCCAGTTAGCGCTTATCCACTGCTTCGGACTCGCAGCAACGAAACAGTGTTGACCCGGGCGCCCCGGATGTTCCGGGCGCCCCGCATGACACCTGTTCTGCCTGTTTCAACGAATCAGCTGATTTCCTCTTTAGCTCAGGGCGCCCTGGCTATTGGGGGCGCCCTGGATGATGGGGGCACCCTCAACACTGGGGGCGCCCTCCTTAAAGCCTACAAACTGGTTTTTTTACTTGCTTTGTCTTCGGTTCTTGTTACCTGCAAGATACATAAACACAAAGCATATATACATATAATATTAGGCTTAAGGACTTGGTTCGGACTTCGGATTTGCACGAAACCCTAGGTCGAACTGGCACAAGTTCCCATCCCCGAGAACTTGCCCTTCACCTACTCCTTTCAGGAGACGGTTGCCACGCAGTCCTTCGGGTGGACTTTTGCTTAGCCTCCGATTACTCCGGACCCCGACCCGTCTCTACTCCTGTCCTTAGTCATTGCTCAGCTAAGTTGCTCAGTTCCTTGAACCAAGTCTTCATTACCTAGCAATCATTCGCCAGGTGCCTAGCAGTCCTTCGCCAGGTCTTCTATGCCTAGCAGCCCTTCGCTAGGTGCCTAGCAACCTTTCGCTAGGTCTTCTATGCCTAGCAGCCCTTCGCTAGGTCTTTAGGGTTACGATGCCTAGCAGCCCTTCGCTAGGTGCCTAGCAGCCCTTCGCTAGGTCTTGGGGTTTTGATTCCTAGCAACCCTTCGCTAGGTGCCTAGCAGCCCTTCGCTAGGTCTTAGGGTTACGATACCTAACAGCCCTTCGCTAGGTGCCTAGCAGCCCTTCGCTAGGTCTTAAGGTTTCGATACCTAGCAGCCCTTCGCTAGGTGCCCAGCAGCCGTTCGCTGGGACTTTAGGTTTTCGATGCCTAGATCAACTAGGACTTTTCTTCAGCTAAGGTTACTTCTCTTTTGCTCCCCTTTGTCTGTTCAATGTATCACTGACTTAAGTGTATTGTCAAACATTAAAACACTTAAAGAGGAACATCATTGATGCAACTTGCACCAACAATCTCCCCCTTTTTGATGTTTGACAATAACTTAAGTTAGATTGGTTTAAGGGGCTAACTTACTCTCCTTGGGGAAGAATTGACTTTAGTTTTGAAAATATTTTTTGATCTTCTAGGAAAAATAAGAAAACATTTCTAACTTAAGCATACCTCTCCCCCTTTGTCATACATAAAAAAAACACAAGAAAATACTTGCACCAACAATGAGAAATTTTGGGTCTTTTTGAAAATACTTGGTGCAAAAATTTTGATAGCATTGTATTTTGAATGATATATTGCATTTTTGAAAAAAATGCATAATTTTGAAAAAGATGTTATTCGCTTTGAAAAGTACAAGTACTTTGAAAATGATCTTTAACAACATGCAAGTACTTTTGAAAGAATTTGTAATAATTTTTTTTTTGAAAAATATCAACTACTTTTTGGAAAATGCATAACTTTTGAAAAAATCTTATTTTGGAAAATATAACTATTATGCCTATTTTGCAAGTACTAACTATTTTTGAAAGAGATGAGACTTTGAGGAATATAAGTAATTTTTGAAACATAATATTTTACTTGACTAAGTTTCTTTTCCAGTCTAACACAATCCTGGGAAACCTTGTTGACTACAAGGACATTTTCCTAAGTGTCCTGGAAATTTTTCAAAGTCAAGTAAATATTAATAGAATTTTGAAAAAATATGCTGGTGCATTTTGAAAAATGTGTGAACTTTTGAAGACCCAATATATTACTTGATTTGGTTTATCTTCCTGTCTGACACTATCCTGGGAAACCTTGTTGACTACAAGGACGTTTCCTAAGTGTCCTGGAATTTCTTCAAACTCAAGTAAATATTGTTTCAAAGATAATTTCATAGATCACACAAAAAATAATAGACTAATAGTATTTTGAAAGACTACTTATGTTTCTAGCAAGATTTGAAAATACAGTGCATGAAAACATTTGAGATATTCAATAATTCTTTTAATTTGATCTCCCCCTAAACTTGACCCAGTCCTGGGAAGCTTGTTGACCATAAGTATTCTTCCTCTAAGTCTTAAGGTTTGATTCAAATTAAAGAAATTATCTAATAATTTCAAAACAATTAATTAAACAAAATTATTTCAGAAGTTTGATTTATACTCCCCCTAAAGTTGACACATCCTAGGAGTCCTTGTAGATTATAAAGTGGACCTTCCTCTGTGTCTTTAGGGTTTATCAAAATCAAACAAGACAGATAAATTTTACAACATAAACCTTTTTCGAAAAACACAAGTGATAACGATTTAAAGCTTAGTTTTCGAAAAGTATTTTCAAATAATAGTGATTTTTACAGTGTAGTTTTCGAAAGCCATTAAAAAAAATGAAAATCACTCCCCCTGTATCCGATACCGTTTGACTCTATCTAAGTACCTTAAGGAACTTTAGTGTTGTTGTAACGACCCGGAAAATTCTCATAATATTTTCTTTAAAATATTGAGCATGACTAGATAATTTTCCGAGGGACCTAGAAATATTAATACGAATTTTAGCCTAGAAATCCATGTTTTCTCATTTAAATTGGGAAAAATAAGCACTAATGGGCTTTATATGGGCTTTCTAGTACCATAATTATTGGTTAATTTTAGGTAAAAATTAATATAAATATAAAGAGGTTTTAATGAGAAATATTAACATAATTATGGAGGAATTTTTAAGGGATTTTCGAAATAATAGAAAATAAAATACAAAAATTAGTGCATGCACCAAGGATTGAACCTTGGACCTCTTGTACAAGCATGCATGCTCTAACCAATTCACCTAGCAAGGGAGTGCTATGAGGAAATGAAGTGGATTGTGGTTAAGGCTTAGGGAAAATGAAGGGTCATCCACCATGACTCTTCACTTGCCCTCCTTAATGTGTTATAAAGAGGGGGCTTGGGAGTTACTTTCTTCCTTCCATCAATTCCACCTTTCTTCTTCCTCCTCCCTCACTCTAGCCGAAAACTTCAAGGAGAGTTTTCCTTTGGAAAACTTCACAAGAGGGCTTAATCTTCAAGAGCTAAGGGTCATCTACAAGGCTACAAGGGCTAAAGGTGATCAAAGGACAACAAGGTCTTCATCATCTTTCTTTTTTTTAAGGTCTAAAAACCAAGATAACCCAAGGTAAGACTCCCTCACCTGTGGTATAATGGTTTTTGAGTTATTTCCATGATACAAGAAATTGTTTGAACCATATATGAAGAAACACCAAAGTTAGGGCTACCAAGGGTTTCGGCCACCATAGGTTTCTATGGTTTGGTTTGGATCCAACTCTTTAATATTGTTCCTTATGTTTTCTTATGTGGTAAGAGATGTTAATAGGGGTTATGTGAAAGTTTTTACATGATTTAAGGCCCTAGAAGCTTTCGGCCAAGATGGGTTTTAGGGCAAGGGGTTAGGGTTAACTCCAAGCAAGGGTTCAAATGTTTTCCTATGGAAGTATATGTAAGTTATAGGATGTAAATTTGTAACTTTATGAATTTATTCATGTGATGGTGACCCATTAGGGTTTTGGCCAAGGTCCCAAAGTAGGGCTAGGGATTAGGATTTACTCCAATCATAGGGTTTAATGGCTCCCTATGGTCTTGTATGTAATGTATAGGTGTTCTTTTACTTATGGAACCCTTCCTATTGATTGAATGGTGGAGTTTCATGCCAAGGAACTTTCGGCCAACTCCCAAGATTTAGGGTTTGGGTTGGGTTAAGACCACAAGGATGCATGTTTGTAGGGTACTATGATGTATATAGATGTTTAAGTATGTTGGAAGAATGTTTATGCCAATTGAAACCCTAGCTTATGTGTCATGAATTATATGTTAGGTCACTTGTGATGATGATTCATAAATGTTTAGACATGTGCCATGAACCCAAGGAAATGTATCATGTATGAAAGGACCTAGGCATGTTTTTCCATGTACCATGACCATGCATGTTTTTATGAATTAAGATGCTAATTATGTAGGTATGTCATGATTTATGAATGATATGTATGCATGCCATGATTTATGAATAATATGAATGTATGTCATGATTTATGAATGATACGTATGCATGTCATGTTTATGGATGAAATGATGAATGAAGTTAAAGTTCATGCCTTCAAGGCATAATGGAGATATGGAATGAGAATGATGAATGAAAATGTGGTTCATGCCTTCAAGGTATAATGATGATGTTAAGCATTAAGAATGAATGAATATGCTATGTATGTTTTGTGAATGAAGAAGCATGTGAAAGTATTTTATTTTAAGAATGAGCTTGTACCGGACCTAAATAAGGTCTACGGTTCTAGACTACCGATGAAGTTGTCCACGGTTCGGGACTACCGATGAAGCTGTCCTTACGGTTCGGGACTACCGATGAAGCTGTCCTTACCCTAGTAGGTCGAGATTAGCTACGTCGTATTTACTTAGGGATGCGCGCATATGATGTATGAATGTGGTACAAGCCAGGGCCCAATGAATGTTATGATTATGTTTAAGTATAAGAAAAAATATGATTTCAAACTAAGCATCCCTATGGTATATGCATTTGCTCATGCATCCATCCATGTTATGCATTATGGTTATGATAAATATGCTTATGCAAAGTATGTTTATGCAAATGATTTTATTTATGTTCATGCTAGATGATAATGCCATGATTTTTATTTATGTTCATGCTAGATGATAATGTCATGATTTTATTTATGTTCATGCTAGATGATAATGCCATGATTTTTATTTGTGTTCATGCTAGATGATAATGCCATGATTTTTATTTATGTTCATGCTAGATGATAATGCCATGATTTTATTTATGTTCATGCTAGATGATAATGCCATGATTTTTAATTATGTTCATGCTAGATGATAATGTCATGATTTTTATTTATGTTCATGCTAGATGATAATGCCATGATTTTATTTATGTTCATGCTAGATGATAATGCCATGATTTTTATTTGTGTTCATGCTAGATGATAATGCCATGATTTTTATTTATGTTCATGCTAGATGATAATGCCATGATTTTATTTATGTTCATGCTAGATGATAATGCCATGATTTTATTTATGTGCATGCTAAATTATGATGCCATAATTTTATCTATGTTTATGCTAAAACGATGATGGCATAGTGGTGTAGATGTTCATGATAGAAAGTATGCTATGATACGTAGGATTGAAGCATCATGTGCATGTTTATACGACGTATGGATTTTGTGAGTAGGAAAGAGTCTTACTAAGCCTGTGTGCTTATAGTCTTATTTTTCTTATACCGCAAATCACGCAATGGGACCATAAGGAAGTAGCAGGAGGGCAAGAATGGGTGTGTGTAGTAGTGACATGGCCAAGAAACTCTCTCATTTCACTTATTGCATGTTTTGTGAATCTGACTATGCTTGTTTTGGTTTATGCTCGGCTTATGATAGTTATGCCTAAGAAACAACCTACTATTCATGAAGTTATGATTAAACTACTTATTACCTGAAATGCTTATGAATAAGTTATGGAAAGTTGATATCATGATGCCATGCATACTGGTAATATGTTACCTGAAATGCTTATGAATAAGTTATGGAAAGTTGATATCATGATGCTAGGTATGCTGGTAATATGTTAAGTATAATGTCACCATGTCCATGAAAGATAGCCCAGACATGTGTATATGATGTAAGTACTAGTTATTCCGCTGCATTAAGATGTTTTATATGCACATGTATGTTTAGCGTAACGCCGCTTTATGAAAAAAAAAGCGGGCGTTACAGTTGTCCTAAGAGGCTTGTGTCTAATTATGTGAGTCAAATAATTTTTGAAAAGATATAATTTTTGAAAAACGTATAATATGTATATTCAATCAGACAAGCATGAATTCCATAAAAACATTATTATGTTGAAACACTATTTTGAAAATATATTTTTAGAAAAATATTCTAACAATTTTGAAAAATAATTTTGAAAAATATTTTTCAATTCATTAGTCCTTAACATCTCACCCATTTTAGATGTATCAATACAACAAGCATGATTGCCTTATAAGTGTATTGTGAGATGCTTGAATCATTTTTCTTTAATTATTTTTAATTCTAAGATTTAATTGAAGCTTGTGTTAGATTTGAATTTGACACGAAATAACTTGAATTTGAATTTCAAAAATTAGCTTCCAGGTCTTGGCAAGACACTAGGCCTTCTTTGGTCGTAGCCTTATTGGATCATCAACCCTTTCCTTGACAAAGTCTTTTAATGAAATTTTATTTTCAGAATTATTTTTTGAAAAATTCTAGTCTAACTAGTTTGGATCTTGGATTGGTAGCTTCGGCTAGTTTCACCAGTCTAAAGAGACCAAGTATACTTGACCTTATTAGAATTGGCTTCCCTAACGTACTATCATCTCACCGTCACCCAATAATAGGTTGATCAAGTTTCAATTATTCTTTTTCCTATAGCCATTCTAATATATGCATAAAATTTAAATATGAATGACATGTCATATAAAAAGAAGTAGCAGATGCATGACATGGCAATTATGCATGAATCAAACAAGTCAAAAGCATTTTATTTAAGTTTCTAAAAATGTATAAAATTTCCGATTTGATACATGTCGTGTGAACCCGCGAATATATCAACACACTTTGACATATTTAATTTTATTAAGTTGATTGTTGCGGTTTGGGTAAGATTTTAGTTTAGTTCAAGTTTAATTTATTTATGAGTTAGTTGTATTCAAGTTAATTAAGAATTAATTGAAGTTTAAATTAATTTGAAATTGATTGATTTGAACTAATTTAACTTAATTTGAATTAATTTTAATTAAGATGATTTAATTTAATAGGAATTAATTTGAATTAAGATAATTTAATTTAATTAGGATTTAATTGAATTTAATTCGAATTAATTAATATTTAATTGAATTTATTTAATTTAATTGAATTTAATTTGATTTGAATTTAATTTAGATTTGAATTTAATTAAGATTTAATTAAGATTTAATTTGAATTTAATTAAGATTTAATTAAGATTTAAAATGAATTTAATTAAGATTTAATTTGAATTTAATTAAGATTTAAAATGAATTTAATTAAGATTTAATTTGAATTTAATTAAGATTTAATTCAAATTTAATTAAGATTTAATTTGAATTTAATTAAGATTTAATTCAAATTTAATTAAGATTTAATTTGAATTTAATTAAGATTTAATTAAGATTTAATTTGAATTTAAATAAGATTTAATTTGAATTTAATTTAGATTTAATTAAGATTTAATTTGAATTTAATTAAGATTTAATTAAGATTTAATTTGAATTTAATTAAGATTTAATTTGAATTTAATTAAGATTTAATTTGAATTTAATTAAGATTTAATTTGAATTTAATTAAGATTTAATTCGAATTTAATTAGTATTTAATTAAGATTTAATTTGAATTTAATTAGGATTTAATTAAGATTTAATTAAGATTATAATGATTAATTAATAATTGTGGATTTAAATTCATTATTTTCATTATTTCAAATATTTCTTTTTCATTTTTATCTTTCTTTTCAAGTTTTTCTAATAATTTTGATTTATTTGAATTTTTATAATTTTTATTAACTATGGCCTTTATCTTAGATAGTTTTATATCCTCCTCAAGATTAGGTCTTTCAATATCCTTACAGTAGGTGGAGTAATTTGGGCCACTAATTAAGGTTTTGTAATAATCTTTAATATTATCTATAATTAAATTATTATCTAGGAGAATTTTATCTTCAAAATTATCGTCAGATATATTTTCAATATTTTTAACATTAATCTCTAGATTATCTTTAAGATTTTCAGAATTAATTTCTGAATTAATCTTGAGATTTTCAGAATTAATTTCTGAATTATCCTTAAGATATTCAAATTTGAATTCAAAATTATCCTTAGGATTTTCAAATTTGAATTCCAAATTATCCTTAGGATTAATTTTGTCTGAATTAAAATTATCAGAACTAATTTTATCAGATAAATTATCAGAATCAATTTTATCAGATAAATTATTAGAATTAATTTTATCAGATAAATTATCAGAATCAATTAAATTATCAGAATTAATTTTATCAGATTAATTATCAGAATTAATTTTATCAGATTAATTATCAGAATTAATTTTATCAGATAAATTATCAGAATTAATTTTATCAGATAAATTATCAGAATCAATTAAATTATCAGAATTAATTTTATCAGATAAATTATCAGAATTAATTTTATCAGATAAATTATCAGAATTAATTTTATCAGATAAATTATCAGAATCAATTAAATTATCAGAATTAATTTTATCAGATAAATTATCAGAATCAATTAAATTATCAGAATTAATTTTATCAGATAAATTATCAGAATTAATTTTATTAATTTCTGAATTGATATTCTGAATTAAATAATTAATTTCTAATATTTTGGTCATATTCACGTTTTGTAATTTAACATGTAAAAAGTTAATTTTACTATGCAGTAAATCTACTTTATCAGAAAAATTAACTACTTTATCACATGGCAGTGCAGGAACTTGTAAAATTTTTGGAACATAAATCTTGTGTACCTTCGCCGGACACTTGTTTTTGTAATGTCCGTATTTCTTACATTTGAAGCATCGTACTTGATTTTTGTCCCTCCGGCTTCCTGGCGCTGGTGCCTCCTTCGCCACCGGTGATGAAGATCGAGTCTTACGAGTAGAGCACTGATTTTTATAGTGCCCTCTCTCCCTGCACGTGAAACAGATAATATGGAATTTAAAAACAGACATTTAAATATAATATACCTGATTCGCCCCCGGGCTACCCCTCCACTCCTGGCGTCGTTGCTCCGTCGGCGGTTAGTCCGGTGAAGAGCGGCTCGGCTCTGATACCACTTGTAGGACCGGTGCCGTCAATAGAGGGGGAGTGAATATCGAACGTGAAAAATCATTCGGAATTCTTCGTAAAACTTTCGTTCTGGACTTAGAATATTAGTAGCGCAGCGGAAAATAAATAGAACGAAACAACAAAGCAAGACAGTGACACAGCGGATTTTTACTTGGTTCCCGACCCCCCAGGGTCAGTACATCCAAGGCCTATGCACGGGAACGCCCGTCCAATATTGGTCTCCTTCCCGGACTTTCCGGAGGCGGAGAAACCCGACTTACAGTGCAGGATTACAAGCAATAATATAGAAACTTAAGTACGGTAACTAAAAAGCAAACCAACGAGACAAAGTCTGAAGCTCGGCCGATCTGGACCTCCAAAGTGCCGCGCACCTCCTCTTGGAGCCTCCCGATCGTAAAGCCTCGTCTCTAGCGCGTTGTCGTCTGTCAGAATGCTTGGGATCGCTCTTGGAAGTTGTGTCTGAAGCAGAGGGGTCGAAGCCCCTTTTATAGCACTTCTGGGGGCGCCCTGGACGTCGGGGGCGCCTCGGAAGACTCGGTCAAACTTTATCCCTGCGCCTACCTCGCCGCAGCTGATAACAGCTTTGACCAAGGCACCCCGGACCTTCCGGGCGCGCATCTTGAACCCAGTCAGCGCTTATCCACTGCTTCGGACTCGCAGCAACGAAACAGTGTTGACCCGGGCGCCCCGGATGTTCCGGGCGCCCCGCATGACACCTGTTCTGCCTGTTTCAATAAATCAGTTGATTTCCTCTTTAGCTCAGGGCGCCCTGGCTGTTGGGGGCGCCCTGGATGATGGGGGCGCCCTCAACACTGGGGGCGCCCTCCTTAAAGCCTACAAACTGGTTTTTTTGCTTGCTTTGTCTCCGGTTCTTGTTACCTGCAAGATACACAAACACAAAGCATATATACATATAATATTAGTCTTAAGGACTTGGTTCGGACTTCGGATTTGCATGAAACCCTAGGTCGAACCGGCACAAGTTCCCATCCCCGAGAACTTGCCCTTCACCTACTCCTTTCAGGAGACGGTTGCCACCCAGTCCTTCGGGTGGACTTTTGCTTAGCCTCCGATTACTCCGGATCTCGAGATGCCCGAACCCCGACCCGTCTCTACTCCTGTCCTTAGTCATCGCTTAGCTAAGTTGCTCAGTCCCTTGGACCAAGACTTCATTACCTAGCAATCCTTCGCCAGGTGCCTAACAGTCCTTCGCCAGCCCTTCGCTAGGTGCCTAGCAGCCCTTCGCTAGGTCTTCTATGCCTAGCAGCCCTTCGCTAGGTGCCTAGCAGCCCTTCGCTAGGTGCCTAGCAGCCCTTCGCTAGGTCTTGGGGTTTTGATTCCTAACAACCCTTCGCTAGGTGCCTAGCAGCCCTTCGCTAGGTCTTAGGGTTACGATACCTAACAACCCTTCGCTAGGTGCCTAGCAGCCCTTCGCTATGTCTTAAGGTTTCAATACCTAGCAGCCCTTTGCTAGGTGCCCAGCAGCCCTTCGCTGGGACTTTAGGGTTTCGATGCCTAGATCAACTAGGACTTTTCTTCAGCTAAGGTTACTTCTCTTTTGCTCCCCTTTGTCTGTTCAATGTATCACTGACTTAAGTGTATTGTCAAACATTAAAACACTTAAAGAGGAACATCATTGATGCAACTTGCACCAACATTTAGTAGGTTTCATTCATGAATGTTTTAAGTTCTATACCATGAACACACGTGTTATGAAGAAGGTCTCATGTTTGTGTAGAATGTTGCATATTTTAAGTTAAACGCCTATGATAGATATGGTTAAGTAGACCTATGCATGTTCTAGGTTGAATGCCATGAACCTAGGTAGTATGTATCATGTTTATATGAATCCTACCCATGCATGCTTATGATAGATACTATGATTATGTATGCTAGGTGACATGTACTATGTATGAAATGCATGCTTACCTTATGTACCATGATCATGTAAGCTTTATGAACTAAGATGATGTTTATGCCTTAAGGCATAATTATGTATGTATGTCATGTCTTATGAATGAAGATGATGAATGAAGATAATGTTTATGCCTTAAAGGCATAATGATGTTATGTAGTAAGTATGAATGACGAAGGCATAATGATATTATGTATTAAGTATGAATGACGAAGGCATAACGATGTTATGTATTAAGTATGAATGATGAAATACCAAGTATGCTTTATGTCATGCTTCATGTAACAAGATTATGTTCATGTCTTTAAGTATGCTATGTATGTTCTATGAATGATGAAGCATATGAAGTTATTTTACTTTATGAATGGGCTTGTACCGGACCGAAGTAAGGGTCCAAGGGATGGGCACCTTAAGAACGCCTCGGTGCTGGACTACCGTAGCTGTCCACGGTTCTGGGACTACCGTAGCTGTCCAACAGGGATGGGCACCTTAAGAACGCCTCGGTTCTGGAACTACCATAGCTGTTCCTACCCTAATAGGTCGAGACTAGCTACCTCGTATTTACTTAGGGATGCGCGCATATGATGTATGTATGTGGTACAAGCCGGGGACCCCATGATGTTATGATTATGTTTAAGTATTTATAAGTATGATTTTCAAATAAGCATCCTTATGTTATATGCATTTGACTCATGCATCCATCCATGTTATGCATCTACTCCATGTTAAGTATTTCATATGTTTATGTTTATGATAAGAACTTCATATGTTTACATTTATGATAAGAACTTCATATGTTTATGTTTATGATAAGAACTTCATATGTTTATGTTTATGTCAAGTATTTCATATGTTTATGTTTATGTCAAGAACCATGCCGTGTTATGTTTATGTTTAAATCAAGAACCATGCTATGTTAAGTATTTTATATGCCTATATTTTGTATCAAGAACTTCTATATGTTAAGCATGTTATATGTTTTATGTATGCGATGTGTGGTTTTAGTGAGTAGGAAAGAGTCTTACTAAGCCTATGTGCTTATAGTTTTACTTCCTTATACCGCAGATCAAGCAAGAGGATATTAAGGGAAGCAGTAGGAGGGGCAAGAGTGTGTGTGTGGCAGTGACATGGCAGAAGAAAAAGAAAAGCTTTTAATATTTTTACTTTGTCACATGTTCTATATTTTGCATTGTCCTCTTAAGTCTCATGCTATACTTATGATGGTTTGATACACTTGCTATTTATGTTGCTTATGGATGACTTATGTGATTTTTATATCATGATGCTACGTATGATGTTAATATGCTAAGTTACCATGTCACCATCTTTAGGAATGATAGTTAAGGCATGTATACATGATTCAAGTGTTAGTTGCATGTAGGTATAAAGTTTTAAATTATTCCGCTGCATTACGATGTTCATATGCCTATATGTATGTTAGCGTAACACCATCTCTCACCACACCGTAAGGTCTGGAAAAAGACGGGCGTTACATTCGGGCCCTACTTTAAGGCAAACAAATTAATGCTTGTCCCGTGATGCCTCCGGCTACTAGCGAAGTGATCGAGGAATGTCCCCCTAAGCCCCTCGAAGCTGGAGATCGACCCGTTGGGCATCTGGCTGAACCATCGCTGAGCGGATCCAGAGAGCGTGGTCAAGAACGCTCGACACTTCACGCCCTCCGGATACTGGTGTAGCAGGGCAGCACTCTCAAACTTCATGAGGTGCTCTTCGGGGTCGGTGGCTCCAGCGTACTCAGGCATGGTGAAGAATCTGAGATGCCTGGGAACCAGGTCCTTCAAGATCCATTAAGAAAAAGGGTTGTGCGCCCAAACGGCTGGCAGTGCGCCGACTAGGGTTCTTCCCCTATTGCGACACGGCCAGTGTGCTTGGCTGGGCGTGGATGCCTCGACCAGCGTGGGCACTGCCGCGACTGCCCGATTGTGGTTCGCAGCCGGAAGGGAAGAGGCCAAGTCTCCTTCTGTCGGAACGGCCCTTCCCCGCCCTCCTGAGGTACTATGCGCCATGGGCTCTTGAGGTCGAGTCGCTGGGCCATCAGCACGTGATATCCTCAGTGGGGTTCCCCTAGCTCGGGCGGCTGAGAGGAGCACATACTCCTCGAGTATAACGATCACCGCGACCTAGTTGGGTGCTTCCTTCATACGCCTCCGATCAGGCTAGATGCCCCTCCTTCTAGCGCCAAATTTGATCCTGTCGCGAGGCGAGGTGGAAGTCCCAAGGGTGGGATGGTCCCCCGAGTGGTATGAGCGGCTGAGGTGGCGCTGACCTAGCTCCGACCTGGCGACTGCCTGCGGAATGAGGAGTGGAGAGCTTATATAGACGAGGGGGCTGACAACCCCTTGTCCGCGTTGATGAGACAAGGGTGAGGCGACTGTCAGCTCACATGAGAGCACCTGAAAGTACTGCGGCATGGCACGGGGTGTCGATGCAGTACGAAGGTACTGAGTGGGAGGGATAACCACGAGGGATGTTATAAATGGGTAAGGTGCGTAGTACCTCGACGTCAAGGTCGTACCCCAGAGGTAATGGTATAGGGCGGCGTAGGGACGATATAGCTCGTAGCCTGAGCACCGATCGGTGGGTCCGAGTGTTGAGGACCGGGTCGGGTAGTAGCCAGGGAGCGTGGGTCGCCATGCGTCCGACTGAGATAGTTGAGGCGCGGGGTACGCCCTGAGTCGAGTGTCTGCTGAGCTGTGTTTGTTTGGCTTTATCGTGGTTCTGTGAGTTATTGGTTCCATGGGATGCTGAGGGAACGTGGGTTGCCACGCGTCCGACTGCATGGCCTAGCCCCGATTCGGATCGGGGTACGAGTTTAGGTGTATGCTCGGGATCGGCTCGACCGACCCTACCTGGGGTCGGTCGGCGAGCGCCTTGGGGATATCTTGGCTTCAGGATTCCCCTGGTGGGGTCATTGTCGGCCCTTCTGCTGGGCCTCCACGACGCCAGGCTGGCTGGTTGAGCGGGCCGAGTGACCCGTAAGCAAGGCCGGGATCAGTATTCTTAGACTTACTTGTTGGTTTTGGTTGCATCGGGATTCCTCTCCATGTCTCCGGATTAAAATTTTATTAATTAAAACAAATCCGAATGGAAAGAAACTTCCCAAGTGACCGTTTTCATCATCGTACTAATCGATTGAGCAATCGCTTGAATAAACTTATTGTTCAAGCAATTCAAACTCCTTTCATCGATTAGCCGCGGAAAAGATGACGAATTAGATCGTCGGTTTTTGTGTTTATCATCGGGGTCCATGACAAATAAGAAACATACAATAAACTAGAACAAGAATGAAACAAAAACAAGATTATACCTCTTGATCTTCTACTGTATTCCTATCCTCTTCTTGGACGTTGTGTGGGCGACGATCTTCCAAGAAACGAAGCCACCAAAGACCACCTTGTTCTTCCTTGTGCTTGCGCCAACCACCAAAAGAAGAAGGCTCACCTTCTTCCTTACTTGTGCCAACCACCAAAAGAAGGACCACCTTCTTTGCGCCAACCCTAAGGAAGAAGAGAGGAAGAAGAGAAAGAAATCTTTCCCTTCACTTGAACCCTAGCCAAGACCTCCTCTTCTTCCTCCTTGCTTGCAGCGCCAAGCACCACCAAGGAGAAAGAGCTCTTTCCAACTTGCGCCGAGCTCCTCTTCTCCTTCTTGTTGCCACACGCCAAAGAATAGAAGGGAAGATAGCCAAGAGGAGAAGAGAGGAAGATGAAATCTTCTCCCCTCCCTTGCTCCTTGCCGCCACCTCCATGCTTCCTCTAGCTGGCGCCGCCCAACCCTAGGAGAGAGAGGATGAGAGGAGAGAAAACCCCAAGGCTTGGTTCTCTTGATTAGGTCTTGGTTTCATGGCTTAATGAGGTATATATAAGCTACAATAAGAACCATGAGGAGGAGTTGGTTTTGGTCTCCTAATGGATCCTAAGCATGATCCATTAATGATAACCTACTCCACTAATGGGTTGTCATTGAACTACCGCACTAACCCCATAAATAAATATGGGCTCCACCATATTATATGTACATAATCTCTCTGTGTTTAAGATCTCGCATGTCCATTAATTAATTAACTTACTAACAATTTAATTAATTAATATTTAACTCCATGAGTAGTACCACTCATCCTTATCATCATATCGGACCAAGTCCACCTCCAGGATTTACATAATGAACTTTATGAGCTCCTCAAGGGGACATCATCATCCTAACGCATTATGACACGGTTTCTTTCTATAATCAACGGCACACAATGTATATAATATTATTTCTCAATTTACCGGGTCTATGATTTAACAAATAAATCTCGCCCATTGGTAAATTAAAGAAATAGATATTAAGTACATATGCCCGTTATTATATCGGGATTAAGAGCATGTATATCATAATATCTGAGGTCTGATTCAATTATATAGTCAGTATAAATCGAATCACCTCTAAATCGGTCCTGCTCAATACACATAAAGTGTAGTAGTGTAATTCTATAGTCAAGATAGACTAATACCAAATTACACTACAACCATTCCAATGGTTTGTCCAAATCTATCTCGGTTGTAAGCCACTACTTATACTTCACAAGAGACTGATAACATGATCTTCTGTATGGCACCACACACCATGTTATCTACAATGTAAAGTAAAGGACAATAGCATATATATATATATATATATATATATATATATATATATATATATATATATATATATATATATATATATAATGCAAACAATGACCATATGATTCTTATTCTAAAATATAGATGTTCATACAAAAGCTAGACTTTTAGTATACATCCTATCTCCCACTTATACTAAAAGATTATGCTGCCACCAAACTGTCATACATCTGATTCTCATCCCTTCTACATGCCTATCATAAGCTCTCGCTGGAAGGGCCTTAGTGAAAGGATCTGCCAGGTTATCCTCTGATGCAGTCTTGGCGATAATAACTTCTCCTCGCTTTACGATGTCTCGTATCAGGAGGTACTTGCGCTCTATGTGTTTACTCGCCTTATGGGCTCGTGGTTCCTTCAAATTTGCTACTGCACCACTGTTATCATAATAAATTGTGATAGCTCTGGGCAAACCAGGAATCACATCTAAATCCATTAAGAAGTTCCTGAGTCATACAGCTTCTTTGGCTACCTCAGAGGCTATCACATACTTAACTTCCATGGTGGAGTCTACAACGCATTTCTGCTTGATACTCCTCCAAACTATGGCTCCACCTCCTAAAGTAAACACATACCCCGAGGTAGACTTATTATTATCCCTATCTGATTGGAAGTTAGAATCTGTGTAACCCACAGGGAGCAAATAGTCTGCCTAGGTTTATCCTATCTATTTGGCTAACCCTTTGTCAAACTTGATCAAACTTGGGTTTATTCTACCAAACATCAGGTTCTATTTAGCTTAACCCATCATCACTTTGATTAACATTAGTATATTGTTAAACATCGAAACCCTAGAGGAAGACTGTTCATCACTGATGCTCTTTGCACCAACACTAAGAACATAATTTCTGTATCTTATTTAGACAAGAAAGACTTTTCATTTATCATAAAGGACAAATATTATTCTATAATGTTAAATGGCATGTTCTATTATAGTGCACAACTTATGAATGGACTCTATGTTTTAGACTTAGAGAACATATCTATAACATAAATATCAAATGGTTCAAACCAAATAATTTGAACCAAATATATTTCTGGCATTGTCGCTTTCGTCATATAAATGAGAGTCGTATATCCTAGCTTCATAAGGATGGATTACTGGACTCATTTGATTTTGAATCATATGAGACATGTGAATCTTATCTTCTAGGCAAGATGACAAAGACTCCATTTAATAGACACGGTGAAAGAGCGACAGACTTGTTAGGACTCATACATACTAATGTATATGGCCCTTTCAATGTCGCAGCTAGAGGAGGCTATCAGTACTTCATCATTTTCACAGATGATGACAGTAGATACGGCTATGTGTATCTCATGAAACACAAGTCGAAATCCTTTGAAAAGTTCAAAGAATTCAAGAGTGAAATACAAAACCAACTTGGCAAGAGTATTAAGATGCTTCGATCAGATCGAGGTGGTGAATGCCTTAGCAAGAGTTTCATGACCATCTAGCTGAGTGTGGGATCATATCCCAACTAACTCCACCTGGAACACCACAGTGAAATGGTGTGTCCGAGCAGAGAAATCATACTTATTAGATATGGTATGATCGATGATGAGTCTGATAGATCTTCCTACTTCCTATTGGGGAGTCGCTCTAGAGGTGACTTTTCACACATAACCGAGTTCCATCAAAATTCGTAATAAAGACACCATATATGATATGGACTAGGAAGAGTCCCACGATGTCTTTTATGAAAATTTGGGGTTGTGAGGCTAACGTTCAACGTCAAGTCTCAGAGAAATTATGACCCAAATTAAACAAGTGTTATTTTGTAGGATATCTCAAGGAAACGAAGGTATTTTATTTTTCATTCCCATGCTAAGCAAAGTGTTTGTCGCTAGAAATGGTATTTTTCTAGAAAGAAAGTTTATCTCTAGAAGAAATAGTGGGAGTAAAATCCATCTTGAAGAAATTCAAGATGTAGATAGTACTGAAGCCTTGATGGACATTGAATAGGCACCACAAAGTGTTCTCGATCATGAAATTGTTGCACAAGAAGTTGTGGAGCAACAACCTGTTCAAGTAGACCAACCTCTTTGCATATCTGATAGGATATGTCGTCAGCCTGAGAGATATTCATTTCTCTTGTTTGACCATGATGATGTTATGTTTGTTGAGTTGAACGAGCCTACATCCTATCAGGAAGCTGTGATTAGCCTAGATTCTGAGAAATGGCTAGAGGTCATGAGGTCCAAAATGGAATCTATGTGCATTAACCAAGTATGGGCATTGGTTGATCCACCTGAGGAGATTAAACCCATTGGGTGCAAATGGGTCTTTAAGAGAAAGACTGACATGGATGGTTTTATGCATACCTATTAAGGGCGATTGGTAGCTAAAGGTTTCAAGTAGATTCATAGTAACGACTATGATTAAACCTTTTCACCAGTTGCAATGCTTAAGTCTATTTGGATCATGCTTGCTATTACAATTTACTATGATTATGAGATCTGGTAGATGGATGTCAAAACCACATTCCTGAATGAGAATCTACTCGAGGATGTGTACATGACACAACCTAAGGGTTTTTTAGATCCAGAGCATGCTAGAAACATATGTAAGTTGCAAAGATCCATTTATGAGCTAAAGCAAGCTTCTCGAAGCTGGAATCATTGATTCGATGATGCAATCAAAGCGTTTGGTTTCATCAAGAATGAAGATGAATCCTGTGTCTATAAGAGGGTTAGTGGGAGCAGTGTTCTGAAAATCGGGCCGGACAGGCCGGTTAAACCAGGAACCAGTCAGATTTTCGATTAAAGTTAACTCTAAAAATCGGCTACTCATGAACCGGGAGTGAATCGTTCTGAGCCGGTCGGGAACCGGTGAACTAGACAAACCGGAAAAACCAGGCAATCTGGCTTAGTTTATTTTATTTTTCTTTTTTTGATTTTTTTCCCTTTTGTAGTTTTGCTTTCTTACTGAAAAATAAAAGTTGAAAAACAAAATGTCAAAAACTTAGTTTGCTTTCACCCAAAGTCCCAAACGAATAAACTTGTTGTTTGCTTGAACCCAATAGTTTTAAACTTGAATTTTTCTTGGAAACCAACTCTTTTTTTAAGAATACTGTACTGAGTTGGTGATAAAAATATATCACATGCTAGTGTTGATGCAATCTGGCCCTGATTGTTGTTTTGGTGTTGACACCGATTTTAGTTTAGGTGGATGATGATTGATTATGATTAAGTCCTGATCGGGGATCAGGTATGGTATGGAAAATCCTAGTCTGGATGGCTAGGTGTTGGAAAATCCTAACCTGGAGGGTTAGGTGTTGAAAATCCTAGCTTGGAGGGCTAGGTGTGTGAAAAGTCCTAATTCGGAAGAGGTGGGTGAAAAGTCCTAGCTTGGAGGGCTAGGTGAAAAGTCCTAACTTGGAGGGTTAGGTGCAAATTCCCATCTTGGAGAATTAGGTGAAAAAGTCCTGGCTTGGAGGGTCAGGTGCCTAGCTTGGAGGGCTAGGTTGGATGAAGTTCTAACTCAGAAGAGTTGGGTGAAAAGTCCTAGCTTGGAGGGCTAGGTGAAAAGTCCTAGCTTGGAGGGCTAGGTGAAAAGTCCTAACTTGGAGGGTTAGGTGCAAATTCCCAACTTGGAGAGTTAGATGGAAAAATCCTTAGCTTGGAGGGCTAAGGTGGATGAAACCCTAGCTTGGAGGGCTGGATTTGACTCCCTGGATCGGTCTGGTGACCGATCAGGGATATTGGCACGCTGCTCCTTCATGGATCGGTCTGGTGACCGATCCAGCGATGTCTGATCGGTCCGGTGACCGATCAGGGAGCAAGCAGCTTCCTCACTGCTTTGCTCCTGATCGGTCTGGTGACCGATCAGGGAGCGAACAGTGAGTGAGTTCTCCTCCGGATCAGACCCTGGATCGGTCCGGTGACCGATCAGGGACTTAGAATCTGATTAAAGAATCACTGTTCATTTGTCCTGATCGGTCTGAGTGACCGATCAGGCTTCACTCTGATTAGTCTGGTGACCGATCAGGCTTCACTCTGATCGGTCCGGTGACCGATCACTTTAATTCAAATTGCACTGTCAGACGCGATCAGAGCGTCTGATCGTATCCGATTCTCTGCGCTTCACTTCTGAATCTTGATTTACTGTGTGATATACTGCTCTAACAGTCTGATTAAGCTGCAGGTGACAGGGGAGGATTCAAACACTCAAGGAGAAGTCAATGGAGGCTTTCCTTGGAGCAGGTTTGTTCATTTTTCCATCTCAGGTTGCAACGACCGAGCTGCAGACTGGAGCTGAGACTGGAGCTTGGCTGAGGGAAGCTCAGGGAGTCCAGGGATAGCTCAGTGGTAGCTGGCGTTGGCAGATGAGCAGCTGGGAGCTGCAGGGATGGTGTCATCTGATGCTTGGTGGAGTAACAAAAAGGAGAAGAAGACTTCGGCTGAAGTAGAGAAGTGTTCGACAGTTTTCTGTGTTGAGCTTGCTGAAGTTCTTGCTACGCTTTGTGTTTCTCCACAACTTGCTTGCTGTGTTTCTGAAGTCTTCATCACTTTGAGCAAGCAACTGCAATCGAGAAGCAACCAACTCTTACGTAAGTGCTGGGAGGAAAGAATAAGGAGCTTGGAGTCCAACAGTGAGAAGACACGAAGGAGGGAGTCCTTACGTGAGATCGTCGCTGGGTGGAGCTCGGGATAAGCTCGCTGTGCTCTTGTCCTTGCTAGGTGCTGAATAAGAGTATTCTCTGTGTTTCATTAAGCTTAAATCTATATTCTTCTTTGAAACGCTGTGGAGAGGTTTCTCCACCGAGAAGGAGGTTGCGTTATATCCGGTGAACACCGGGGCTTGATCTGCCGACGATCAAGGGATCGCCCACCTTAAGGGCACGCCAAGGAGTAGGAGTAAGTTATCCCCGAACCTTGTAAACCCTCCTTGTTAGCTAGGTGCTGAACTTTGTTTTGCTTTCGTTTTAGTTTTCTGCACACTCTGTTTTCTACTCTTTCCGCTGTGCTACTGATATCTGAGTTGTAGAAATCTTGATAAGTGCCAAAGGTTCAAGAGATTGGCTATATTCACCCCCCCCCTCTAGCCATCCCTTTCCAACAAGTGGTATCAGAGCTTGGGGCTCTGTTTACGGCTTAACATCCGAGAGTTATCAACCAGATGGCTTTGAGAGAAGGCTTCTCCACCACCCGACCTCCATTCTTTGATGGCTCCGATTTTCAGTATTGGAGATCAAAGATGGAATATTATTTGAAGATGGATATCCACACTTGGTTCGCGGTGAAGGAGGGATTCACCCCTCCGAAGGATGACGAAGGCAAAGAACTCGAGTCTTCACGGTGGACAGCTGAACAAACTCGAAAGAGTGAAGCTGACGCGAAGGCGGTTGTCACTCTACAATGTGGCATGAACAAAGACCAACTTATCAAGGTTGGTCCTTTCACAAGTGCAAAGGACTTGTGGAACAAACTCACTGAGCTTCACGAGGGTACCCGAGACTCAAGGATCGCAAAGAGGGATTTGTTCCTCAATCAACTCCAAAATGTCTCCATGAAGGAGAATGAATCGGTAAGTGAGCTTCATAGCCGGTTCAAGGAAGTCCTCAATGGACTTCATTCGATTGATAAAAAGGTCGAGAATCGCGACCTTGTGAGGTATGTCTTGAAAGCCTTTCCAAGGAATGCTTTGTGGTCATCCATGGTGGATGCCTACAAATTATCCAAGGATCTTTCCATTGTAAAGTTAGATGATTTATTTTGTGAGATGGAATTGCATGAAATGGCTAACAAAGGCCCCAAGGAGAAGGGGATTGCCTTAGTTGCAGGGACCGTCAAACAAGAAGAAGAAGGAGAAGAAGGAAGGTCTCTTCGTCTTCATCCTCTTCCGAATCCGAGTCCGATTCCGAGGAAGATGGCAGCGGCTCTTCTTCTCCGAGATGGCGAACTTGTGCGAAGGATGATGCGAAGGAATCGACGTTTCAAGAGTAGAGGTAACTCTAGTGAATCCAAACTTGATAAGACTAATGCATCTTGCTTTGAGTGTGGTAGAAAGGGCATTTCAAGAATGAATGTCCAAACTAAGAAGAAGGAGGAGAAATCCAAAAAGAAAGAAGAAAAATCCAAGAAGAAGAAGAAGGCATTGAAGGCCACTTGGGATGAGTCATCCT